>JASTWL010000111.1:0-507549 GCA_035220575.1 Temnothorax rugatulus
CCGCTCTCGTATATATCGGTTCGGACGCGCATGCGCCGCGCGCCTCTTCGTCGCTCGCCGCGCGTTCCGCGGCGTTCTCGGGTTGCACTCGCGTATTGTTCACGTTCGCCGTGTTTGCTTCACTCGCGTTTTCGTTCACTTTCTCGTTAACTATATCGCGATTCGGATTATCATAAAATTTTTCTTTCTATTACATTAGTTACAAAGACTGCTATAAATAACTATACACTGATTCATATAAAGTACACACACCGGCGCGATGTTTCTAAATGGACTCAAACTAGCGAATGGATTCTCTCCACTATACAGATAGTTTATCTTTCTACCCAGAATTGTGTTTATTCTGTCTGATTCCCTTTTAAGGTATTGTAACGTGAAACGACAAGTTAAGACGAACGGACAGTTTTGTTTCGCTATCAACTTAATGGACGGCGCCCACGTTTCCTCTTTGGACCCAAGTTTATACTTGTGAATATTCAGATCAAATCCTACAACCAAGTCCGGTTTTACGAACGACGAGCTGCGTGCATAGTTCTCGTATAACATATCGTAAAAATCGAACGTCAAATTTTTGTTCTCCGACAACATACAATTACTGCAAACGTATTCCGATAAACGATGGATTTTAAGTTGTAATTCTGGCCCAATCATTATAATCGTCACTGGCATCGCGGTCCCTATTAAACGCGGCAAAACGTCCCACGCCATCAAGCTGAATTCTTCCGAGTAATTCGCACCTATAACATGAATGACTATAGCTTTGCTTTTTGGGACATAGTTCAATAATCGCATAGCATGAAACAACGTCAAGGGACGTGTCAGATGTAACGAGTGTTGGCCTATCAAGATATTGCGCGACATCTCCGAGTCAGTCGGAATATTCCAATAAGCGTTTATAAAGTCTTTCATGTTTTGAAATTTACCCTTGTCGGTAACGTGATGCAAGTAACAACGCATATCTGGAAAATTGGTCTCTCCTTGTATAACTAATAAATCTGAACGAAAACGTAGTTCCAGGGGAGCGCAGATGTTCTTGTGCTCAATGCCGTTTACGTGATTTTTACAAAAGCTGGCAACACACTTCTGACAATCCTTCAACGACTGAGCGTTCCGTTCGTGACAAACCAGGCACTCCCTTGGAAAATCGAATATTTGCGACTCTTCGATCTTCAATTCACGTCCCAGCTTGTTTGATATTAGCAACATAAAGTTAACCTTCTTCATCTGGTTCTCCCAAGTTACACCCGAAGACGATATAGTTATAATGGGATTATCCATACTGTAGTCTCGCAGCACGTCCTGTATAGCTTTGCACAAAGGTTTATGAAGCTTCCAGTGCTGCTTCTGATGTTCCTGACCACAATAGGAGATCATCCTGCAGCCACCGCACCTCTTTAAAAGAATACCGTCACCAAATCTTTTGCACACGTGACACATGGTCGCATAGAAGCACACATCATATGCGTTAGGAACTTTTCCCTCCTTTACTTCTGCCAGTCTTGCCCACATAGTCTCGTTATATCGGTCTCCTTCGGTGCAAAAGACAAATATGTACAGCGATTAGAATGTCGTGATTTCACAGGTGGCACCTGCAGGACATGAGTCAAGTAAAATATGTCCCAAAATTGGAGGAATAACTATCATTCGATGCGACAAATAGAAAGGATACTGTTTTTGCTGGCGTTATCAAATAGAGGATTCGTGTGCACTCGCGCACGTTCACGATCGCCTACTTCGTGATGCGGTAGTACTCGAGCACCAAGCTTTTCAGACAGCTATCTGCTTAGCTCTGGTATCCGCGTGAGGCTGAAGCCTGCAACAAATAAAGCGCAGTCGTTACGTCGTTAGACAAAATCTAGAGTGTTTTTTCGAATCGCCAGATCTGTAAATACGCTCTTACCTGTAACCTACGTTCCTAATTTGCGACATGCACTTGCAGACTTCCGTTCAAATGCATTTTATACAGAAATATATATTAAATTTTGTTAATCCTGACACAGGATACATGCTGTTATTAGTAATGTTAATAATCTCATTGGAATAAACGCTCCTCGAAACGATACTCACGTAGAGAACGGCGGGAAACTTACTGCTACGGCCACTCGATCTCCGCCATTGTTTTGATCGTCGACTGTCGCAGGCACTGCAGGCAGTGCAGGCAGCTGTCACGCTATTACATATGTGATATGACGTCAAGAAAACTGATCAAGAAGAATAAAATAATTGCCATTTCGTAAATGCTTGACATATTTTATTACAAAGATTTAAGTATCATTACAAAACAATTTATAAAAAGTCTTGTCTTCATCACAAACAGAATTGAAAGCAACACGTATAAGTAGTAAATCCAAGTGTGTTATTTTTACACGCATAAACGTCTAAAAATGATACATTTGACTGAAGCTTGCTTTACATATTTTGTTGCGTGTTAAATTAACACGTTGAATCGTATTAAATTAAAAGTGAATTTAATACGTTCAACCGTGTTAAATGACGTAATTTAAAACGGCAAGAAATGTGTAAGAAGAGCTTCAATTAAAATAACACACTTGAATCCGCAGTGCAGTCATGCCACCCATATTAATATTTTACAATTTACGTTACCGCATCCACGTGTCTTGTCATATCTATAATGTACTTATAATCCATTATCCTCGATGCAAGACAATCGACTCTACAACTAGACATAATGTGCCCTAGGATTTCTGGATTATTATAAATATAAGCGGACATTCCGGATCGTGTCGGCTATCAGTCTTTTGGAGTTTGTTTCGTGAAGACACGTCGCGATTCGCAGGTGTAGTACATACAATTTTCTTTGCGTTCCTTTTTTCGTTACATTTAATAAACATTAAGTTCAGTTAATTCGTGTGTCATTTCGCGCGCACAATACGTTTTCTTCGGCATAAAACACAGCATTTAGTTTGTATTGTTCGCTTAAATTACGCATATCAGTTATGAACAAAGACTTTGGTAAATAACTACATATTGATTTATATAAGATACGTACTCCATCTCGATAGTTTTATATGGTTTTAAGCTGGCGAATGGATTCTTTCCTCTATACAGATGGTCTACCTCTTTATTCAGGATTGTGTTTATTCTGTCTGTCTCCTTCTTAAATGTGTATAGCGTGGCAGACGTTAAGACGAACGGACAATTTTGTTTCGCTACCATCTGTATGGACGGCGCCCACGTTTTCTTACTGGACCTTCTTGGAAGTTTATACTTGTGAATATACAGATTAAATCCTACAACCAAGTCCGGTTTTGCAAATGACGAGCTGCGGGCATAGTTCTCGTATAACACATCGTGAAACTCAAACGTCAAATATTTTTCCTCTCGTGACACACTGTTATCGCAATTATTTAACAGATTTGATTTACATGGTAATTCCGGCCCTATCATTATAACTTTCATCGTGGTTCCTAATAAACGCGGCAAAATTTCCCAAACTGTCCAGAAGATTTCTTCGGACTCACTCGTACCTAGAACATGAATGATTAGATCCTTACTTTTTGGAACATACTTTAATAATCGCATAACATAAAACAACGTTAAGGAACACGTCAGATAATCTGAGTGTTGAGCTTCCCGGACGTTGTACGACATCTCTGAGTCAGCCTGAATATTCCCAAAAGCCTTTATAAAGTCTTTCATGTTCTGAAATGTACTCGTGCAGGAAATGTGTTGTAAGTAAAAATGCAAGTCCAGAGGACTGTTTCCCTCTCGCATAGAAAATAAATCTGTGGAAAGACATAGTTCCAGGCGAGCGCATATGCCTCTGTGCTCAGTGCCGTTTACGTGATTTTTACAAAAGTTGGTAGCACACTTCGAACAACTCTCCAACGACTTCCATTTGTGGCAAACTAGGCACTCTCTTGGAAAATAGAACATTTGCATCTCATCCACATTCAGGCAACGTCCCAATCTGGACGACACCAGGTCCATGAACATCAGCTTCTTTTCGGTCCATTCCTCCGTAGTTTCACCGCGATAATGCATGCTGTAATCTCGCAGCACGTTCTGTATTGCATTGCACAAAAATTTGTGCTGCTTCCAGTGCTGCTTCTGATGATCCCGACCACAATACAAGATCATCTTGCAGCCACTGCATCTCTTCAATTGAACGCCGTCGCCAAACCGTTTGCAAACGTGACACATGGTCGCGTAGAAAAACTCGTTATAATCGTTATTTTGATTTCTCGCTTCTGATCCCATGACTTCTGCTTATACACAGTCTCGTTATATCAAAGTCTCCTTCAGTGTAAAAGAGAAATATACAGTGTTCGGAATGTGATTTCCCAAGTTGCATGCGTAAATTGGTAATTTAATTCTTACGTTTTTAACTCTCTTCCCAATGGAGCGACCTGAAATGTTCTGAAGATATTGAAATCTACTGCTCACGTCACGTCTGCTTTAGGTTTTCAGTATTGTCATTTACATTGCCGAATGCTTCACGAAATATAATTTGTTGACAATGATTCGTTGCGACAATTTGTAATTTGTACAGCTATTATCTGTAAACATTGCAAATGAGATTGATTGAAAAAATTAACACTTAACCCACTACCCTATTGTTTTTAATTGGAATACTTCCCAGGTAGCAGAATGACGTCTTAATATAACGTCTTAATGACGTCATTAAGACGTCTTTAGACGTTATTCTGCTACCTGGGTTATAACATTATGTATGTACAATTATTATGAGAATGACTAGTCATTCTCATAATGTTAATGAAAGAAATAATAAAATTCCAATTTCCAAATTAAAATGTCATTTTGTTCTTAATTATATTCCAATATTTTTTATAAATTTTGGCTTTTGAAAACTTTAAACTTGAGATTTTAGGAAATCTTGGAAAATTCTTAACCTCGTTAGAATACTCGAAGCAATACTTACGTAAAGAAAGGACGGCGGGAAACTGTACTGCTAGAGCTAGAATGCCACGATCGCCACGGCCGCGGCCACTTGATCTCTGTTATTGTTTTGGTCGTCGACTGTCGCAGTCGCAGAGGCAGCTATGTGATGTGAGAGATGTCAGGAATATCGATAAAGAAGAAATAAATAATTGCCATTTCGTAAATGCTTGACACATATTTCATTACAAAGATATAAATTTTATTACAAAACAATTATTAAAAAGTCTTGTCTTCATTACAAACAGAATTGAAAGCAACACATTGTAAATCCAAGTGTGTTATTTCTACAGTGTGTTTTATTGGAGCTTGCTTTACATATTTTGTTGCGTGTTAAATTAACACGTTGAATTAAATTAAAAGTTAATTGTAATTAAATGAAATTAAAAGTTAATTTAATACGTTCAACCGTGTTAAATGACGTAATTTAAAACAGCAAGAAATATGTAACAAGAGCTTCAGTTAAAATAATAACACACTTGAGATTTGCACCGCAGTCATACCAGTCATATTAATATTTTACAATTTACATTACCGCATCCACGTGTCTTGTTATATCTATAATGTTGTACTTATAATCCATTATGCTCGATGTAATAAGACAATCGATTCTACAACTAGACATAATGTGCCGTAGGATTTCTGGATTATTATAAATATAAGCGGACATTCCGGAGTGTCGGTTCTCAGTCGATTGGAGTTTGTTTCATGAAGACGCGTCGCGATTCGCAGATGTAGTACACATATAATTTTCTTTGCGTTCCTTTTTTCGTTACATTTAATAAACATGAAGTTCAGTTAATTCATGTGAGTCATTTCGCGCGCGCTACGTTTCGTTCGTCATCAAACAGCCTTTAATCTGTGTCGGTCGCTCAAATTACGCATATCAGTTACGAACAAAGACTTTGGTAGATAACTACATATTCGTTATGATAATATACGTGCTCTGGCCCAGTTAAGGCTCTATGCGGTCTGAAACTAGCGAATGGATTCTTTTCTCTATAGATATAATCTACCTGTCTACACAGAATTGTATTTATTCTGTCGGTCTCCGTCTCGGAGTCCTGACGCGTGAAAGACGTTAAGACGAACGGACAATTTTGTTTTGCTAGAATCTGTATAAACGACGCCCATGTTACCCTCTCGGATCCAAGTTCATGCTCGTGAATACCCGGATTAAATCCTACGATCAAGTCCGGTTTTACGAATAACTGGCTATTGCGTACATAGTTCTCGTATAACACATCGTGGTACTTAAAAATCAAACTTTTGTTATCCGATGATGTACAGGGATCACAAGCGTTTGAATTGTATTTATATAATAAGTCCGGCCCTATCATTATAATCGTTACTGACGTCACAGTCTTTAATAAACATGGAAAAACTTCCCATCCGATCAAGGTGGCTTCCTCGGTGACTCTCGCACCAACAACATGAACGACTAGATCTTTTCGTTTTGGGACGTAGTTTAATAATCGCATAGCATAAAACAGCGTCAAAGGACGTGTCAGATATTCTGAGTGTCTGGCTGCCAAGTCTTGGTACGGCAACTCCGAGTCAGTCGGAACATTCCCAAAAGTTCTTATAAAGTGTTTCATGTTCCGAAATGTACTCGTGTATGAAACGCGTTGTAAGTAAGAATGCAAGTCCGAAGAACTGATTTTCTTTTTTATAGATAATAAATTTGAACGAAAACACAGTCCCAGGGGAGCGCAGATTTTCCAGTGCTCATTGTTGTATTTGTGTTTTTTACAAAAGCTGGCAGCACACTTCTGACAACTCCCCAACGACCTCCGTTGGTGGCAAACTAGGCACTCTCTCGGAAAACAGAACATTTGCGTCTCATCCACATGCAGGCGACGTCCCAGCTTGGACGACATTAGCTGCGCGTAGCTCAGCTTCCTGTCGGCCCATCCCTCTGTAGTTTCACCGCGATAATCCATCCTGATGTCGTCACGCCGCGCGTCCTTTATAACTTTGCACAAAAGTCTGTGATGCTCCCAGTGCTGCGACTGATGTTCCCGACCACAATAGAAGATCATCTTGCAGCCACTGCATCTCTTCAATCGGACGCCGTCGCCAAACCGTTTGCAAACGTGACACATGGTAGCGTAGAAGAACTCGTTATAGTCGTTATTAATTTGATTTCTTGCGTCTGATTCCATGACTTCTGCTTATACACAATCTCGTTATATTAAAGTCTTCTTCAGTGTAAAGGACAAATATAATGTTTGGAATGTCGTGATTTCACCCGTGATTTATCTTGCACCCGTAAGATATGAGCGTTAAGCAAAATATGACAAAATTGGTAGAATGATTATCATTCCATGCGATAAATAGGAAGGATACTGTTTTTGCTGGTTTATCAATTAAAGGATTCGTGTGCACTCCGCGTACATCCACGACCGCTTGCTTCGTGATGCGATAGTACTCAAACACCATGCGAGTTTTTCTAGACAGTTACCAGCTTAGCACTGCTATCTGCGTGAGGCTGAAGCCCGCAACAAATAAACGTAGTCGTTAGATAAAATCTCGAGCTTTCGAATCGAAAAATCTGTAAATATGCTCTTACCTGTAAGTATATACATGCTGTAACCTGACCTACGTTCCTAATCTGTGATAAACGGGCTTTTGTCGAAATCTATTTTATACAGAATCAGTTATTGAATTTTGTTAATCTTACCACATATATATGAAATTATTGATAACGTTAATAATCTCGTTGGAATACACCCTTCGCGAAACGATACTTACTCACGTAAAGAACGACGGGAAACTATTATCCTGCCACAGGCGCTACAGCCACTTGACCTCTTATCATTGTTTTGATTGTCGACTGTCGCAAGTACCAATGAATCTGTCACGCGTGGCGCACGACACACGTGTTATTTCAGAAATATCGCTGGAGAAGAAACAATTGCCATTCCGTAAATGCTTGATATATATTTTATTACAAAGATATAAATTTCATCGCAAACAATTAACGAAAAGTCTTGTCTTCATTACAAACAGAACTGAAAGCAACAAACATTGTATTTAATATTTTACATTACCGCAGCCATGTGTCCTGTTATGTCTATAATCGCTGTATCTACAATCCATTATGCTCGATGCAAGACAATCGACTCTACAAGTGAATAATGTTGCTCTAGGATTTTTGGATTATAAATATAAGCAGACATTTCGAAGTGTCGGACTCCGTTTTTGGAATATGTTTCGTGAACACACGTCGCGATTCGTAGATGTACATATAATTTTCTTTGCGTTCCTTTCGTTACATTTATTAAACGTTAAGTTTAATTCGTATGTGTCATTTCGCACGCGATACGTTTTCTTCGGCATAAAACACAGCATTTAGTTTGTATCAGTCGCTTAAATTACGCATATCAGTTATGAACAGAGACTCCTGTAAATAATTAGATACTGATTCATATAAATACATACTCCGGCGCGATGTTAAACTAGCGAATGGATTTTTTCCGTTATATAGATAGTAGACTATATCTCTTTATCCAGGATTGTGTTTATTCTGTCTGTCTGCTTCTTAAATGCATGTAGCGTCAAATAAGTTAAAACGAACGGACAATTTTGTTTCGCTATCAACTTAGTGGACGGCGGCCACGTTTCCTCACTAAACCGAAGTTTATGCTTGTGAATATCCAGGTTGAATCCTACAACCAAGTCCGATTTTACGAATGACGGGCTGCGTATATAGTTCTCGTATAACACATTGTGAAACTCAACCGTGAAACATTTTTTCTCCCGTGACATACAGTTATCGCAAGTATATGACGGATTTAATTTACGTGTTAATTCCGGCCCTATCAATATAACTACCACTGACACCATGGTTCCTATTAAACGCGGCAAAATTTCCCAATCTTTCAAGGAGATTTCTCCGATCTGATTCACACCTAGACCATGAATGACTAGATTTTTACTTTTTGGAACATAGTTTAATAATTGCATAGCATGAAACAACATTAAGGAACATGTCCGATGTTCTAACTGTTTAGCTGCCAAGACATTGTACAACATCTCCGAATTAGTCTGAATATTCCCAAAAACCTTTATGAAGTCATGTTCTGAAATGTACCGTGTCGGAAGTAACAATGCAGATCTAGGGGACCGCTTTCCTCTCTTATGGCTAATGAATCTGAACGAAAACGTTCCAGGGGAGCGCAGATGTTCTTGTGCTCAGTGTCGTCTTTGTGATTTTTACAAAAGCTGGCAGCACACTTCTGACAATCCTTCAACGATTGAGCGTTCCGTTCGTCACACACTAGACATTCCCTTGGAGAATTGAACATTTGCAACTCTTCGAAACTCAAATGACGTCCTAGCTTGTTCGACATTAGCAACATGAAATTCAGCTTCAATTTCTGATCCTCCGAAGTTACACCCAAAGATGATATAGTTATAACAGGATTATCCATAACGTAGTCTCACAGCACGTCTTGTATAGCTTTGCACAAAGGTTTATGAAACTTCCAGTGCTGCTTCTGATGTTCCTGACCACAATAGTAGATCATCCTACAGCCACCGCACTTCCTTAAAAGGAGGTTTGGCCGTCACCAAACCGTTTGCACACATGACACATGGTCGCGTAGAAGAACAGGTTACATTCGTCACTAATTCGACATCTCAGTCTTCTCACTTCTAATTCCATGACTTCTGCCCACATGGTCTCGTTATATCGAAGCCTCCTTCAGTGCAAAGAAGAAATACGTACAGTGTTTGGAATGTTGTGATTTCACTGGTTGCACCTGCAGGACATGAGCGTTCAGTAAAACATCACAAAATTGGAGGGATATAATTATCATTCGATGCGACAAATAGAAAAGGATACTGTATATGCAGGCGTTATTAACCCTTCGTAGTCCACTGGGTCAATTTGGCCCACCTTCATTTGGATCTAAATATCAGCTAAATGCCTAGTTTAAAATGGGGCTTGGTCCGCCATCTACAAGAGTTTGAAGTATCCTCTATATGTAGAGACCGTTAATCATGTACTAGTTCACGATTTTTTTTCAACATGTTGCCATTTGATTTCTCACAAAACCGCAGTTGTTTTATATTCCAGAATGTGCAAGGTATGTTCCAGAATTATTTAAACCCGATCGGACCAATACCATTAAAATGGCAATCATTAAAAATCGACTGGGTCAATACGACTCAGTGTGACTACCGCGGGATTCTAGAAAAGTGTGACTACGAAGGGTTAAATAGGAGAATTCGTGTGCACCCGTGCGCATCCACGACCGCCTGCTTCGTGATGCGATAGTACTCGTACGTGCACCAAGCTTTTCCACTCTGCTATCTACTCAGCTCTGGCTGTTCTGGTATCCGCGTGAGGCTGAAGCCTGTAACAAATAAAGCGTAGCCGTTAGATAAAATCTAGAGTGTTTTTCGAATCGCCAGACCTGTAAAAACGCTTTTGCCCGTAACCTACGTTCCTAATTTGCGACATGCACTTGCAGACTTCCGTCCAAATGCATTTTATACAGAAATATCTATTGAATTTTGTTAATCCTGGCACATGTACACGCTGTTATTGAGTAATGTTAATAATCTCATTGGAATAGACGCTCCTCGAAACGATACTCACGTAAAGAACGGCGGGAAACTTCACTGCTACGGCCACTCGTTCTCTCTGCTATTATTTTGATCGTCGACTGTTGCAGGCAGGTGTCACGCTGTGGCTGTCACATGTGTGATGGGAGAAACGTCAGGAATATCGATCAAGAAGAATTAAATAATTGCCATCTCGTAAATGCTTGATATGTTATATTACAAAGATATAAATTTTATTGTAAAACAATTAATGAAAAGTCTTGTCTTCATATATTACAAACAGAATTGAAAGCAACACATTGTAAATCCAAGTGTGTTGTTTCTACACGCATAAACGCCAAAAATGACACATTTAACTGAAGCGTGCTTTACGTATTTTGTGGCGTGTTAAATTAACACGTTGAATCGTATTAAATTAAAAGTTAATTTAATACGTTCAACCGTGTAAAATGACGTGATTTAAAACGGCAAACAATGTGTAAGGAAAGCGTCAATTCAAAATAACACACTTAGATTTGCAGAGTGCAGTCATACCAGTCATATTAATATTTTACAATTTACATTACCGCATCCACTCTTGTCCTGTTATATCTATAATCGTATAATCCATTATGCTCGACTGATGTAAAACAATCGATTCTGCAATTAGAAAATAGCCATTTAGGATTTCTGGATTATTATAAATATAATCGGACATTCCGGATCGTGTCGGCTATCAGTCTTTTGGAGTTTGTTTCGTGAAGACACGTCGCGATTCGCAGATGTACATATAATCTTCTTTGCGTTCCTTCCGTTACATTTATTAAACATTAAATTCAGTTAATTCGTGTATGTCATTTCGCGCGCACTACATTTTCTTCGACATAAAACACAGCATTTAGTTTGTATCAGTCGCTTAAATTACGCATATCAGTTATGAACTAAGACTCCTGTAGATAATTACATATTGATTTATATAAGATACGTACTGCATCCCGATAGTTCTATATGGTTTTAAACTGGCGAATGGATTCTTTCCGCTATACCGGTGGTCTACCTCTTTATTCAGGATTGTGTTTATTCTGTCTGTGTCCTCCTTAAATGTGTGTAGCGTGGCAGACGTTAAGGCGAACGGACAATTTTGTTTCGCTACCATCTGTATGGACGGCGCCCACGTTTCCTTACTGGACCTTCCTGGAAGTCTATTCTTGTGAATATACAGATTAAATCCTACAACCAAGTCCGGTTTTACGAATGACGAGCTATTGCGTACATAGTCCTCGTATAACACATCGTGAAACTCAAACGTCAAACATTTTTTCTCTCGTGGCATACAGTTCTCGCAATTATTTAACAGATTTGATTTACATGATGGTAATTCCGGCCCTATCACTATAACTTTCACCATGGTTCCTATTAAACGCGGCAAAATTTCCCAAACTGTCCAGAAGATTTCTTCGGACTCATTCGTACCTAGAACATGAATGACTAGATTTTTACTTTTTGGGACATACTTTAATAATCGCATAATATAAAACAACGTTAAGGAACATGTCAAATAATCTGAGTGTTGAGCTGCCCAGATGTTGTACGACTTCTCTGAGTCAGTCTGAATATTCCCAAAAGCCTTTATAAAGTCTTCCATGTTCTGAAATGTACTCGTGCAGGAAATGTGTTGTAAGTAAAAATGCAAGTCCAGAGGACTGTTCCCCTCTCGCATAGAAAATAAATCTATGCAAAGGCATAATTCCAGGGGAGCGCATAAGCCTCTGTGCTCAATGCCGTCTTTATGATTTTGACAAAAGCTAGCAGCACACCTCTGACAACTCTCCAACGACTTGATGTTCCGTTCGTGGCAAACTAGACACTCCCTTGGAAAACAGAACATTTGTATCTCATCCGCATTCAGGTGACGTCTCAACCTGGACGACACTAGCTTCATGAAGGTCAGCTTCTTTTCGTTCCATTCCTCCGTAGTTTCACCGTGATAATCCATGCTGTAGTCTCGCAGCACCTCCTGTATGGCTTTGCACAAAGATTTGTGCTGCTTCCAGTGCTGCTTTTGATGTTCCTGATCACAATAGAAGATCATCCAGCAGCCACTGCATCTCTTCAAATGAACACCGTCGCCAAACCGTTTGCAAACGTGACACATGGTTGAGCAGAAGAAGTTATTATAATCGTTATTAATTTGATTTCTCGCTTTTGATTCCATGACTTCTACCTATAAACAGTCTCGTGTTATATCAAAGTCTCCTTCAGTGTAAACGACAAATACACAGTGTTTGGAATGTGATTTCCCAAGTCGCGTAAATCAGTAATTTAAAATTCTTACGTTTTTAACTCTCTTCCCAATGGAGCGACCTGAAATGTTCTGAAGATATTGAAATCTACTGCTCACGTCACGTCTGCTTTAGGTTTTCAGTATTGTCATTTACATTGCCGAATGCTTCACGAAATACAATTTGTTGGCAATTTGTTGCGTTTGTAATTCGTACAGCTATTATCTGTAAACATTGCAATTGAAATTAATTGAAAAAATTATCATATAACCCACTACCCTATTGTTTTTAATTGGTACTACTTATGATGTAATCACATTTTAAAATTATATATGTACAATTATTATATGAGAATGACTAGTCATTTTCATAATGTTAATGAAAGAAATAATAAAATTCCAATTTCCAAATTAAAATGTCATTTTGTTCTTACTTATATTCCAATATTTTTTATAAATTTTAACCTTTGAAAATTTCAAACTTGAGATTTTAGAAAATCTTGGAAAATTCTTAACCTCGATCGTTGGAATACTCGAAACGATACTCATGTAAAGAAAGAACGGCGGGACTATAAGGACTGCTAGAGCTAGAATGCCACGATTGCCACGGCCACTTGATCTCTGTTATTGTTTTGGTCTTCGACTGTCGCAGTCGCAGGCAGTTGTATGATGTGAGAAATATTAGGAATACCGATAAAGAAGAAATAAATAATTGCCATTTTGTAAATGCATGACATATTTTATTACGAAGATATAAATTTCATTACAAAACAATTCATAAAAAGTCTTGTCTTCATTACAAACAGAATTGAAAGCAGCACATTGTAAATCCAACTGTGTTATTTCTACACGCGCAAACGTCTAAAAATGACACATTTTACTGGAGCTTGTTTTACATATTTTGTTGCGTGTTAAATAAACACGTTGAATTAAATTAAAAGTTAATCGTAATTAAATGAAATTAAAAGTTAATTTAATACGTTCAACCGTGTTAAATGACGTAATTTAAAATGGCAAGAATTGTGTAAGAAAAGCTTCAGAAATAACACACTTGAATTTGCAGTGCAGTCATACCAGTCATATTAACATTTTACAATTTACGTTACCGCATCCATGTGCCCCATTGTATCTATAATCGTATAAAATCCATTATGCTCGACTGATGTAAGACAATTATCGACTCTACAATTAGAAATTAGTTATTTATGATTTTTGAATTGCTATAAATATAAGCAGACATTCCGGAGTGTTGGTTAATCAGTCTTTTGGAGTTTGTTTCGTGAAGACACGTCGCGATTCGCAGATGTGGTACATACAATTTTTTACCCGCGTTCTTTCCGTTATATTTATTAAACGTTAAGTTCAGTTAATTCGTGTGTGTCATTTTGTGCGCGTAACGTTTTCTTCGTCATCAAACACAGACATTAGTTTGTATCGGTCATTTAAATTACGCATATCAGTTATGAACTAAGACTCTTGTAAATAATTAGATACTGATTCATATAAAGTACATACTCCGGCGCGACGTTTCTAAACGGAGTTAAACTAGCGAATGGATTCTGTCCGCTATATAGATGGTTTAGCTTTTTATTCAAAATTGTGTTTATTCTGTCTGTCTCCTTCTTAAATGTACGTAGCGTGGGAAACGTTAAGATAAACGGACAATTTTGTTTCGCTATCAACTTAATGGACGGCGCCCACATTTCCTCACTGGACCCAAGTTTATGCTGGACAATATACAGGTTAAACCCTACAACCAAGTCCGGTTTTACGAATGACGAACTGCTTACATAGTTCTCGTATAACACATCGTGAAACTCAAACGTCAAACATTTTTTCTCTCGTGACATACAGTTATCGCAATGATGTGACGGATTTAATTTACATAATTCCGGTCCTATCAATATAACTACCACTGACATCATGGTTAAACGCGGCAAAATTTCCCATCCGATCAAGGTGATTACTTCTCTCATACTCGCACCTAGAACATGAACGACTAGGTCTTTTCTTTTTGGGACATCGTTCAATAATCGCATAGCATAAAACAGCGTCAAGGGATTCGTCAGATGTTCTGACTGTTTAGCTGCGAAGACATTGTAAGAGATCTCCGAGTCAGTCTGAATATTCCTACAAACCTTTATAAAGTCTTTCATGTTCTGAAATGTACTCGTGCAGGAAATGTGTTGTGAGTAAAAATGCAAGTCCAGAGGACTGTTTCCCTCTCGCATAGAAAATAAATCTGTGGAAAGACATAGTTCCAGGCGAGCGCATATGCCTCTGTGCTCAGTGCCATTTACGTGATTTTTACAAAAGTTGGTAGCACACTTCAGACAACTCTCCAACGACTTCCATTTGTGGCAAACTAGGCACTCTCTTGGAAAACAGAACATTTGCGTCTCATCCACATTCAGGCAACGTCCCAATCTGGACGACACCAGGTCCATGAACATCAGCTTCTTTTCGGTCCATTCCTCCGTAGTTTCACCGCGATAATCCATGCTGTAATCTCGCAGCACGTTCTGTATTGCATTGCACAAAAATTTGTGCTCATTCCGGTGCTGCTTCTGATGTTCCCGACCACAATACAAGATCACCTTGCAGCCACTGCATCTCTTCAATTGAACGCCGTCGCCAAATCGTTTGCAAACGTGACACATGGTCGCGTAGAAGAACTCGTCGTAATTGTTATTAATTTGATTTCTCGCTTCTGATCCCATGATTTTTGCTTATACACAGTCTCGTTATATCAAAGTCTCCTTCAGTGCATATATAGTGTTTGGAATGTTGTGATTTCACCCGTGATATATCTTGCACTCGTAAGATATGAGCGTTAAGCAAAATATAACAAAATTGGTAGAATGATTATCATTCCATGCGAAGAATAGGAAGGATACTGTTTATGTTGGTTTATCAAATAGAGGATTCGTGTGCACTTCGCGTACATCCACGACCGCTTGCTTCGTGATGCGATAGTATTCAAACACCATGCAAGCTTTTCTAGGCCGCTATTAGCTTATAATTCCGGTATCTGCATAAGGCTGAAGCCTGCAACAAATAAACGTAGTCGTTAGATAAAATCTCGAATCTCGAGTGCTTTTCGAATCGCAAAATCTGTAAATATGCTCTTATCTGTAAATATATATATATATATGCTGTAACCTGACCTACGTTCCTAATTTGTGATAAACGGGCTTTGTCGAAACGTATTTCATACAGAATCAATTATTGAATTTTGTTAATCTTACCACATATATATGATAAGATTATATAGTAACGTTAATAATCTCGTTGAAATACAAATTTCAGAAATTTCAGAAATATCGATGGAAAAGAAACAATTGCCACTTCGTTAAAAGCTTGATATATATTGTATTACAAAGATATAAATTTTGTTATAAAAATTATCGAGAAGTTTTGTCTTCGTTACAAACGGAACTAAAAGCAATAGCCATTGTAATAATATTTTACGTTACCGTATCCACTCCTTTTATATTTATAATCCAATTATGCTCGACTGATATAAATATAATCGATTCTACAAGTAGATAATGGCTTCTTGGATTGTAAATATAAGCAGACATTCCGGAGTGTCGGATCTCAGTCTTTTGCAATTTGTTCCGTGAAGACACGTCGCGGTTATACGTAGTTCACACAGGTATCTCTGCATCCCTTCTTGTGTTTATTAAACATCAAATTCCATTTAACTCGTATTCTATGTCATTCTCATAATATAGGTATGTTAATAAAAGAAATAATGAAATTCCAATTTCTAAATGATAAAATAATGTCATCTTGTTCTTAATTATATTTTAATATTTTTCATAAATTTGTGCTTTTTACAATTTCGAACTTGAGATTTTAGGAAATCTTGGAAAATTCTTAACCTTGTTGGAATACTCGAAACGATACTCACGTAAAGATAGAACAGCGGGGAAACTGTACTGCTAGAGCTAGAATGCCACGATCGCGGCCACTTGATCTCTGTTATTGTTTTGGCCATCGACTGTCGCAGTCGCAGGTAGCTGTGTGATGTGAGAGATGTCAGGAATATCGATAAAGAAGAAATAAATAATTGCCATTTCGTAAATGCTTGACACATATTTCATTACAAAGATATATATATATATATATATATATATATATATATATATATATATATATTTGCAAACGTGACACATGGTCGCGTAGAAAAACTTGTTATAATCGTTATTTTGATTTCTCGCTTCTGATTCCATGACTTCTACCTATAAACAGTCTCGTGTTATATCAAAGTCTCCTTCAGTGTAAAAGACAAATACACAGTATTTGGAATGTGATTTCCCAAGTCGCATACGTAAGTTGCATCGGCAATTTAATTCTTACGTTTTTAACGCTCTTTCCAATGGAGCGACCTGAAATATTCTGAAGATATTGAAATTTAGTGCTCACGTCACGTCTGCTTTAGGTTTCCAGTATTGTCATTTACATTGCCGAATGCTTTACGAAATATAATTTGTTGACAATAATTTGTTGCGACAATTTGTAATTTGTACAGCTATTATCTACAAATGAGATTGATTGAAATAATTAACACTTAATTCACTACCCTATTGTTTTTAATTGATATAATACTTCCCGGGTAGCAGAGTGATGTCTTAATAACGTCTTAATGACGTCTCTAGACGTCAATTAGACGTCATTAAGACGTCTTTAGACGTTATTCTGCTACCTACTGAGTTATGATAACATCACATTTAAAAATTATGTATATGTTCAATTATTATGAGAATAACTAGCCATTCTCATAATGTTAATAAAAGAAATAATAAAATTCCAATTTCCAAATTAAAATGTAATTTTGTTCTTAATTATATTTCAATATTTTTTATAAATTTTAACTTTCTTTAATTTTAAACTTGAGATTTTAGGAAATCTTGGAAAATTCTTAACCTCGTTGGAATACTCGAAACGATACTCACGTAAAGAAAGGACGGCGGGCAACTGTATTGCTAGAGCTAGAGTGCCACGATTGCCACATACCACGGCCACTTGATCTCTGTTATTGTTTTGGTCGTCGACTGTCGCAGTCGCAGGCAGCTGTATGATGTGAGAAATATTAGGAATATCGATAAAGAAGAAATAAATAATTGCCATTTTGTAAATGTTTGACATATTTTATTACGAAGATATAAATTTCATGACGAAACAATTAATAAAAGTCTTGTCTTCATTACAAACAAAATTGAAAGCAACACATTGTAAATCCAAGTGTGTTATTTCTACACACACAAACGTCTAAAAATGACACATTTCACTGGAGCTTGTTTTACATATTTTCTTGCGTGTTAAATAAACACGTTGAATTAAATTAAAAGTTAATTTTAATTAAATGAAATTAAAAGTCAATTTAATACGTTCAACCGTGTTAAATGACGTAATTTAAAACGGCAAGAAATGTGTGAAAAGAACTTCAGTTAAAATAACACACGTGAGATTTGCAAGTCATACCAGTCATATTAATATTTTACAATTTACATTACCGCATCCACTTGTCCTGTTATATCTATAATCGTATTTAATCCATTATGCTCGACTGATATAAGACAATTATCGACTCTACAATTAAAAAATTATAGTCATTTCGGATTTTTAAATTATTATAAATATAAGCAGACATTCCGGCGTGTCGGCTATCAGTCTTTTGGAGTTTGGTTCGTGAAGACACGTCGCGATTCGCAGATGTACATATAATTTTTCTTTGCGTTCCTTTCCGTTGCATTTAATAAACATTAAATTCTAGTCAATTCGTGTGTGTCATTTCACGCGCGCTACGTTTCCTTCGTCATAAAACACAGCCTTTAATCTGTATCGGTCGCATAAATTACACATACTGTTACGAACAAAGACTCCGGTAGATGATTACGTACTGATTCTCATAATACACGCGCTCCGGCCCGAGGATTCTATGTGGTCTGAAACTAGCGAATGGATTCTTGTCTCTGGTATAATTTACCTGTGTACTCAGAATTGTATTTATTCTGTCGATCTCCTTCTCGAAGTCCTGAAGCGTGACAGACGTTAAGACAACCGGACAATTTTGTTTCCCTAGCGCATGTATGGACGGCGCCCACGTTTCCTTATTAAACTCAAGTTCATGCCCCTCATCACCCAAGTTAAATCCTACAATCAAGTCCGGTTTAACGAATGATGGATCGAGTACATAATTCTCGTATGACACATAGTGGTACTCAAAAAACAAACTTTTGTTTCCTAGCAATAAACAGAAATTACTAGTGCGTGACGGATCACATTTATCTTTTAAGGCCGGCCCTATCATTATAATCACGACTGACATTACAGTCTCCATTAACTCCAGCAAAACTTGCCACGAAAATAAGGTGACTACTTCGTTGTAATTCGCACCTACAACATGAATGACTAAATCTTCGTTCCTTTTTGGAACAAAGTTTAATAATCGCATAGCATATAACAACGTCAAGGGACGTGTCAGATATTGTGATCTTTCGGCTACCAAAATATCGTCCGATATCGCCGAGTCGACTGACTGTATTCGACTGTATTCCCGGTATACGACTGTATTCCCTGAAGCGTATATAAAGTCTTTCATGTTCTGACATATACTCGCGTCCGAAATGTGTTTCAAGTCAGGAAACAGCTCCGGATGACTATTGAACTCTGTTATAGTTAATAAATCTGAACGAAGACCTAGTTCCAGGGAAGCGCAGATGTCCCTGTGCTCAGTGTCGTCTTTGTGATTTTCACAAAAGCTGGCAGCACACTTCTGACAATCCTCCAGCAACTTATTGTTCTTTTCATGGCAAACCAGGCACTCCCTTGGAAAAATTAACATTTGTGTCTCGTCCTTCTTCAGATGACGGCCCAGCTTGCGCAACACCAGCATCATGAAGATCAGCTTCCTCTCGTCACAATCCTCTGAATCTTTACCGCGATCATTAAAGCCGTATTCCTGCAACGCGTCCTGTATGGCTTTGCACAAAGGTTTGTGATGCTTCCAGTGGAGTTTCTGATGTTCCTGACCACAATAGGAGATCATCTTGCAGCCACCGCAACTCTTCAAGTGGACGCCGCCGCCAAATCGTTTGCAAACGTGACACATGGTCTCGTAGAAGAACTTGTTATAGTAGTCGTTATTAATTTGATTTTTCGTTTCTGATTCCATGACTTCTGCTCACACAGTCGAATCTCGTTATATCAAACGTCTCCTTCAGTGTAAGAGGCAAATACACAGAGTGTTTGGAATGTTGTAATTTCGTACAATTTCGCAGGTAACACGTACAATTTCGCAGGCAACACGCGTAAATCGACTATTGACTTCCCGCACTTTTGACCTTCCTTCCAATGGCCCGTCTCGACATCCGAAGAAATTGAAATCTATTGTTCACGTCACATATGCTTTAGGTTTCCAGTATTGTCATTTACATTGCCGAATGCATCAAGAAATATAATTTGTTGACGTTGCGTTTGTAATTTGGACAGCTGTTACCTGTAAACATTGCAATGAGATTGATCGTAATAATTAACACTTAAATTCTCACTGCTTGTTTGTAATTAATACTACTTTTGATGTAACATTAATTGCATTTTAAAATTATATATGTAATTATAGTCATTTTCGTAATGTAAATGAAAGAAAGAGCCAATAAAGTGCCGATTTCTAAATTAAAATATGTCATCTTGTTCCTAATTATATTTTGATATTTTTATTCGAGAGTCCGCGAGTTAAAGACAGTACGAGAAGATGGACAAGTACACGCACTTAAATTAAAAACTCAAAATTACAGAACAAAGTTTACAATGTAAATAAAGAAAATTATATATATACAAGTAATTACAAAGTGTCCCTTTTGGAAAAAATGCCGTGAGCTGTATCGCGCACAGAAGTTAGCACGGCAAAAGCGGTTAAATCTTTCAAACGAGCGAGTGCGAATTTCTGAGCGAAAAACGATGTTAAGCGGTTGTATGTACGAGCGGTAGTATAAGTATACACTGAACGGGTGAACACACACACAACGAAAACGAGATCTCCTGGTTGTCGCGACTATCCTAGCTTTTATAAGATCGGAAAAAAGTAGGCCCTTTCTTCACACATCTCCAATTAAATAAAGCATTTAAAACAGTTAGAGGAGATCGAAGGGCGACGTGTGCAATTGGAAGCCAGGAGAGGTACGCGAATTGATTCGCCCTTGCGAAGTGAGAAACGCGAATTTCGCTTGTGTGATTGGCGGGAAACGATCTACGTCATCGCATCACGCAGGTTTACGGCGAGTTTTGCATTAGAAGATCGTTGCTGGTGTTTGACAAAATAAGTTTACAACATGGATTTTTTTCACGTATAAAAACGATTGTTGCTTGACTTTGCAATAAAGAGAAATTTAACGAAACTTCTCGAATTGAAATCGGCAGAAAATCCATGTTATAAACGAACGTTATATAGGTTCGATAATTTTATGGCAATCACATGCATGCGTTTAAGCAAATGTTATGCTTCTGATTCGGTGATCAGATAAACGCACAACGCAACTTATAATTTCTAACATTAACACTTAAATTAATTCTCACTGCTTGTTTGTAATTAATACTACTTTTGATGTAACATTATATTTTAAAATCATGTATGTAATTATAGTCACCCTCATAATGTAAATGAAAGAAAGAATCAATAAAATGCCGATTTCTAAATTAAAATATGTCATCTTGTTCATAATTATATTCTAATATTTTTTATAATATTCTACTTTCAGAATTTCAATCTTATGGTATGAAAAATCACGATTCTTGGAAATATATTGAAATTTCTAATAGTACAATTTCACCTAGACAGCAGGTATGTCTAAAAGGGCCGTATTCATAGTCGGATCTTATTCCAAGACTGTCTTAAGTAATGTACGTCTTAAGATGCAAATACGGCTCTGTGATTGGTTCATAACATCTTAAGATCGTACTTAACAGTCTTAAATATAAGATTCGACTATAAAAATACCCTAACGACCTAAGAATCCTAAGATGTCTTTTATGCGCGCTGCCTGGGTCTGGCCGAATATATTCTCCTAATCGATTTTTGAGACTTTTGAAAAATTCTTGGAAAATAAGAAAATTATTAGAATTTTAGACAGTAGCAGGTCATAAAAATGCATTCCTTAGAGAAAAATTTTTAAATTTTGTTAATCACAGCACGAGTGTATGCAGATAGCTGGTATTAGTAATATTAATAATCTCGTTAAAAAATACATGCTCCTCGAAACGATACTCACGTAAAGAAAAGTAGGAAGCCAAAACCACACACTCAATCTCTGCCATTATTGCGATCATCGACTGTCACAGGAAGCTGTCGGCCTTTCACACATGTGATATCAGAAAACATCGAAACAGAAACAATTACCATCATAAATGCTTGATACATATTTATTACAAAGATAAAAATTTTGTTATAATAGTTATCGAAGTTTTGTCTTCATTACAAACAGAACTAAGAGCAATTGTAATAATATTTTACGTTACCGCATCCACTCCTGTTATATTTATAATCCATTTATGCTCAACTTATATATATAGATAATCGATTCAATAAGTAGATAATGACTTATTAGATTATAAATATAAGTAGACATTCCGGAGTGTCGGATTTCAATCTTTTGCAGTTTATTTCGTAATAACGCGTCGCGATTCGCAGTTGTATTTCATACAGTTATCTCTGCGTCCCTTCCGTTGCATTTCTCAAACGTAAAATTCCATTTAACTCGTATTCTTTCATTTCGCACACGCAACGTTTCTATCGGCATAAAACACAGCCTTCGCAGCTTGTATCGGTAGTTTAAATTACGCATATCAGTTACGAGCAAAGACTTTGGTAGATAATTATATACTGATTAGGATAACACACGCGCTCTGATCCAAAGTCTCTATACGGTCTGCAACTGGCGAATGGGTTCTTCCCGCAACAGAAATAATCTAACTCCTTACCCAGGATTGTGTTCACTTTGTTCATCCCCTCCTCAACTTCCCGTAGCTTACAAAACGTTAAGATAAACGGACAATTCTGTTTCGCTAACGCATGTAAGGATGGCGCCCATATTTCCTTATTATTAAATTCATGTTCTTGAATACTCGGGTTAAATCCTACAATGAAGTTCGGTTTCATGAATCTCGAACTGTTCACATAGTCCTCGTATGACACATCGTGGTACTCAGAAAACAATCTTTTGTTCCCAAGATATAATAAGGCATCAGTGCGTGACGGATCCACTTTATCTTTTAAGCCCGGCCCTATCATTACAATCGTTACTGATGTCAGGGTCTCCATTAACTGCAGCAAAACTTGCCACGTCCATAAGATGGCTTCTTCGATGTAATTTGCACCTACAACATGAATGACTAAATCGTTGCCTTTTGGAACATAGTTTAACAATCGCATAGCATAAAACAGCGTCAAGGGACGCGACAGATAATCTGAGATATTGGCTGCCCAGACATTGTACACCATCTCCGTGTCAGTCTGAATATTCGCACAAGCCTTTATATAGTCTCTCATATTGTGAATTGTACTCGTGCAGGAATTATTTTGAAAATCAACTACCAGAGGCTGCATGTTTCCCTTTTCTATAAATAATAAATTTATATGAAAACATAGTGCCAGGGAAGTGCAGATGTTCCAGTGGTCAACGTGGTTTTTGTGAAATTGACAAAAGCTGGCAGCACACTTCTGACAACTCTCCAACGACCTCCGTTCGTGGCAAATTAGGCACTCTTTTGGAAAAAGGAACATATCCATCTCATCCGCCTTCAGGTGACGTTCTAGCTTGGACGACACTACCTGCATGAAGAGCAGCTTCTTGTCGGTCCATTCCTCCGTAGTTTCACCGCGATAATCCATGTTGTTGTCTCGCAGCACCTCCTGTATGGCTTTGCACAAAGGTTTGTGCTGCTTCCAGTGCTGCTTCTGATGTTCCTTACCACAATAGGCGATCATCCAGCAACCACCGCATCTCTTCAATTGAACGCCGTCGCCAAACCGTTTGCAAACGTGACACATGGTCGCGTAAAAGAACTCGTTATAACCGTTATTAATTTCATTTCTCGCTTCTGATTCCATGACTTCTGCTTATACACAGTCTCGTTATATCAAAGTCTCCTTCAGTGCAAATATAGTGTTTGGAATGTTGTGATTTCACCCGTGATATATCTTGCACCCGTAAGATATGAGCGTTAAGCAAAATATGGCAAAATTGGTAGAATGATTATCATTCCATGCGATGAATAGGAAGGATACTGTTCTTGCTGGTTTATCAAATAGAGGATTCGTGTGCACTCCGCGTACATCCACGACCGCTTGCTTCGTGATGCGATAGTACTCAAACACCATGCAAGCTTTTTTAGGCCGCTATTAGCTTATTAGTTCTGATATCTGCGTGAGACTGAAGCCTGCAACAAATAATTAACGTGGTCGTTAGATAAAATCTCGAGTGCCTTTCGAATCGCAAAATCTGTAAATATGCTCTTATTATACCTGTAAATATACATGCATGCTGTAACCTGACCTACGTTCCTAATCTGTGATAAACGGGCCTTTGTCGTATTTTATACGTACAGAATCAATTATTGAATTTTGTTAATCTTACCACATATATATGATAATATTAGTAACGTTAATAATCTCGTTGGAATACACCCTCCGCGGAACGATATATACTCACGCAAAGAACAGCGGGAAACTGTTATCCTACCTTAGGCGCTACAGCTACTTGACCTCTGTCATTGTTTTCATCGTCGACTGTCACAAGCACCAGTGAATTTGTCACGCGTGGCACACACGACATACGTGTAATTTCAGAAATATCAGAGATTTCAGAAATATCGCTGGAGAGGAAACAATTGCCATTCCGTAAATGCTTGATATATATTTTATTACAAAGATATAAATTTCATCGCAAACAATTAACGAAAAGTCTTGTCTTCATCACAAACAGAACTGAAAGCAACAACCATTGTACTTAATATTTTACATTACCGCAGCCATGTGTCCTGTCATATCTATAATCGCTGTATCTACAATCCATTATGCTCGATGCAAGACAATCGACTCTACAAGTATAGATAATGGGTTATTTTACATATTTCGTTGCGTGTTAAATAAACACGTTGAATTAAATTAAAAGTTAAATTTAATTAAATGAAATTAAAATATAATTTAATACGTTCAGCCGTGTTAAACGACGTAATTTAAAACGCAAGAAATGTGTAAGACAAACTCCGGTTAAAATATCTAAATAACACACTTGAATTTGCAAAGTGCAGTCATAATAATATTTTACAATTTACATTACCGCATCCACGTGTCCCGTTATATCTATAGTCGTATAGTCCATTATGCTCGACTGATGTAAGACAATTATCGACTCTACAATTATAGAAAATAGTCATTTAGGATTTTTGGATTATAAATATAAGCAGACATTTCGGAGTGTCGAACTCCGCTTTTGGAGTTTGTTTCGTGAAGACACATCGCGATTCGTAGATGTACATATAATTTTCTTTGCATTCCTTTCGTTACATTTATTAAACGTTCAGTTCAGTTACTTCGTGTGTGTCATTTCGCGCGTGATACGTTTTCTTCGGCATAAAACACAGCATTTAGCTTGTATGGTCGCTTAAATTAAGCATATCAGTTACGAACAAAGACCCTTGTAAATAATTAGATATCGATTCATATAAAGTACGTACTCCGGCGCAACGTTTCTAAACGGAATTAAACTAGCGAATGGATTTTTTCCGTTATATATAGAGTCTATCTCTTTATCCAGAATTGTGTTTATTCTGTCTGTCTTAAATGCACGTAGCGTCAAAGAAGTTAAAACGAACGGACAATTTTGTTTCAGTATCAACTTAATGGACGGCGCCCACGTTTCCTCACTGGACCTTCTTGGAGGCTGGAAGTTTATACTTGTGAATATACAGATTAAATCCTACAACCAAGTCCGGCTTTACGGATGACGGGCTGCGTACATAGTTCTCGTATAACACATCGTGAAACTCAAACGTCAAACATTTTTTCTCTCGTGACATACAGTTATCGCAATTATTTAACAGATTTGATTTACATTATAATTCCGGCCCTATCACTATAACTACCACTGACATCATGGTTCCTATTAAACGCGGCAAAACTTCCCAAACTGTCCAGAAAATTTCTTCGGACTCATTCGTACGTAGAACATGAATGACTAGATTTTTACTTTTTGGGACATACTATAATAATCGCATAACATAAAACAACGTTAAGGAACATGTCAGATATTCTGAGTGTTGAGCTCAGACGTTATACGACATCTCTGAGTCAGTCTGAATATTCCAAGAAGTCTTTATAAAGTCTTTCATGTACTGAAATGTGCTCGTGAAGGAAAATGTGTTGTAAGTAAAAAGGCAACGACTTGATGTTCCGTTCGTGGCAAACTAGGCACTCTCTCGGAAAACAGAACATTTGTATCTCATCCACATTCAGGCAACGTCCCAACCTGGACGACACCAGATCCATGAACATCAGCTTCTTTTCGATCCATTCCTCCGTAGTTTCATCGCCAAAGTCCATGCTGTAGTCTCGCAGCACGTTCTGTATTGCTTTGCACAAAGATTTGTACTGTTTCCAGTGCTGCTTCTGATATTCCTGACCACAATAGAAGATCATCTTACGCAGTTACTGCATTGCTTCAAAGGGACGCCGTCGCCAAACCGTTTGCAAACGTGACACATGGTTGCGTAGAAGAACTCGTCGTAATTGTTATTAATTTGATTTCTCGCTTCTGATTCCATGACTTCTACCTATAAACAGTCTCGTTAAATCAAAGTCTCCTTCTGTGTAAAAGACAAATACATACAGTGTTTGGAATGTGATTTCCCAAGTCGCATGCGTAAATCGGCAATTTAATTCTTACGTTTTTAACGCTCTTTCCAATGGAGCGACCTCAAATATTCTGAAGATATTGAAATTTACTGCTCACGTCGCGTATGCTTTAGGTTTTCAGTATTGTCATTCACATTGCCGAATGCTTCACGAAATACAATTTGTTGCGTTTGTAATTTGTACAGCTATTATCTGCAAATGAGATTGATTGAAAAAATTAACACTTACCCAACTACCCTATTGTTTTTAATTACTACTGTACTACTTATGATGTATAAACATCACATTTTAAAATTATGCATGTACAATTATTATGAGAATGACTATAGTGATTCTCATAATGTTTTAATGAAAGAAATAATAAAATTCCAATTTCCAAATTAAAATGTCATTTTGTTCTTAATTATATTCCAATATTTTTTATAAATTTTGGCTTTTGAAAATTTTAAACTTGAGATTTTAGGAAATCTTGAAAAATTCGTAACCTCGTTGGAATACTCGAAACGATACTCACGTAAAGAAAGAACGGCGGAAAACTGTACTGCTAGAGCTAGAATGCCACGATCGCCACATACCACGGCCACTTGATCTCTGTTATTGTTTTGGTCGTCGACTGTCGCAGTCGCAGAGGCAGCTGTGTGATGTGAGAGATGTCAGGAATATCGATAAAGAAGAAATAAATAATTCCCATTTCGTAAATGCTTGACACATATTTCATTACAAAGATATAAATTTCATTACAAAACAATTTATAAAAAGTCTTGTCTTCATTACAAACAGAATTGAGAGCAACACATTGTAAATCCAAGTGTGTTATTTCTACACGTCTAAAAATGACACCTTTTATTGGAGCTTGCTTTACATATTTTGTTGCGTGTTAAATAAACACGTTGAATTAAATTAAAAGTTAATTGTAATTAAATGAAATTAAAAGTGAATTTAATACGTTCAACCGTGTTAAATGACGTAATTTAAAACGGCAAGGAATGTGTAAGAGGAGCTTCAGTCAAAATAACACACTTGAATTTGCAGAGTGCAGTCATACCAGTCATATTAATATTTTACAATTTACGTTACCGCATCCACGTTTCCCGTTATATCCATAATCGTATAAAATCCATTATGCTCGACTGATGTAAGACAATTATCAACTCTACTAATTAGAAAATTGTAGTCATTTAGGATTTTTTAATTATTATAAATATAAGCAGACATTCCGGATCGTGTCGGCTATCAGTCTTTTGGAGTTTGTTTCGTGAAGACACGTCGCGATTCGCAGATGTAATACAATACAATTTTTTCCGCGCGTTCTTTCCGTTACATTAATTAAACGTTAAGCTAAGTTAATTCTTTTGTGTCATTTCGCACGCGCTACGTTTCCTTCGTCATCAAACACAGCCGTTAGTTTGTATCGGTCGCTTAAATTACGCATAACAGTTACGAACAAAGATTGCGATAGACAGACACATATTGATTCTCATAATACACGCGCTCTGGCCCAGTTAAGGCTCTATGCGGTCTGAAACTAGCGAATGGATTCTCTCCTCTATAGATATAATCTACCTGTCTATCCAGAATTGTATTTATTCTGTCGGTCTCCTTCTCGAAGTCCTGAAGCGTGGTAGACGTTAAGATGAACGGACAGTTTTGTTTCGCTATCAACTTAATGGACGGCGCCCACGTTTCCCTCTCGGACCCAAGTTCTCGCTCGTGAATACCCAGATTAAATCCTACGATCAAGTCCGGTTTTACGAATGACCGGCTATTGCGTACATAGTTCTTGTTGTATAACACATCGTGGTACTTAAAAATCAAATTTTTGTTGTCCGGTGATGGACAGTCATTACAAATGTCTGACGGATTGAATTTACGTTTTAATTCCGGCCCGATCATTACAATCGTCACTGACATCACGGTCTCTATTAAACGTGGCAAAACTTCCCATCCGATCAAGGTGGCTTCCTCGGCGACACTCGCACCTACAACGTGAACGACTAGATCTTTGCGTTTTGCGACGTAGTTTAATAATTGCATAGCATGAAACAACGTCAAGGGACGTGTCAGATATTGTGAGTGATCGGCTGCCAAGATATTGTACGACCTCGCCGAGTCAGTCTGAATAATCTCACAAGCCTTTATAAAGTCTTCCATGTCCCGATATGTAACGTTTCCCGTGGCAAAAACGTGAGTCGCGTAAGAAAGCAGCACCAGATAATAACTTTCCTTTCTTGTAGCTAAGAAATCTGAATGAAGACATAGTTCCAGGGTAGCGCAGATTTTCCTGTGCTCAGTGCCGTCTTCGTGATCTTTACAAAAGCTGGCAGCACACTTCTGACAATCCTTCAACGACCGAGTGTCCCGTTCGTGGCAAACCAGGCATTCTTTTGGAAAACGGAACATTTGCATCTCGTCCATCGTCAGACGACGTTTCAGCGTGTACGACACCAGCATTATGAACCTCCCCTTTATGTAGGTCCGTTCCTCCGACGTTTCTCCGCGAACATTCATGTTGTAGTCTCGCAGCACTTCCTGTATGGCTTTGCACAAAGGTTTGTGCTGCTTCCTGTGCTGCTTCTGATGTTCCTTACCACAATAGGAGATCATCTTGCAGCCACCGCAACTCTTCAAGTGGACGCCGCCGCCAAATCGTTTGCAAACGTGACACATGGTCGCGTAGAAGAAGTTGGTGTAATCGTTATCAATTTGATTTTTCGTTTCTGATTCCATGACTTCTGCTCACACAGTCGAAACTCGTTATATCAAAAGTCTCCTTCAGTGTAAGAGGCAAATACACAGAGTGTTTGGAATGTTGTGATTTCGCCCAATTTCGCAGGTAACACGTGGAGCAATGTGGATTGTGGCGCACGCGTAAATCGACTATTGACTTTCCGCGCTTTTGACCTTCCTTCCAATGGTCCGTCTCGAAAATTTCCGGGGATATTGAAATCTATTGTTCACGTCATGCTTTAGGTTTTCAGTACTGTCATTTACATCACATCACGAAATATAATTTGTTGACGTTGCGTTTGTAATTTGGACACCTGTTACCCGTAAACATTGCAATGAGATTGATCGTAATAATTAACACTTAAATTCTCACTGCTTGTTTGTAATTAATACTACTTTTAATGTAATAATGTTAATGAAAAAAAGAATATATAAAGTGCCGATTTCTAAATTAAATATATGTCATTTTGTTCCTAATTATATTCTAATATTTTTTATAATATTCTACTTTCAGAATTTCATTCTTATAGTATGGGAAATCACGATTCTTGGAAATATATTGAAATTTCTAATAGTACAATTTCACCCAGACAGCACGTATGTCTAAAAGGTCCGTATTCATAGTCGGATCTTATATTTCAAGACTGTCTTAAGTAATGTCTTAAGATGCTAATACGGCTCTGTGATTGGTTCATAACATCTTAAGATCGTACCTAAGATAGTCTTAAATATAAGATTCGACTATAAAAATACCCTAACGGCCTAAGATGTCTTATGCGCGCTGCCTGGGCCTGGCCGAATATATTCTCCTAATCGATTTTTGACAAAATTCTTGAAAAATAAGAAAATTATTAGAATTTTAGACAGTAGCAGGTCGTAAAAATGCGCTCTTTAGAGAAAAATTTTTAAATTTTTGTTAATCTCAGCACAAGTGTATGCTAGCTGTTAGCTGTTATTAGTAATATTAATAATCTCGTTAAAAAATACATGCTCCTCGAAACGATACTCACGTAAAGAAGGGTAAAAACCCAGGATCACACACTCTGCCGTTATTGCGATTATCGACTGTCACAGGAAGATGTCGGCCTTTCACACATGTGATATCAGAAAACATCGAAACAGAAACAATTACCATCATAAGTGCTTGATACATATTTATTACAAAGATATAAATTTTATTATAAAAATTATCGAAAAGTTTCGTTTTCATTACAAACAGAACTAAAAGTAACAGCCATTGCAATAATATTTTACGTTACCGCATCCACTCCTGTTATATTTATAATCCATTTATGCTCGACTTATATAAGATAATCGATTCAACAAGTAAATAACGGCTTCTTGGATTATAAATATAATTAGACATTCCGGAGTGTCGGATTTCAGTCTTTTGCAGTTTATTTCATAATAACGCGTAGCGATTCGCAGTTGTAGTTCATACAGTTATCCCTGCGTCCCTTCCGTTGCATTTATTAAACGTAAAATTCCATTTAACTGGTTTTCTTTCATTTCGCACACGCAACGCTTACTTCAGCATAAAACACAGCCTTCAGTTTGTATGCTCTTCAGTCGTACTTTCTTCATGTATATCAGATACGAACAGACTTTGGTAGACAACTACATACTGATTATGATAATACACGCGCTCTGGCCCGAGGACTCTGTGTGGTCTAAAACTAGCGAATGAGTTTTTTCCGCTAAAGACATAATCTACTTTATTATCCAGGATTGTGCTTATTTTGTTTGTCCCCTCCTCAAAGTCCCGTCGCGTAAAAAACGTTAAGACAACCGGACAATTTTGTTTCCCTACCGCATGTATGGACGACGCCCATATTTCCTTATTAGATCCAAGTTCATGCCCCTCAATACTGACGTTAAATCCTACAAGCAAGTCCGGTTTTACGAATGACGGACTGCGCACATAGTTCTCGTATGACACATAGTGGTACTCGAAAGTTACACTTTTGTTCTCTAGCGATATACATTTATCACAAGTGCGTACAGGATCGAACTTTATTAAGTCCGGACCTATCATTATAATTACGACTGACGGTACTGTCTCTAATAAATGCAGCAAAACCGTCCACGACCATAAGGTGACTACTTCGCTGTGACTCGCACCTACAACATGAATGACTAGAACTTTGCCTTTTAAAATATACTTTAACAATCGCATAGCATAAAACAACGTCAAGGGACGTGTCAGATATTGTGATTTTTCGGATGCCAAAATATCGTCCGACATCGCCAAGTCAGTCGTATTCCCTAAAGCGTATATAAAGTCTTTAATGTTCTGACACGTACTCGCGTCCGAAATGTGTTTCAAATCAGAAAACAGCTCCATAGGAGTTAAATATAACTCTGTTATAGTCAATAAATCTGAACGAAGACCTAGTTCCAGGGAAGCGCAGATGTTCTTGTGCTCAGCGCCGTTTACGTGATTTTTACAAAAGCTGGCAGCACACTTCCGACAATCCTCCAACAACTTATTGTTCTTTTCATGGCAAATTAGGCACTCCTTTGGAAATTTGAACATTTGTGTCTCGCCCTTCTTCAGATGACGGCCCAGCTTGTACGACACCAGCATCATGAAAATCAGCTTCCTCTCGTCACAATCCTCTGAATCTTTACCGCGATCATTAAAGCCGTATTCCTGCAACGCGTCCTGTATGGCTTTGCACAAAGGTTTGTGCTCATTCCAGTGCTGCTTCTGATGATCCTTACCACAATAGGCGATCATCCTGCAGCTACCGCATCTCTTCAAACAAACGCTGTTACCAAACCGCTTGCAAACGTGACACATGGTCGCGTAGAAAAACTTGTTATAATCGTTATTTTGATTTCTCGCTTCTGATTCCATGACTTCTGCCTGTACAGTCTCGTTATATCAAAGTCTCCTTTAGCGTAAAAGACAAATGCAGTGTTTGGAATGTTGTGATTTCACAGGTTGCACCCACAGGATAAGCGTTAAGCAAAATATGACAAAATTGGTAGAATAATTATCATTTCATGCGATGAATAGAAAAGATACTGTGCTTATGCTGGCGTTGTCAAATAGAGAGGATTCGTGTGCACCTCGCGCACGTTCACGATCGCCTGCTTCGTGATACGATAGTACTCGAGCACCAAGCTTTTCCAGACAGCTATCTGCTTAGCTCTGGTATCCGCGTGAGGCTGAAGCCTGCAACGAATAAAACGTAGTCGTTAGATAAAATCTCGAGTGCTTTTCGAATCACAAGATCTGTAAATACGCTTTGGCCTATCTGTAAATATATGTGCTGTAACCTGACTGACGTTCCGAATCTGCGATAAACGGGCTTTCGTCGAAACGTATTTAATACAGAAACAATTATTGAATTTTGTTAATCTTACCACATATATATGATAATATTAGTAACGTTAATAATCCCGTTGGAATACACCCTCCGCGAAACGATATGTACTCACGTAAGGAACGGCGGGAAACTATTATCCTTCCACAGGCGCTACAGCCACTTGACCTCTTATCATTGTTTTGATTGTCGACTGTCGCAAGTACCAATGAATCTGTCACGCGTGGCGCACGACACACGTGTGATTTCAGAAATATCGCTGGAGGGGAACCAATTGCCATTCCGTAAATGCTTGATATATATTTTATTACAAAGATATAAATTTCACCGCAAACAATTAACGAAAAGTCTTGTTTTCATTACAAACAGAACTGAAAGCAACAACCATTGTATTTAATATTTTACATTACCACAGCCATGTGTCCTGTTATATCTATAATCGCTGTATCTACAATCCATTATGCTCGATGCAAGACAATTGACTCTACAAATAGAAAACATTTTTGGATTATAAATATAAGCAGACATTTCAGAGTGTCGGCTTTTCAGTTTGTATCGTGAAAACACGTCGCGATTCGGTGTAGCGTGTGAAAGTACATATAATTTTCTTTCCGTTCCTTTCGTTACGCACTTATTAAACGTTAAGTTCAGTTAATTCGTGTGTCATTTCGCGCGCGCTACGTTTCCTTCGGCATAAAACACATCAGCATCTAGTTTGTATCGGTCGCTTAAATTACGCATATCAGTTATGAACAAAGACTCCTGTAGATAATTACATATTGATTCACATAATATACGTATTCCCTCCACATGGTTCTATATGCTCTTAAACTAGCGAATAGATTCTTTCCGCTATATAGATAATCTACTTCTCTATCCAGGATTGTGTTTATTCTGTCTGTCTCCTTCTTAAATGCATGTAACGTCAAAGACGTTAAAACGAACGGACAATTTTGTTTCGCTATCAACTTAATGGTCGGCGCCCACGTATCCTCATTGGACCCAAGATTAGGCTTGTGAATACACAGGTTAAACCCAACAACCAAGTCCGGTTTTACGAATGACTGGCTGCGTACATAGTTCTCGTATAACACATCGTGAAACTCAAACGTCAAACATTTTTTCTCTCGTGACATAAAGTTATCGCAACCATGTAACGGATTTAATTTACATGTTAATTCCGGCCCAATCATTATAATCGTCACTGGCATCGCGGTCCCTATTAAACGCGGCAAAATTTCCCATCCCATCAAGGTGTCTTCTTCGACGCAACTCGCACCTATAACATGAACGACTATAGCTTTGCTTTTTGGGACATAGTTCAATAATCGCATAGCATGAAACAACGTCAAAGAACGTGTTAGATATTCTGAGTATTTGCCTGCCAAGATATTGTACGACATCTCCGAGTGAGTCTGAATATTTCCAAAAGTTTTTATAAAGTCTTTCATGTTCTGAAATGTACTCGTGCAGGAAATATGTTGCAAATAAACATCCGGAGTTTTGTTTCTCTTTTCTATAAAGAATAAATCTGTACGAAGACATAGTTCCAGGGGAGCGCAGATATTCCTGTGATCAATGCCGTCTTTGTGATTTTGACAAAAGCTGGCAGCACACTTCAGACATCTCTCCAACGACTTAATGTTCCGTTCGTGGCAAACTAAGCACTCCCTTGGAAAATGGAACATTTGCATCTCATCCAAATTCAGGCAACGTCTCAGCCTAGACGACACCAGCTTCCCGAAGGTCAACTTCTTAGCGGCCCATTCCTCCATAGTTTCACCGCGATCATCCATCCTGTAGTCTCGCAGCACGTTCTGTATGGCTTTACACAAAGGTTTGTGCTGCTTCCAGTGCTCCTTTTGATGTTCCTGACCACAATAGGCGATCATCCAGCAGCCACTGCATCTCTTCAAATGAACACCGTCGCCAAACCGTTTGCAGACATGACATATAGTTGCGTAGAAGAACCTGGTATAATCGTAATTAATTTGATTTCTCGCTTCTGATTCCATGACTTCTGCTCACATAGTATCGTTATATCAAACGTCTCCTTCAGTGTAAAAGACAAATGTAGTGTTTGGAATATTGTGATTTTGTAGGGTGCACCCGCAAGGCATGAGCGTTAAGCAAAATATATGATAAAATTTGTAGAATAATTATCATTTCATAAGATGAATAGGAAGGATACTGTTTATGCTGGCGTTATTGAATAGAGGATTCGTGTCTACTTCGCGTACGACCAGGACCGCCTGCTTCGTGATACAGTAGTATTCGAGCACGAAACTTTTTCAGGCCGCTATCAGCTTAGCTTTAATATCCACGTGAGGCTGAAGCCTGCAACAAATAAAACGTAGTCGTTAAACGAAATCTCGACGGCTTTTCGAATCGCAAGATCTGTGATCATGTTTTTGCCGGTAACCTAATCTAACCTGACCTGACCAATATTCCTAACCTGCGACGGGCCTTTGTCGAAACGTACTTTATACAGAAACAATTATTGAATCTTGTTAATCTTACCACATATATATGCTGTTATTGGTAATGTTAATAATCTCGTTGGAATACACACTTCTCGAAATGATACTTACGTAAAGAACGGCGGGAAATTATACTGCTACGGCACAGGCGCTACGGCCACACGATCTCTGCCATTGTTTTGATCGTCGACGTCACACGTCACACGTGGCAGCGTAGCACGTGGCGCACGCGTGATGACGTCAGAGATTTCAGAAATATCGATGGAGAAGAAACAATTGTCATTTCGTAAATGCCTGATATATGTATATTTTATTACTTATTACAAGGTATAAATTTACAAAGGTATAAATTTTATTACAAACAATTAATGAAAAGACTTGTCTTCATCACAAACGGAACTGAAAGTAACAGTCATTGTATTAATATTTTACATTACTGCATCCATGTGTCCTGTTATATCGCTGTATCTACAATCAGTTATGCTCGATGTAAGATAATCGACTCTACAAATAGATTAATGTGCCCTAGGCTTTTTGGATTATAAATATAAGCAGACATTCCGGAGTGTCAAACTCCGCTTTTGGAGTTCGTTTCGTGAAGACACGTCGTTTACGGCGCGCGATACGCAGATGTATGCACATATATTTTTCTTTGCGTCCCTTATTCCGTTACATTTATTTAACGTTAAGTTTAATTCGTATGTGTCATTTCGCACGCGTTTTCTTCGGCATAAAACACAGCCGTTAGTTTGTATCGATCGCTTATATTACGCATATCAGTTATGAACAAAGACTCCTGTAGATAATTACATATTGATTCATATAAGCTACGTACTCCATCCCGATATTTCTGTATGGGATTAAACAGGCGAATGGATTCTTTCCGCTATATGGACAGTCTAATACCTTTTCATTCAGGATTGTGTTTATCCTGTCCGTCTGCTTCTTAAATGCATGTAACGTGAAAGAAGTTAAAACAAACGGACAATTTTGTTTCGCTATCAACTTAATGGACGGCGCCCACGTTTCCTCACTGGACCCAAGTTCATGCTCGCGAATATCCAGATTAAATCCTACAACCAAGTCCGGTTTTACGAATGACGAGCTGCGTACATAGTCCTCGTATAACACATCGTGAAACTCAAACGTCAAACATTTTTTCTTCCGTGACATACAGTTCTCGCAAGTATGTGACGGATTTAATTTACGTGTTAATTCTGGCCCTATCAATACAACTACCACTGAAATCTCGGTTCCTATTAAACGCGGCAGAATTTCCCAATCGCTCAAGGAGATTTCTTCGACGCAATCCGCACCTATCACATGAACGACTAAATCGTTGCTTTCTGGGACATACTTTAATAATTGTATAGCATGAAACAACGTTAAGGAACATGTCAAATGTAGCGAGTGTTCGGCTGCCAGGACATTGTACGACATCTCCGAGTGAATCTATAAAGTCTTTCATGTTCTGAAATGTACCCGTGTATGAAACGTGTTGCAAGTAAGAATGCAGATCTGAAGGATTGTTTTCCTCTTCTATAGAAGGTAAATATACACGAAGACATAGTTCCAGCGGAGCACAGAGGTCCATGTGCTCAATGCCGTCTTTGTGATTTTGACAAAAGCTGGCAACGCATTTCTGACAATCCTTCAACGACTGAGCGTTTTGTTCATGGCAAACCAGGCACTCCCTTGGAAAATAGAACATTTCTGTCTCGTCCAAATTCAGGCGACGTCCCAGCCTGCACGACACTAGCTGCATGAAGGTCAGCTTCTTTTCGTTCCATTCCTCCGTAGTTTCACCGCGATAATCCATGTTGTAGTCTCGCAGCGTGTCCTGTATGGTTTTGCACAAAGGTTGGTGATACTTCCAGTGCTGCTTCCGATGTACCAGACCACAATAGGCGATCATCCAGCAGCCGTCGCATCTCTCAAATTGAACGCCGTCGTCAAACCGTTTGCAAACGTGACACATAGTTGCGTAGAAGAACTTGTTATAATCGTTATTAATTTCATTTCTCGCTTCTGATTCCATGACTTCTGCTCACACGGTTATATTACACTCGTTATATCAAACGTCTCCTTCAGTATGAAAGACAAATACACACCAGTGTCCGGAATGCTGTGATTTCGCATGATTTCGCAGCTAACACGTAAAGCATTGTGACGCACGCGTAAATCAGCTATTGACTTCCCGCGCTTTTGACCATTATTCCAATAGCTCGTCTCGAAATCCGAAGATATAGAAATCTATTGTTCACGTCACATATGCTTTAGGTTTTCAGTATTGTCATTTATATTGCATCACGAAATTATAATTTGTTGACATTGCGCTTCTAATTTGTACAGTGCTATTACCTGTAACCATTACAAAGAGATTCATCGTAATAATTAACACTTAAATTCTCATTACTGTATTGCTTGTAATTGGTGGTACTTTTAATATACTATCGCATTTTAAAATTATTTATATAATAATAATACTCATTCTCATAATGTAAATGAAAGAAAGAAATAATAAAGTGCCGATTTCTAAATTAAAATATGTTCCTAATTATATTCTATTTTTTATAAGTTTCTACTTTTAGAATTTTAAACTTATAGGTAATGACGGTTCTTGGAAATATTAAAAAATTCTTGAAACTTTTAATAGTGTATGTGTAATTTCTCGCAGACAGCACGCATGTTTAAGACTATGTAAAGACCTCTTTAAGATGTGCTGTCTAGGCCTGGCTGAGTATGTTCTCCTAATACTTGCATCGATTTTTGAGAAAATTCTTGAAAATCAAGAAAGTTCTTGAAACTTCAGATAGTGACAGGTTTTTGTCAAAATGCATTTTATAGAGAAAAAGTTTGGAATTTTGTTAATCTTAGCACAAGTTTATGCTGTTATTAGTAATATTAATAATCTCGTTAAAATACAAGCTCCTCGAAACGATACTCACATAAAGAAGGGCAAGAAGCTGTACTGTCAGGGCCACTCGATCTCTGCCGTTATTATGATCATCGACTGTCACAGGAAGCTGTCAGTCTTTCTCACGTGTGATGTCAGAACTCTAATATCGGGGAAAAAAAACAATTGCCATTTAAACACTTAACACATATTTTATTACAAAGATATAAATTTTATTATAAAAATTATCTTGAAGTTTTGTCCTCATTACAAACGGAACTAAAAGTAACAGCCATTGTAATAATATTTTACGTTACCGCATCCACTCCTGTTATATTTATAATCCATTTATGCTCTACTTATATCAGATAATCGATTCAACAAGTAAATAATGGCTTCTCGGATTATAAATATAAGTAGACATTCCGGAGGGTCTGATTTCAATCTTTTGCAGTTTATTTTGTGAAGAAATAATGCGCTGCGATTCGCGCTTGTAGTCCTTACAGTTATCTTTGCGTCCCTTCCGTTACATTTCTTAAACGTAAAATTCAATTTAACTCGTATTCTTTCATTTCGCACACGCAATGTTTTCTTAGGCATAAAACACAGCTTTCAGTTTGTATCGGTAACTTAAATTATGCATATCAGTTACGAACAAAGATTTTGGTAGATGACTTCATACTGATTATGATAATACACGCGCTCTGGCCCAAAATCTCTATGTGGTCTGAAACTAGCGAATGGGTTCTTTCCGCTATAAAGATAATCTACCTCCTTACCCAGGATTGTGCTTATTTTGTTTGTCCCCTCCTCAAAGTCCCGTCGCGTAAAAAACGTTAAGACAAATGGACAATTCTGCTTCGCTAACGCGTGTACGGATGACGCCCATATTTTCTTATCAGACTCAAGTTCATGTTCCTCAATACTCAAATTAAATCCTACAATCAAGTCCGGTTTTACGAAATACGAACTGCGCACATAGTTCTCGTATGACACATCGTGGAACTCAAAAAACAAACTTTTGTTCTCGAGTAATAAACAGTTATTACAAGAGCGTGATGGATCGAATTTATCTTTTAAGCCCGGCCCTATCATTACAATCGTTACTGATGTCACGGTCTCCATTAACTGCAGCAAAACTTGCCACGGCAAGAGGGTAGCTTCTTCGGCGTAATTTGCCCCTGCAACATGAATGACTAAATCGTTGCCTTTTGGAAAATAGTTTAACAATCGCATAGCATAAAACAACGTCAAGGGACGTGTCAGATATTGTGAGTATTCAGCTGCTAAAAAATCGTACGGCATCTCCGAATCAGACTGAATATTTCCTAAAGCGTTTACGAAATCTTTCATGTTCTGAAATGTACTCGCGTCCGAAACGCGTTTCAAGTCAGAAAGCAGCTTCAAACGACTATTAAACTTTGTTATAGATAATAAATCTGAACGAAGACCTAGTTCCAAAGGAGCGCAGATGTCCCTGTGCTCAGTGTCGTCTTTGTGATTTTTACAAAAGCTGGCAGCACACTTCTGACAATCCTCCAGCAAGTTATCGTTGTTTTCATGGCAAATTAGGCACTCCTTTGGAAATTTGAACATTTGCATCTCGCCCGGCTTCAGATGACGGCCCAGCTTGTACGACACCAGCCTCATGAAGATCAGCTTCCTCTCGTCATGATCCTCTGAATCCTTATCACAATCATTAAAGTTGTATTCCTGCAGCACGTTTTGTATGACTTTGCACAAAGGTTTGTGCTCCTTCCAGTGCTGCTTCTGATGTTCCTGACCACAATAGGCGATCATCCTGCAATTACCACATCTCTTCAAAGGGACACCGTCGCCAAACCGCTTGCAAACGTGACACATGGTCGCGTAGAAGGTCGTGGTATAGTCATTACATAGATGTAAACTATTTTTTAGTTCCATGACTTCTGGCCGCAGTCTCGTTATATCAAACGTCTCCTTCAGTGTAAAAGACAAATGTAGTGTTTGAAATGTTGTGATTTTGTAGGTGCACGCACAAGGCATGAGCATTAAGCAAAATATATGACAAAATTTGTAGAATAATTATCTCATAAGATAAATAATTATTTCATAAGATGAATAGGAAGGATACTGTTTATGCTGGTTTATCAAATAGAGGATTCGTGTGTACTTCGCGTACATCCAGGACTGCCTGCTTCGTGATACGGTAGTACTCGAGAACGAAACTTTTTCAGGCCGCTATCACCTTAGCTTTAATATCCACGTGAGGCTGAAGCCTGCAACAAATAAAGCGTAGTCATTAAATAAAATCTTGACGGCTTTTCGAATCGCAAGATCTATGAACACGTTTTTGCCGGTAACCTAACCTAACCTGACCCATATTCCTAACCTGCGACGGGCTTTTGTCGAAACGAATTTTATACAGAAACAATTATTGAATTTTGTTAATCTTACCACATATATATATATATATATATATATATATATATATATATGATAATATTAGTAACGTTAACCTTTAGACCGTCGGCATTTGATGAGATTTAATCCTCTTAGAAAGTCCTCAAATTATTATGCTTGTATCTTATATATAACATATATAAAGTTCCGATCACACGTAGAGCCTATATTTAGGCTTTCCGGCGGTCTAAAGGTTAATAATCTCGTTGGAATACAAACTCCTCGAAATGGTACTTACGTAAAGAACGACGGGAAATTATACCGCTACAGCCACTCCCCACTCGACCCACGTCGACTGTCGCAAGCATCCGTGAATCTGTAAACGCGTCGCACACGACACACGTGTGACGTCAGAGATTTCAGAAATATCGATGGAGAAGAAACAATTGCCATTTCGTAAATGCCTGATATATGTATATTTTATTATTCATTACAAAGGTATATAAATTTTATTACAATTAAACAATTAATGAAAAATCTTGTCTTCATCACAAACAGAACTGAAAGTAACAGTCATTGTATTAATATTATTTTACATTACTGCATCCATGCGTCCTGTTATATCTATAATCGCTGAATCGCTCGATGTAAGACAATCGACTCTACAATTGTAGACAATGTGCTCTAGGATTTTTGGATTATAAATATAAGCAGACATTCCGGAGTGTCGGACTCCGCTTTTGGAGTTCGTTTCGTGAAGACACGTCGCTGACGTCGCGATACGCAGAGAGATGTGTATGTACATATAATTTTCTTTGCGTTCCTATTATTCCGTTACATTTATTTAACGTTAAGTTCAGTTAATTCGCATGTCATTTCGTGCGCGCTACGTTTCCTTCGTCATCAAACACAGCCGTTAGTTTGTATCGGTCGCTTAAATCACGCATATCAATTATGAACAAAGACTCCTGTAGATAATTACATATTGATTCATATAAAATACATACTCCGGCGCGACGTTTCTAAACGGATTTAAACTGCCGAATGGATTCTTTCCGCTATATAGATGTTCTACCTCTTTATTCATGATTAAGTTTATTCTGTCTGTCTGCTTTTTAAATTCATGTTGCGTCAAAGAAGTTAAAAGGAACGGACAATTTTGTTTCGCTACCAACTCAATGGACGGCGCCCACGTTTCCTCATTGCACCCAAGTTCATACTCGTGAATATTCAGGTTAAATCCCGCAACCAAGTCCGGTTTTACGAATGACTTGCTGCGTACATAGTCCTCGTATAAAACATTGTGAAACTCAAACGTCAAACATTTTTTCTCCCGTAACAAACAGTTATCGCAAGATTCGCAAGTATATGACATATTTGATCTACGTGTTAATTTCGACCCTATTAATATAACTACCACTGACATCTCGGTCCCTATTAATTGCCTCAAAGCTTTCCACCCCGCCATGGTTATTTCATCGGCATAATTCGCACCTATAACATGAACGACTAATTTGTTTCTTTTTGGGACATACTTTAATAATCGCATAGCATAAAACACCGTCAAGGGAGTCGTCAGATGTTCTGACTGTATAGCTGCCAAGACTTTGGACACCATCTCCGAGTCAGTCTGAATATTCCCTAAAGACTTCATAAAGTCTTGCATGTTTTGAAATGTACTCGTGCAGGAAATATTTTGCAAGTCAACATCCGGAGGACTGTTTCCCTCTCGCATAGAAAATAAATCTGTGTAAAGACATAGTTCCAGGGGAGCGCAGATGTTCTTGTGGTCAATGCCGTCGTTGTGATTTTTACAAAAGCTGGCAGCACACTTCTGACAACTCTCCAACGACCTCCGTTCGTGGCAAACTAGGCACTCTCTTGGAAAATAGAACATTTGCGTCTCATCCATATGCAGAAGACGTTTTAGCTTGGACGACACTAGCTGCGCGTAGGTCATCTTCTTGCAGGTCCATTCCTCCGCAGTTTCACCGCGATAATCCATGTCGTTGTCTCGCAGCACGGCCTGTATGGCTTTGCACAAAGGTTTGTGCTTCTTCCAGTGGTGCTTCTGATGTTCCTTACCACAATAGGAGATCATCCAGCAGCCACAGCATCTCTTCAATTGAAAGTCGTCGTCAAACTGTTTGCAAACGTGACACATAGTTGCGTAAAAGAACTTGTTATAGTTGTTATTAATTTGATTTCTTGCTTCTGATTCCATGATTTGTACTTATACACAGTCTCGTTATATCAAAGTCTCCTTCGGTGTAAAGGACAAATATAGTGTTTGTATTGTTGTTACTTCACTCGTGATCTATCTTGCCCGTAAGATATAAGCGTTAAGCAAAATATGACAAAATTGGTAAAATGATTATCATTCCATGCGATGAATAGGAAGGATACTGTTTATGCTGGTTTATCAAACAGAGGATTCGTGTGCACCCCGCGTACATCCACGACCGCTTGCTTCGTGATACGATAGCACTCAAACACCATGCAAGCTTTTCTAGTCCGCTATTAGCTTAGTTCTGGTATCTGCGTGAGGCTGAAGCCTGCAACGAATAAACGTAGTCGTTAGATAAAATCTCGAGTGCTTTTCGAATCGCAAGATCTGTAAATATCCTCTTACCTGTAAATATATATGCTGTAACGTGACCTACGTTCCTAATCTGTGATACACGGGCTTTTGTCGAAATGTATCTTATACAGAATCAATTATTGAATATTGTTAATCTCACCACATATATATGAAATTATTGATAACGTTAATAATCTGGTTGGAATACACCCTCCGCGAAACGATACTTATTCGCGTAAAGAACGGCGGGAAACTATTATACTGCCACAGGTGCTACAGCCAGTACAGCCACTCGACCTCTGTCATTGTTTTGATCTTCGACTGTCGCAAGTATCTGTGAATCTGTCATGCGTCGCACACGGCGCACATGTAATGTCAGGGATTTCAGAAATATCGATGGAGAAGAAACTATTTGCTATTTCGTAAAAGCTTGATATATATTTCAGTACAAAGATATAAATTTTGTTATAAAAATTATCGAAAAGTTTTGTCTTCATTACAAACGGAACTAAAGGCAATAGTCATTGTAATAATATTTTACGTTACCGCATCCACTCCTGTTATATTTATAATCCCTTTATGCTCGACTGATATAAAGATAATCAATTTTGCAACTAGATAATGGCTTCTTGGATTGTAAATATAAGCAGACATTCCGGAATGTCGGATCTCAGTCTTTTGGAGTTTGTTTCGTGAAGACACGTCGCGATTCGTAGATATACATATAATTTTCTTTGCGTTCCTTTCGTTACATTTATTAAATTCAAGTTCAGTTAAATCGTGTGGGTCATTTTGCGCGCGCTGCGTTTTCTTCGATATAAAACATCTATAGTTCAGCATCTATAGTTTGTGTCGGTCGCTTAAATTACGCAAATCTGTTACGAACAAAGACTCTCGTAGATAATTACATATTGATTCATAAAAAGTACGTACGTCGGCGCGGTGTATCTAAACGGACCTAAACTAGCGAATGGATTCACTCCACAATACAGATAGTGTACCTCTTTATCCAGGATTGTGTTTATTTGGTTTGTCCCCTTCTCTAAGTTTTGGGGCGTGACAAACGTTAAGACGAACGGACAATTTTGTTTCGCTATAAACTTAATGGACGCCGCCCACGTTTTCTCACTGGACCAAAGTTTACGCTTGTGAATATCCAGGTTAAACCCTACAACCAAGTCCGGTTTTACGAATGACGGGCTGCGTACATAGTTCTCGTATGACACGTGGTGAAACTTAAACGTCAAACATTTTTCCTTTCGTGACCTACAGTTATCGCAAACATGTGACGGATATAATTTACGTGTTAATTCCGGCCCTATCAATATAACTTCCACTGACGTCCCTATTAAACGCGGCAAAAATTCCCAATCGCTCAAGGAGATTTCTTCGACGCAATTCGCACCTATCACATGAACGACTAAAACGTTGCTTTTTGGGACATATTTTAATACTCGCATAGCATGAAATAACGTTAAGGAACATGTCAAATGTAGCGAGTGTTTGGCTGCCAAGACATTGTACATCTCCGAGTGAGTCTGAATATTCCCAAAAGTCTTTATAAAGTTTTCCATGTTCTGAAATGTACCCGTGTATGAAACGTGTTGCAAGTAAGAATCCAGACCTGAAGGATTGTTTTCCTCTCCTATAGAAGATAAACATATACGAAGACATAGTTCCAGGGATCCGCAGAGGTTCTCGTGCTCAATACCGTCTTTGTGATTTTGACAAAAGCTGGCAAGGCAATTCTGGCAATCCTTCAACGACTGAGCGTTTTGTTCATGGCAAATCAAGCACTCCTTTGGAAAATAGAACATGTCTGCCTCATCCGAATTCAGGAGACGTCCCAGCCTGGACGACACTAGCTGCATGAAGTTCAGCTTCTTGTTGGTCCATTCCTCCGTAGTTTCACCTCGATCATCCATGTTGTAGTTTTGCAGCACGGCCTGTATGGCTTTGCACAAAGGTTTGTGCTGCTTCCAGTGCTGCTTCTGATGATCCTTACCACAATAGGAGATCATTTTGCACTTACTGCATCGCATCAAAGAGACGCCGTCGTCAAACCGTTTGCAAACGTGACACATGGTCGCGAAGAAGAACTTGTTATAGTCGTTATTAATTTGATTTCTCGCTTCTGATGCCATGACTTCTGCCCAGTCTCGTTATATCAAAAGTCTACTTCAGTGTAAAGGACAAATGGACACGGTAGGTCTGGCTTCTATTGCTGAACTGGCTGGAACTATTTCAAAGTTTATCTTTTCTCCTTTAAGGTGGAATGAAAAAGGTAAACTCGGGACTAGTGAAGCCAGTTTAGCAATAGAAAACAGACCTAATGTTTGGAACGTTGTAATTTCACAGGTCGCATGGGTCGCACGTGTAGCATTGTAGCGCACGCGTAAATCGACGAATTACTTTCCGCGCTTTTAATCTTCTTTCCAATGGTTCGTTTCGAAATGTTCTGAGGGTATTGAAAACTTACATACATATATTCACGTCATATATTCAGTTTACGTCACGTTACAGGTTTCTAATATTGTTATTTAAGTAAATACTATTCCGGATGCAACACGATTAAATAATTTGTTGACGTTGTGTTTGTGATTTGTCCAGCGATTATCTGTACCTGTACCTAAACATTGCAATGAGATTGATTGTAATAATCTAATAATTAACACTTAACCCACTGCTGGATTGTTCGTAATTGATACTATTTTTGATGTAACATCGCATTTTAAAATTATGCATGTAGTTATAATCATTCTCGTAATGTAAATGAAAGAAATAATAAAGTTTTAATTTTCAAATTAAAATACACCATCTTGTTCCTAATTGGATTCAAATATTTTTCACAAATTTCAACTTTTTAAAATATCTATTTCAAACATATGATTTTAAGAAATTACGATTCCTCTAATTTTAGATAGTACCATTTCCTTGTCAGTTATTTTCTCCTGAAACTTTTTCGATTTCTCGGGATTTTGATCTCGGAAAACGAAAGATTCCAGGAATTTTCGGAAATTTAAAAAATTCTAGGAGTTTTAGATAGTGCAACTTTCTTGTTGGTCACGCTCTCCAGTTACAGAGTTCAATTATATCGACGAAAGTATTATTGGACAAGCTTTGAGTTACAAAAATTGATAAAGTATCAAGAGAATACTTAACAATCAAAGACAATCAGTAATGTGTGACAAGAACATCAGTGTTGCGAATTCTTGCTTTGAGAACAATTTGAATGCAACACTAAAAACGCAGCAATGCAATAACTCGATTGATTTTAAAAATCAAAATGCAAAACCGGATGACTCGATATCGTTTTACTGCTACTTTGTTCTTAAGATATTATGGGAAACAATAAAATTTAAAGGGACGTTAGAATTTACTTATGTGAAATGTAAGAAAATTATGGCAGAAATACATCTCTCTCGTTCTCCATTCGTGACATATAATTAAATTAAAAACTAAAATTCTAAAAATTACAATTCCAAACGTTCCATAAGCTTTATTTTATTTTAATTCTATGTACATTCTACAGAATTAATCTACATATTATTTATTTTCATAAAAAAGATACATTCTGTACAATACGGAATTTATAAAATTTCCGGGATCACAGGAGATTGGAGTGTTACGACATATGTGACGCACACACAACTCCATAATAATGCTCTTAGCGTTATTTATGGCGTATATATGCACATATATACGTACATATTCATATATGTGTACATAAAATATTAAATTTTCAGTACTGTATTGTTTGTAATTGGTATTACTTTTAATGTACTATCGCATTTTAAAATTATATATATATATATATGTAATAATACTCATTCTCATAATGTGAATGAAAGAAAGAAATAATGAAGTGTCGATTTCTAAATTAAAATATGTCATCTCGTTCCTAATTATATTCTATTTTTCATAAGCTTCTACTTTCAGAATTTCAAACTTATAGGAAATCACGGTTCTTGGAAATATTAAAAAATTCTTGGAACTTTTAAAAGTGCAATTTCTCCCAGACAGCAAGGATGTTTAAGATTACGCAAAGACCTTTTTAAGATGTCTTTTACGTGTGCTGCCCAGGCCTGGCCAAGTATGTTCTCCTGATTCATTGATTTTTGAGACTTTTGAGAAAATTTTTGGAAAGCAAGACAGTTCTTGGAACATTAGATAGTCTAGACAGGTTTTTGACAAAATTTTATAGAGAAAAAATCTAAAATTTTGTTAATCTTAGCACAACTGTATGCTGTTATTAGTAATGTTAATAATCTCGTTGGAATACACGCTCCTCGAAACAATACTCACATAAAGAAGGACAGAAAGCTGTACTGCCAGGGCCACTCGATCTCTGCCGTTATTTTGATTATCGATTGTCACAGGTAGCTGTCGGCCTTTCTTACGTTTGATGTCAGAGCTCTAAGAAATATTGAAAAAGAAACAAGTGCCATATTTAAATACTAATACATATTTTATTACAAAGATATAAATGTTATTATAAAAATAATCTTGGTTTTGTCCTCATTACAAATAAAACTAAAAGTAACAGCTATTGCAATAATATTTTACGGTACCGCATCCACTCCTGTTATATTTATAATCCATTTATGCTCAACTTATATATAAAAATAATCGATTCAACACAAGTAGATAATGACTTCTTGGATTATAAATATAAGTAGACATTCTGGAGTGTCGGATCTCAGTCTTTTGCAGTTTATTTCGTAATAACGCGTCGCGATTCGCGGTTGTAGTTCATACAGTTATCTCTGCGTCTCTTCCGCTGCATTTCTTAAACGTAAAATTCCATTTAACTCGTATTCTTTCATTTCGCACACGCAACGTTTTCCTCGACATAAAACAGCCTTCAGTTTGTATCGGTTGTAGCTTAAATTACGCACATCAGTTACGAACAAAGACTTTGGTAAATAACTACATACTGATTATGATAATACACGCGCTCTGGCCCAAAAACTCTATGTGGTCTGAAACTAGCGAATGGGTTCTTTCCGCTATAGAGATACCCTACCTCCTTACCCAGGATTGCCTTCATTTTGTTTGTTCCCTCCACAAATATCCGTCGCGTAAAAAACGTTAAGACGAACGGACAATTCTGTTTCGCTACCGCATGTATGGATGACGACCATATTGCCTTTTCAAACTCAAGTTCATATTCATCTCTCCTCCTCACCCTCTCCACCACAATACTCAAGTTAAATCCTACAATCAAGTCCGGTTTTACGAATGACGGACTGTGCACATAGTTCTCGTATGACATATCATGGTACTCAAAAAACAAACTTTTGTTCTCAAGCAATGAACAATTATCACAAGTGCGTGAGAGATCGAATTTATCTTTTAAGGCCGGCCCTATCATTACAACCACAACTGACATCACGGTCTCCATTAACTGCAGCAAAACTTGCCACCCCCAAAAGCTGATTTCTTCGACGTAATTTGCACCCACAACATGAATGACTAGAACTTTGCGTTTTGGAACATAGTTTAACAATCGCATAGCATAAAACAACGTCAAGGGACGTGTCAGATATTGTGAGCATTCGGCTGCCAAAATATCGTACGATATCTTCCAATCAGTCTGAATGTTCCCTAAAGCGTTTATGAAGTCTTTCATGTTCTGAAAAATACTCGCGTCCGAAACGCGATTCAAATCAAAAAGCAGCTCCATTGAATTACCTAACTCTGTAAACTCTGTTATAGTTAACAAATCTGAACGAAGACCTAGTTCTTGGAGAGCGCAGATGTCCCTGTGCTCAGTGTCGTCTTTGTGATTTTTACAAAAGCTGGCAGCACACTTCTGACAATCGTCCAACAACTTATCGTTCTTTTCATGGCAAATTAGGCACTCCTTTGGAAATATGATCATTTGCATCTCGCCCGTCTTTAGATGACGGCCCAGCTTGTACGACACCAGCATCACAAAGAACAGCTTCCTCTCGTCATGATCCTCTGAATCCTTATCACAATCATTAAAGTTGTATTCCTGCAGCACGTTTTGTATGACTTTGCACAAAGGTTTGTGCTCCTTCCAGTGCTGCTTCTGATGTTCCTGACCACAATAGGCGATCATCCTGCAATTACCACATCTCTTCAAAGGGACACCGTCGCCAAACCGCTTGCAAACGTGACACATGGTCGCGTAGAAGAACATGGTATAGTCATTATGTAGATCTGAACCATTTCTTAATTCCATGACTTCTGGCCTCAGTCTCGTTATATCAAACGTCTCCTTTGGTGTAAAAGACAAATGTAGTGTTTGGAATGTTGTGATTTTGTAGGTTGCACCCGCAAGGAATATGTGTTAAGCAAAATATATGATAAAATTTGTAGAATAATTATCATTTCATAAATGAATAGGAAGGATACTGTTTATGCTGGCGTTATTGAATAGAGGATTCGTGTGTACTTCGCGTACATCCAGGACTGCCTGCTTCGTGATACGGTAGTATTCGAGCACGAAACTTTTTCAGGCCGCTATCAGCTTAGCTTTAATATCCACGTGAGGCTGAAGCCTGCAACAAATAAAGCGTAGTCGTTAAATAAAATCTCGACGGCTTTTCGAATCGCACGATCTGTGACCATGCTTTTGCCGGTAACCTAACCTAACCTGACCTATATTCCTAACCTGCGACGAACTTTTGTCGAAATGTATTTTATATAGAAACAATTATTGAATTTTGTTCATCTTACCGCATACATATACTGTTATTGGTAATGTTAATAATCTCGTTGGAATACACACTCGACACTCCTCGAAACGATACTTACGTAAAGAACGGCGGGAAATTATACTGCACAGGCGCTACAGCCACTCGGCACTCGAATTCTCACTCTGCCATTGTTTTGATCGTCGACTGTCACACGTGGCGCACATGTGACGTCAGAGATTTCAGGAATATCGATGGAGAAGAAACAATTGCCATTCCGCAAATGCTTGAATATTTTATTACAAAAATATAAATTTTGTTATAAAAATTACCGAAAACTTTTTTCTTCATTACAAACGGAACTAAAAGCAATAGTCATTGTAATAATACTTTACGTTACCGCATCCACTCCTTTTATATTTATAATCCATTTATGCTCGAATGATATAAAGATAATCAATTCTGCAAGTAGATAATGGCTTCTTGGATTGTAAATATAAGCAGACATTCCGGAGGTCGGATCTCATTCTTTTGGAGTTTGTTTCGTGAAGACACGTCGCGATTCGTAGATGTACATATAATTTTCTTTGCGTTCCTTTCGTTACATTTATTAAACTTAAGTTCAGTTAATCCGTGTGTCATTTCGCGCGCGCTGCGTTTTCTTCGTCATCAAACACAGCCGTTAGTTTATATCGGTCGCTTAAACTACGCATATCAGTTATGAACTAAGACTCCTATAGATAACAACATATTGACTCATATAAGATACGTACTCCGTCCCGATAGTTCTGTATGGGATTAAACTGCTGAATGGATTTTTTCCGCTATATAGATGGTCTACCTCTTTATCCAGGATTGTGTTTAGTCTGTCTATATCCTTCTTAAATGAACGTAGCGTGGGAGACGTAAGGATGAACGGACAATTTTGTTTCGCTATGAACTTAATGGACGGCGCCCAGGTTTCTTCACTGAACCGAAATTTATGCTTGTCAATACACGGGTTAAACGTTACAAACAAGTCCGGTTTTACGAATGACGGGCTATTGCGTACATAGTTCTCGTATAACACACCGTGAAACTCAAACGTCAAACATTTTTTCTCTCGTGACATACAGTTGTCGCAATCATGTGACGGTTTTAATTTACATGATAATTCCGGCCCGATCATTATAATCGTCACTGGCATCGCGGTCCCTATTAAACGCGGCAAAATTTCCCACCCGATCAAGGTGATTTCTTCGCTAGTTCTCGCACCTAGAACATGAACGACTAGTTCTTTACTTTTTGGGACATCGTTTAATAATTGCAAAGCATAAAACAACGTTAAGGAATGTGTCAGATATTCTGAGTTTAAAACTGCCCGGAGGTTGCGCGACATCTCCGAGTCAGTCTGAATATTCCTAAAAGCCTTTATAAAGTCTTTCATGTTCTCAAATGTACTTTTGCAAGAAACGTGCGAGTACTGTTGCAGGAAATTTTGCAAGTAAGGCTGCAGGTCCGGAGGATTGTTTCCCTCTCTTATAGAAAATAAATCTGTGCGAAGACATAGTTCCAGGGGAAGGCAGTTGAACCTGTGCTCAATGCCGTTTTTGTGATTTTTACAAAAGTTGGTAGCACACTTCAGACAACTCTCCAACGACTTCCGTTTGTGGCAAACTAGGCACTCCCTTGGTAAACAGACCATATCCATTTCACTTACATTCAGGCCACGTCCTAGCTTGTACGACACCAGGTCCATGAACATCAGCTTCTTTTCGGTCCATTCCTCCGTAGTTTCACCTCGATCATCCATGTTGTAGTTTTGCAGCACGGCCTGTATGGCTTTGCACAAAGGTTTGTGCTGCTTCCAGTGCTGCGTCTGATGATCCTTACCACAATAGGAGATCATTTTGCACTTACTGCATCGCATCAAAGAGACGCCGTCGTCAAACCGTTTGCAAACGTGACACATGGTCGCGTAGAAGAACTCGTTATAGTGGTTATTAAATTCATTTCTCGCTTCTGATTCCATGACTTCTGCTTATACACAATCTCGTTATATCAATGTCTCCCTCAGTGTAAAGGACAAATATAGTGTTTGGATTGTTGTGATTTCACCCGTGATCTATCTTGCACCCGTAAGATATGAGCGTTAAGCAAAATATGACAAAATTGGTAGAATAATTATCATTCCATGCGATGAATAGGAAGGATACTGTTCATGCTGGCGTTATCAAATAGACAAATAGAGGATTCGCGTGTACTTCGCGTACATCCAGAACTGCCTGCCTTGATACGGTAGTACTCGAGCACGAAACTTTTTCAGGCCGCTACCAACTTAGCTCTGGCATCTGCGTGAGGCTGAAGCCTGCAACAAATGAGCGACATAAGCGTAGTCGTTAGATAAAATTTCGAGTGCTTTTCGAATCGCAAGATCTGTAAATATGCTTTAGCCTGTAACCTAACCTACATTCTTAATCTGCGATAAACGGGCTTTATACAGAAACATCGAAAAGTATTTTATACAGAAACAATTATTGAATTTTGTTAATCTTACCACATATATATATTAATATTAGTAACGTTAATAATCTCGTTAGAATACACCCTCCGCGGAACGATATATACTCACGTAAGAAAAGGCTGGCACGTAAGAAAAAACAGTTATCCTGCCACAGGCGCTACAGCGTTTCTTCTTCTTCTTCTTCTTAGAGTATGACTTTCAAGCAGTACTGCTCTAGATATGGCCAGGACGATCCTTTTGTCGTATGAGCCGTAACCTAACCGCTAACGGCGTGTCACCACGTGTCACGCCACTACACATGTAGGCCACGAATGGCGTCATTGGCCGCGTTCAGCAGACACAACTGTTGAGTGTCGTCTTATCAACACGCTACCTTGATTCGTTGGGTCTAAAAGTAAGAGCCAATCACGTTCGATTGCTACTGAGCGGTTTGTTCCGCTGAACGCGCCCATTGGCGTCGTTGCTACGTTGCTAGGCTGCGTTCAGAAACGCTGGAAACGTCACCCGGGCACACACGGATATACTCCCTTCTCCTTCTAACTTACTGAGGTAGAAAGAGAAGGGAGTATACTCGTGTGCACTCTGGTGACGTTTCCGAACGCAGCCGCAAATGATAGCTGCCGCGGGCATGCGCGTCGCGCCGCGGCTGGAACATGGTTTCTGATTGGCGAGGACGATCACCGTCCCTGCACGCGGGAAGGAGGAATTCAGGAATTAAGGTTGGAGTTCCATGGAATTGCTGATTGCGAGGAGAAGACGAACAAGTTGAGGAGGAGGGTTACTTAGAAGAGAAGAAGAACGTCTTTGGGAAAGTGAGTTGATTGGTTTTCTCGATATATTTAATTAAATAAGAAGCTTTGCCGGAAAACAATTCACAATTAAACATAACGTGATTAATATCCTGTATAGGGTTGCTGTAAGGGCAAGCCCCAGAGTCTATGATGTTTCTCCTAGCTAGACTATGATTCAAGTTATAGTGCCCGCTTCGCAATCTATTGACTAAAACTATTTCTTTTCTCTTAAATGGTTTTTTATAGAACCATGGACGATCTTTGTTTGTGTGGCAATGGTTATAAAAGAAGACGCCTTTAACAGATCCGCGACAGCGGAAGTATTCGTTGGATTGCGTACGCAGCATGTTTTTTGAAATCGAGAAAAAGTCGCTGTGTGGAACTTTGAAATCAGGAGCTTCGCCTCTTCTAGAGGCTAGGCGCTACAGCCATTTGATCTCTGTCATTGTTATGATCGTCGACTGTCACAAGCACCTGTGAATCTGTCACGCGTCGCACACGGCACACGTGTGATTTCAGAAATATCAGAGATTTCAGAAATATCGCTGGAGAAGAAACAATTGGCCATTCCGTAAATGCTTGATTGTATATTTTATTACAAAGGTATAAATTTCATCGCAAACAATTAACGAAAAGTCTTGTCTTCATTACAAACAGAACTGAAAGTTGCAACAACCACTGTAATTAATATTTTACATTACCGCAGCCATGTGTCCTGTCATGTCTATAATCGCTGTATCTTCAATCCATTATGCTCGATGCAAGACAATCGACTCTACAAGTGAATAATGTGCTCTAGGATTTTTAGATTATAAATATAAGCAGATATTTCGGAGTGTAGGACTCCGCTTTTGGAGTATGTTTCGTGAAGACACGTCGCGATTCGTAGATGTACACATAATTTTCTTTGCGTTTCTTTCGTTATATTTATTAAACATTAAGTTCAGTTAATTCGTGTGTGTCATTTCGCGGGCGCTACGTTTCCTTCGGCATAAAACACATCAGCATCTACAGTTTGTGTTGGTCGTTTAAATTACGCAAATCATTTACGAACAAAGATTTTTATAGATAATTACATATTGATTCATATAAAGTATGTGCTCCGGCGCGATGTATCTAATCGGATATAAACTAGCGAATGGATTCTCTCCGCTATATAGATGGTCTACCTTTTTATTCAGGATTGTGTTTATCATGTCTGTCTGCACCTTAAATAAACATAGCGTGGGAGACGTTAGGATGAACGGACAATTTTGTTTCGCTATCAACTTAATGGACGGCGCCCACGTTTCCTCACTGGACCGAAGTTTATGCTTTTCAATACACGGGTTAAACGTAACAACCAAGTCCGGTTTTACGAATGACGAACTGCTTACATAGTTCTCGTATAACACATCGTGAAACTCAAACGTTAAACATTTCTCTCGTGACATAAAGTTATCGCAATTATTTAACAGATTTGATTTACATGGTATTTCCGGTCCTATCACTATAACTACCACTGACATCATGGTTTCTATTAAACGCGGCAAAATTTCCCACCCGATCAACATTATTTCTTCGCTAGTTGTCGCACCTAGAACATGAACGACTAGATCTTTACTTTTTGGGACATCGTTTAATAATCGCAAAGCATAAAACAACGTTAAGGAATGTGTCAGATATTCTGAGACTATAGCTGCCCCGGCGTTGCACGACATCTCCGAGTCAGTCTGAATATTCCCTAAAGTCTTTATAACGTCTTTCATGTTCTGAAATGTACTCGTGCACGAAATATTTTGATATTGCAAGACAACATTCCAAGGTTTCTTTCCCTCTTCTATAGAAACTAAATTTGTGTAAAGATATAGTTCCAGGGGAGCGCAGATATTCCTGTGATCAATGCCGTCTTTGTGATTTTGACAAAAGCTGGCGGCACACTTCTGACAACTCTCCAACGACTTAATGTTCCGTTCGTAACAAACTAAGCACTCTTTTGGAAAACAGAACATGTCTGTCTCATACTTATACAGAGGACGTCCTAGCCTGGAAAACACTAGCTTCATGAAGGTCAGCTTCTTTTCGTTCCATTCCTCCGTAGTTTCACCGCGATAATTTATGCTGTAGTCTCGCAGCACGTCCTGTATGGCTGTGCACAAATGTTTGTGCTGCTTCCAGTGCTGCTTCTGATGTTCCTTACCACAATAGGCGATCATCCAGCAGCCACCGCATCTCTTCAATTGGACGCCGTCGCCAAACCGTTTGCAAACGTGACACATGGTCGCGTAGAAGAACTTGTCAATTTGATTGTCAAATGTGAAGTAACATTTCGTTTCTAATTCCATGATTTCTGCTTATACACAATCTCGTTATATCAAAGTCCTACTTCAGTGTAAAGGACAAATATAGTGTTTGGAATGTTGTGATTTCACCCGTGATTTATCTTGCCCTCGTAAAATACCAGCGTTAAGCAAAATATGACAAAATTGGTAGAATGATTATCATTCCATGCGATGAATAGGAAGGATACTGTTTTTCCTGGTTTATCAAATAGAGGATTTGTGTGCACTCCGCGCACATCCACGACCGCTTGCTTCGTGATGCGATAGCACTCAAACACCATCCAAGCTTTTCTAGGCCGCTACCAGCTTAGCTCTGGTATCTGCGTGAGGCTGAAGCCTGCAACAAATAAGCGTAGTCGTTAGATAAAATCTCGAGTGCTTTTCAAATCGAAAAATCTGTAAATATGCTCTTACCTGTAAATATATATGCTGTAACGTGACCTACGTTCCTAATCTGTGATGAACGGGCTTTTGTCGAAACGTATCTTATACGAATCAATTATTAAATATTGTTAATCTTAGTACATATATATGAAATTATTGATATGTTAATATCAATAATGTTAATGTTTATGTGATAACGTTAATAATCTCGTTGGAACACACTTTCCGCGAAACGACACTTATTACTCACGTAGAGAACGGCGGGGAACTATTATACTGCCACAGGTGCTACAGCCAGTACAGCTACTCGATCGACCTCTGTCATTGTTTTGGTCGACTGTCGCAAGCAATCTGTCACGCGTCGCACGTGTGATGTTAGAGATTTCGGAAGTATCGATGGAGAAGAAACAATTGCCACTCCGGAAATGCTTGATATATATTTCATTACAAGATATAAATTTTGTTATAAAAATTATCGACAAGTTTTGTCTTCGTTACAAACGGAACTAAAATAAGCAATAGTCATTGTAATAATATTTTACGCTACCGCATCCGCTCATCCTCTTATATTTATAATCTATTTATGCTCGATATAAATATAATCGATTCTGCAAGTAGATAATGGCTTCTTGGATTGTAAATATAAGCAGACATTCCGGAGTGTCGGATCTCAGTCTTTTGCAATTTGTTCCGTGAAGACACACATCGTGGTTATACCGTTATACGTAGTTCATGCAATTATCTCTGCATCCCTTTCTTGCATTTATTAAACATGAAACATTCCATTTAACTCGTATTCTATGTCATTCTCATAATATGTGTTAATGAAAGAAATAAAAAAATTTCAATTTCTAAATTAAAATAATGTCATCTTGTTCTTAATTATATTTTAGTATTTTTCATAAATTTGTACTTTTTACCATTTCAAACTTGAGATTTTAGGAAATCTTGGAAAATTCTTAACCTCGTTGGAATACTCGAAACAATACTCACGTAAAGAAAGAACGGCGGGGAAACTGCACTGCTAAAGCTAGAATGCCACGATTGCCACGGCCACTTGATCTTTATTGTTTTGGTCATCGGCTGTCGCAGTCGCAGTCGCGGGCAGCTGTGTGATGTGAGAAATGTCAGGAATATCGATAAAGAAGAAATAAATAATTGCCATTTCGTAAATACTTGACACATATTTCATTACAAAGATACACATTTCATTACAAAACAATTTATAAAAAGTCATGTCTTCATTACAAACAAAATTGAGAGCAACACATTGTAAATCCAAGTGTGTTATTTCTACACGCATAAACGTCTAAAAATGACAGGTTTTACTGGAGCTTGTTTTGTTTTGTTGCGTGTTAAATAAACACGTTGAATTAAATCAAAAGTTAATTGTAATTAAATGAAATTAAAAGTTAATTTGATACGTTCAACCGTGTTAAATGACGTAATTTAAAATGGCAAGAATTGTGTAAGAAAAGCTTCAGAAATAACACACTTGAATTTGCAGTGCAGTCATACCAGTCATATTAATATTTTACACGTTACCGCATCCAAGTATCCCGTTACATCTATAATTGTATAAAATCCATTATGCTCGACTGATGTAAGACAATTATCGACTCTACAATTAAAAAATTATAGTCATTTAGGATTTTTGAATTATTATAAATATAAGTAGACATTTCGGAGTGTCGGCTATCAGTCTTTTGAAGTTTGTTTTGTCACAATTCGCAGATGTACATGTTTTTCTTTACGTTCCTTCCGTTACATTTATTAAACATTAAGTTCAGTTAATTCCTGTGTGTCATTTCGCGCGCGCTACATTTCCTTCGGCATAAAACACATCAGCATCTACAGTTTGTGTCGGTCGCTTAAATTACGCAAATCTTTTACGAACAAAGACTTTTATAGATAATTACATATTGATTCATATAAAGTATATGCTCCGGCGGGATGTATCTAATCGGACATAAACTAGCGAATGGATTCTCTCCGCTATATAGATGGTCTACCTTTTTATTCAGGATTGTGTTTATTATGTCTGTCTGCTTCTTAAATAAACATAGCATGGGAGAAGTTACGATGAACGGGCAATTTTGTTTCGCTATCAACTTAATGGACGGCGCCCACGTTTCCTCACTAGACCCAAGTTCATGCTCGTGAATATCCAGGTTAAATCCTACAACCAAGTCTGGTTTTACGAATGACGAACTGCTTACATAGTTCTCGTATAACACATCCTGAAACTCAAACGTCAAACATTTTTTCTCTCGTGACATACAGTTGTCGCAAACGTGTGACGGATTTAATTTACGTGTTAATTCCGGTCCTATAAATATAACTACCACTGACATCATGGTTCCTATTAAACGCGGCAAAATTTCCCACCCGATCAAGATCATTTCTTCGCTAGTTGTCGCACCTAGAACATGAACGACTAGATCTTTACTTTTTGGGACATCGTTTAATAATCGCACAGCATAAAACAACGTTAAGGGATGTGTCAGACGTTCTGAGACTAAAGCTGCCCGGGCGTTGCACGACATCTCCGAGTCAGTCTGGATATTCGTACAAGCCTTTATAAAGTCTTTCATGTTCTGAAATGTACTCGTGCAGGAAGTATTTTGCAAGACAACATCCGGAGATTTGTTTCCCTCTTTATAGAAACTAAATTTATGCAAAGATATAGTTCCAGGGGAGCGCAGATATTCCTGTGATCAATGCCGTCTTTGTGATTTTTACAAAAGCTGGCAGCACACTTCTGACAGCTCTCCAACGACTTACTGTTCCGTTCGTGACAAACTAAGCACTCTTTTGGAAAACAGAACATGTCTGTCTCATCCACATGCAGAGGACGTCTTAGCCTGGACGACACTAGCTTCATGAAGGTCAGCTTCTTTTCGTTCCATTCCTCCGTAGTTTCACCGCGATAATCCATGCTGTCATCTCGCAGCACCTCCTGTATGGCTTTGCACAAATGTTTGTGCTGCTTCCAGTGCTGCTTCTGATGTTCCTTACCACAATAGGCGATCATCCAGCAGCCACCGCAACTCTTCAATTGGACGCCGTCGCCAAACCGTTTGCAAACGTGACACATGGTCGCATAGAAGAACTTGTCATAATTGGTAATAATTTGATTAAATGTGAAGTAACTTCTCGCTTCTAATTTCATGACTTCTGCTTATACACAATCTCGTTATATCAAAGTCTCCTTCAGTGCAAAGGACAAATATAGTGCGTTTGGAATGTTGTGATTTCACCCTTGATTTATTTTACATCCGTAGGATATGAGCGTTAAGCAAAATATGACAAAATTGGTAGAAAGATTATCATTCCATGCGATGAATAGAAAGGATACTGTCTATGCTGGTTTATCAAATAGAGGATTCGTGTGCACTCCGCGTACATCCACGACCGCTTGCTCCGTGATACTCGAACACCATGCAAGCTTTTCTAGGCCGCTACCAGCTTAGCTCTGCGTGAGGCTGAAGCCTGCAACAAATAAACGTAGTCGTTAGATAAAATCTCGAGTGCTTTTCGAATCGCAAGATCTGTAAATATGCTTTGGCCTATCTGTAAATATATATGCTGTAACCTGACCTCCGTTCCTAATCTGTAATAAACGGGCTTTTGTCGTATTTTATACAGAATTATTGAATTTTGTTGATCTTACCACATGTATATGAAATTATTGATAACGTTAATAATCTCGTTGGAATACACCCTCCGCGGAACGATATATACTCACGTAAGGAACGACTGGAAACTGTTACCCTGCCACAGGCGCTACAGCCATTTGACCTCTGTCATTGTTTTGATCGTCGACTGTCGCAAGCATCCGTGAATCTGTCACGCGTCGTACACGACACACGTGTGACGTCAGAGATTTCAGAAATATCGATGGAGAAGGAACAATTGCCATTTCGTAAATGCCTGATATATGTATATTTTATTATTCATTACAAAGGTATATAAATTTTATTACAAACAATGAATGAAAAATCTTGTCTTCATCACAAACAGAACTGAAAGTAACAGTCATTGTATTAATATTATTTTACATTACTGCATCCATGCGTCCTGTTATATCTATATCTATAATCGCTGTATTTACAATCAATTATGCTCAATGTAATACGACTCTACAAAAGTAGATAATGGGCTCTAGGATTTTTGGATTATAAATATAAGCAGAGACATTCCGGAGTGTCGGACTCCGCTTTTGGAGTTCGTTTTGTGGAGACACGTCGCTGACGTCGCGATACGCAGATGTATGTATACATATATAATTTTGTTTGCGTTCCTTATTCCGTTACATTTATTAAACGTTAAGTTTAATTAGTATGTGTCATTTCGCAAGCGTTTTTTTCGGCATAAAACAGCCGTTAGTTTGTATCGGTCGCTTCAATTACGCATATCGGTTATGAACAAAGACTCCTGTAGATAATTACATATTGATTCATATAATATACGTACTTTATCCCGATATTCCCGATAGTTCTGTATGGATTTAAACTGGCGAATGGATTCTTTCCGCTATATAGATGTTCTACCTCTTTATTTAGGATTGTGTTTATTCTGTCTGTCTCCTTCTTAAGTGTACGTAGCGTGGGAGACGTTAAGATGAACGGATAATTTTGTTTCGCTATCAACTTAATGGACGGCGCCCACGTTTCCTCACTGGACCCAAGTTCATGCTCGTGAATATCCAGATTAAATCCTACAACCAAGTCCGGTTTTACAAATGACGGGCTATTGCGTACATAGTTCTCGTATAACACATCGTGAAACTCAAACGTCAAACATTTTTTCTCTCGTGACATACAGTTCTCGCAATCATGTGACGGATATAATTTACATGATAATTCCGGTCCTATCAATACAACTGATACCATAGCTCCTATTAAACGCGGCAAAATTTCCCACCCGATCAAGGTGATTTCTTCGCTCGTACTCGCACCTAGTACATGAACGACTAGATCTTCACTTTTTGGGACATCTTTTAATAATCGCATAGCATAAAACAACGTTAAGGAATATGTCAGATATTCTGAGTTTAGAGCTGCCAAGACATTGCACAATATCTCCGAGTCAGTCTGAACATTCCCAAAAGCCTTTATAAAGTCTTCCATGTTCTGAAATGTACTCGTGCAGGAAATATGTTGCAAGTCAACATCCAAAGGTTTGTTTCCCTCTACTATAGAAAATAATCCTGTGCAAAGACTTAGTTCCAGGGGAGCGCAGATGTCCCTGTGATCAATGCCGTCTTTGTGATTTTTACAAAAGCTGGCAGCACACTTCTGACAACTCTCCAACGACTTAATGTTCCGTTCGTGACAAACTAAGCACTCTCTCGGAAAACAGAACATTTGCGTCTCATCCACATGCAGGCGACGTCCCAGGCTGGACGACACTAGCTGCGCGAAGGCCAGCTTCTTGCCGGCCCATTCCTCTGTAGTTTCACCGCGATAATCCATGCTGTGGTCTCGCAACACGGCCCGTATAGCTTTGCACAAAGGTTTGTGCTGCTTCCAGTGCTGCTTCTGATGTTCCTTACCACAATAGGCGATCATCCAGCAGCCACCGCATCTCTGCAATTGAACGCCGTCGCCAAACCGTTTGCAAACGTGACACATGGTCGCGTAGAAGAACTTATTATAGTCGTTATTAATTTGATTTCTCGCTTCTGATTCCATGACTTCTGCCTATACACAGTCTCGCTGTATCAAAATTTCCTTTAGTGTAAAGGACAAATATAGTGTTTGGAATGTTGTGATTTCACAGGTTGCACCCACAGGACATGAGTGTTAAGCAAAATATGACAAAATTGTTAGAATAATTATCATTCCATGCGATGAATAGGAAGGATACTGTTTAAGCTGGCGTTATCAAATAGACAAATAGAGAATTCGTGTGTACTTCGCGTATATCCAGGACTGCCTGCTTCGTGATACGGTAGTACTCGAGAACGAAACTTTTTCAGGCCGCTACCAACTTAGCTCTGGTGTCTGCGTGAGGCTGAAGCCTGCAACAAATAAACGTAGTCGTTAGATAAAATCTCGAGTGCTTTTCGAATCGCAAATCTGTAAATATGCTCTTACCTGTAAGTATATATGCTGTAATCTGACCTACGTTCCTAATCTGTGATAAACGGGCTTTTGTCGAAGCCTATTTTATACAGAATCAGTTATTGAATTTTGTTAATCTTACAACATATATATGAAATTATTGATAACGTTAATAATCTTGTTGGAATACACCCTTCGCGAAACGATACTTCCTCACGTAAAGAACGGCGGGAAACTTACACTGCCACAGGTGCTACAGCCAGTAGGCCAGTACAGCCATTCGACCTCTGTTATTGTTTTGATCGTCGACTGTCGCAAGCACCAGTGAATCTGTCACGCGTCACGTGTGATGTCAGAGATTTCAGAAATATCGATGGAGAAGAAACAATTGCCATTCCGTAAATGCTTGATATATATTTCATTACAAAGATATAAATTTTGTTATAAAAATTATCGATAAGTTTTGTCTTCGTTACAAACGGAACTAAAAGCAATAGCCATTGTAATAATATTTTACGTTACCGCATCCGCTCCACTTATATTTATAATCCATTTATGCTCAACTGATATAAAGATAATCGATTCTACAAGTAGATAATAGCTTCTTGGATTGTAAATATAAGCATCAGACATTCCGGAGTGTCGAATCTCGGTCTTTTGCAGTTTGTTCCGTGAAGATTCGTCGCGGTTGTAGTTCATACAGTTATCTCTGCATCCCTTCTTGTATTTATTAAACGTAAAATTCCATTCAACTCGTATTCTAACTATGTCATTCTCATATAATATGTTAATGAAAGAAAAAATAAAATTCCAATTTCCAAATTAAAGTATGTCATCTTGTTCTTAATTATGTTTCAATATTTTTCATAAATTTGTACTTTTTACAATTTCAAACTTGAGATTTTAGGAAATCTTGGAAAATTCTTAACCTTGTTGGAATACTCGAAACGATAGTCACGTAAAGAAAGAACGGCGGGAAACTGTACTGCTAGAGCTAGAATGTCACAGCCACTTGATCTCTGTTATTGTTTTGGTCGTTGACTGTAGCAGTCGCAGGTCGCAGGCAGCTGTGTGATGTGAGAGATGTCAGTAATATCGACAAAGCAGAAATAAATAATTGCCATTTCGTAAATGCTTGACTTATTTCATTACAAAGATATAAATTTGATTACAAAACAATTAATAAAAAGTCTTGTCTTCATTACAAACAGAATTGAAAGCAACACATTGTAAATCCAAGTGTGTTATTTCTACACGCATAAACGTTTAAAAATTACACATTTTACTGGAGCTTGTTTTACATATTTTAAATACGGGCGCAAAATGACACATTTCCTTCGGCATAAAACACATTAGCATCTACAGTTTGTGTCGGTCGCTTAAATTACGCAAATCTTTTACGAACAAAGACTTTTATAGATAATTACATATTGATCCATATAAAGTACGTACTCCGGCGCGATGTATCTAATCGGACATAAACTAGCGAATGGATTCTCTCCGCTATATAGATGTTCTACCTCTTTATCCAGGATTGTGTTTATCATGTCTGTCTCTTTCTTAAATGAACGTAGCGTGGGAGACGTTAGGATGAACGGACAATTTTGTTTCGCTACCATCTGTATGGACGGCGCCCACGTTTCCTTATTAAACTCAAGTTCATGCCCCTCATCACCCAAGTTAAATCCTACAATCAAGTCCGGTTTAACGAATGACGGGCTGCATACATAGTTCTCGTATGACGCATTGTGCAACTCAAACGTCAAACATTTTTTCTCTCGTGACATACAGTTATCGCAATTATGTAACGAATTTAATTTATATATATATGGTAATTTCGGTCCTATCAATATAACTACCACTGACACCATGGTTCCTATTAAACGCGGCAAAACTTCCCATCCCATCAAGTCTTCTTCGACGCAACTCGCACCTATAACATGAACGACTAGATCTTTACTTTTTGGGAAATCGTTTAATAATCGCATAGCATAAAACAACGTTAAGGGTTCTGTCAGACATTCTGAGACTAAAGCTGCCCGGATGTTGCACGACATCTCCGAGTCAGTCTGGATATTCCCAAAAGTCTTTATAAAGTCTTTCATGTTCTGAAATGTACTCGTGCAGGAAATATTTTGCAAGTCAACATCCGGAGGACTGTATCCCTCTCGCATAGAAAATAAATCTATGCAAAGGCATAATTCCAGGGGAGCGCATAAGCCTCTGTGCTCAATGCCGTCTTTGTGATTTTGACAAAAGCTGGCAGCACACTTCGGACAACTCTCCAACGACTTAATGTTCCGTTCGTAGCAAACTAGGCACTCTTTTGGAAAAGAGAACATATCTATCTCATCCACATGCAGGCGACGTCCTAGCTTGGACGACACTAGCTTCATGAAGGTCAGCTTCTTTTCGTTCCATTCCTCCGTAGTTTCACCGCGATAATCCATGCTGTAGTCTCGCAACACGTCCTGTATGGCTTTGCACAAAGGTTTGTGCTGCTCCCAGTGCTGCTTCTGATGTTCCTTACCACAATAGACGATCATCCTGCAGCCATCGCAACTCTTCAATTGGACGCCGTCGCCAAACCGTTTGCAAACGCGACACATGGTCGCGTAAAAGAACTCGTTATAACCGTTATTAATTTCATTTCTCGCTTCTGATTCCATAACTTCTGCTTTTACACAGTCTCGTTATATGAAAGTCTCCTTCAGTGTAAAGAACAAATATAGTGTTTGGAATGGTTGAATTTCCCCCGTGATTTATCTTGCACCGGTAAGATATGAGCGTTAATCAAAATATGAGAAAATTGGTAGAATGATTATCATTCCATGTGAAGAGTAGGAAGGATACTGTTTATGCTGGTTTATCAAATAGAGGATTCGTGTGCACTCCGCGTACATCCACGACCGCTTGCTTCGTGACGCGATATTACTCAAACACCATGCAAGCTTTCCTATGCTGCTACCAGCTTAGCTCTGTTATCTGCGCGAGGCTGAAGCCTGTGACAAATAAACGTAGTCGTCAGATAAAATCTCGAGTGCTTTTCGAATCGCAAAATCTGTAAATATGCTCTTACCTGTAAATATTTATATATGCTGTAACCTGAACTACGTTTCTAATCTGTGATAAACGGGCTTTTGTCGCATTTTATACAGAATTATTGAATTTTGTTGATCTTACCACATGTATATGAAATTATTGATAACGTTAATAATCTCGTTGGGATACACCCTCCGCGGAACGATATATACTCGTATGTAAGGAACGGCTGGAAACCGTTAGAGCCAAAGCACATAACATGGCGTAGCAATATTGTGACGCACGCGTAAATCAGCTATTGACCTTCTTTCCAATAGCTCGTTTCGAATTCCGAAAATATAGAAATCTATTGTTCACGTCATATATGCTTTAGGTTTTCAGTATTGTCATTTATATTGCATCACGAAATTATAATTTGTTGACGTTGCGCTTCTAATTTGTACAGTGCTATTACTTGTAACCATTGCAAAGAGATTGATTGTAATAATTAACACTTAAATTCTCATTACTGTATTGTTTGTAATTGGTATTACTTTTAATGTACCATCGCATTTTAAAATTATATATATAATAATACTCATCCTCATAATGTAAATGAAAGAAAGGAATAATAAAGTGCCGATTTCTAAATTAAAATATGTTCCTAATTATATTCTATTTTTTATAAGTTTCTACTTTTAGAATTTTAAACTTCTAGAAAATCATGCTTCTTGGAAATATTAAAATTCTATAAAATTCTTGAAACTTTTAATAGTGTATGTGTAATTTCTCCCAGACAGCACGCATGTTTAAGACTATGTAAAGACCTCTTTAAGATGTGCTGTCTAGGCCTGGCTGAGTATGTTCTCCTAATACTTCATCGATTTTTGACAAAATTCTTGAAAATCCACTCACATAAAGGACAGGAAGCTGTACTGTCAGGGCCATTCGATCTCTGCCGTTATTGTGATCATCGACTGTCACAGGAAGCTGTCAGCCTTTCTCACGTGTGATGTCAGAGCTCTAAGAAATATCGAAAAAGAAATAATTGCCATTTAAATACTTAATATATATTTTATTACAAAGGAAGATATAAGTTTTATTATAAAAATTATCTTGAAGTTTTGTCCTCATTACAAACGGAATTAAAAGTAACAGCCATTGTAATAAAATTTTACGTTACCGCATCCACTCCTGTTATAATTATAATCCATTTATGCTCTACTTATATCAGATAATCGCTTCAACAAGTAAATAATGGCTTCTCGGATTATAAATATAAGTAGACATTCCGGAGGGTCTGATTTCAATCTTTTGCAGTTTATTTCGTGAAAAAATAACGCGCTGCGATTCGCGCTTGTAGTCCATACAGTTATCTTTGCGTCCCTTCCGTTACATTTCTTAAACGTAAAATTCCATTTAACTCGTATTCTTTCATTTCGCACACGCAACGTTTTCTTTGGCATAAAACACAGCCTTCAGTTTGTATCGGTAGCTTAAATTACGCACATCAGTTACGAACAAAGACTTTGGTAGATAACTACATACTGATTATGATAATACACGCGCTCTGGCCCAAAGGCTCTATGTGGTCTAAAACTAGCGAATGGGTTCTTTCCGCTATAGAGATAATCTATCTCCTTACCCAGGATTGTGTTCATTTTGTTCATCCCCTCCTCAAGTTCCCGTAGTGTGGAAAACGTTAAGATAAACGGACAATTCTGTTTCGCTAACGCATGTATGGATGGCGCCCATATTTTCTTATCAGACTCAAGTTCATGTTCTTCAATACTCAAGTGAAATCCTACAATCAAGTCCGGTTTTACGAATGACGAACTGCGCACATAGTTCTCGTATGATACATCGCGGTAATTAAAAAAGAAACATTTGTCCTCAAGCAATAAACAGTTATTACAAATGCGTGACGGATCGACTTTTTCTTTTAAACCCGGCCCTGTCATTATAACCTTGACTATCACGGTCTCCATTAACTGCAGCAATATTTGCCACGAAAATAAGCTGGCTTCTTCGACGCAATTTGCACCTACAACATGAATGACTAAATCTTTGTTGCTTTTCGGGACATAGTTTAATAATCGCATAGCATAAAACAACGTCAAGGGACGTGTCAGATATTGTGAGTATTCGGCTGCCAAAATATCGTACGGCATCTCCGAATCAGTCTGAGTATTCCCTAAAGCGTTTACGAAGTCTTTCATGTTCTGAAACGTACTCGCGTCCGAAACACGTTTCAAGTCAGAAAGCAGCTGCTGAGGACCATTATTTATAGCAGAGGCCTCTGCTATAGTTAATAAATCTGAATGACGACCTAGTTCCAGAAGAGCACAGATGTCCCTGTGCTCAGTGTCGTCTTTGTGATTTTTACAAAAGCTGGCAGCACACTTCTGACAATCCTCCAACAACTTATCGTTCTTTTCATGGCAAATTAGGCACTCCTTTGGAAATTTGAACATTTGTATCTCGTCCAGCTTCAGATGGCGACCCAGCTTGCACGACACCAGCCTCATGAAGATCAGCTTCCTCTCGTCATGATCCTCTGAATCCTTATCACAATCATTGAAGTCGTATGACTGCAGCACGTCCTGTATGGCTTTGCACAAAGGTTTGTGCTGCTTCCAGTGCTGCTTCTGATGTTCCCGACCACAATAGGCAATCATCCTGCAGCTACCACATCTCTTCAAAGAGACACCGTCTCCAAACCGCTTGCAAACGTGACACATTGTCGCGTAGAAGACAGTGGATATATAGTCATTATATCTATTTATTAATTCCATGACTTCTGGCCGCAGTCTCGTTATATCGCGTGTACTTGGCGCAAGAGTCAAGACACTACCCTGTCTCTTGATCAAACGTCTCCTTCAGTGTAAAAGACAAATGTAGTGTTTGGAATGTTGTGATTTTGTAGGTGGCACCCGCAAGACATAAGCGTTAAGCAAAATATATGATAAAATTTGTAGAATAATTATCATTTCATAAGATGAATAGGAAGGATACTGTTTATGCTGGTTTATCAAATAGAGGATTCGTGTGCACTCCGCGTACATCTACGGCCGCTTGCTTCGTGATACAGTAGTATCGAGCACGAAACTTTTTCAGGCCGCTATCAGCTTAGCTCTAGTATCAACGTGAGGCTGAAGCCTGCAACAAATGAAAAATAAAGCGTAGTCGTTAAATAAAATCTCGACGGCTTTTCAAATCTGTGAACCATGTTTTTGCCGGTAACCTAACCTAACCTGACCTATATTCCTAACCTGCGACAAGCTTTTGTCAAAACGCATTTTGTACAGAAATAATTATTGAATTTTGTTAATCTTACCACATATATATGCTGTTATTGGTTACGTTAATAATCTCGTTGGAATACACTCCTTGAAACGATACTTACGTAAAGAACGGCGGGAAAATTATACTGCTAGACTGCTACGGCACAGGCGCCAGCCACCACCCACTCGATCTCTGCCATTGGCCGCGTTCAGCAGACACAACTGTTGAGTGTCGTCTTACCAACACGTTACGTTGATTTGTTGGGTCTAAAAGTAAGAGCCAATCACGTTCGATTGTTACTGAGCGGTTTGTTCCGCTGAACGCGCCCAATGTTTTGATCGTCGACTGTCACACGTGGCGTGGCGGCAGCATGGCAAATGTGTTACGTCAGAAATTTCAGAAATATCGATGGAGAAGAAACAATTGCCATTTCGTAAATGCCTTATGTATGTATATTTTCTTATTTATTACAAAGGTATAAATTTTATTACAAACAATTAATGAAAAGTTTTGTCTTCATCACAAACAGAACTGAAAGTAATAGTTATTGTATTAATATTTTACATTACTGCATCACTCTTTGAACCTAACCTCTAACCAAAACCACGTTTTTATTTTCTATTTGTATTTTCAAGACTCTAACCTAAAAGTGTCATCTTATTTTATGTTTTGAAAACTTTGGTTTTCGGAACGAAAGAGAGCCGAATGACTACATTCCCAAAATCCGAGATTGAACTGGGCTACTTTTTCAATTCTTAACAATGGGGAAAAAACGTTATAATTCGAAGTCAAGAGCTGTTGCAAACGTGGAAGTCGATAATTCTGCTACTAAAGAGGTAAATTTACTTGTAATTACTTACATCCGTTTTGTTTCCTCATGAAAAAGATAAATTATTGTTTGTGTTACACTTGTAACTTATATATACTGTCTAGGGGAGAGTGGGGTAACTGGGAACACGGGGTAAACGCGAACGATTACTATTGTTGTAAATTAGAATAGTGATATTCTCCTACTTCTCGCACCCAGCGATAGTCCGATATACGCTTAGTGGTACGAGTACGAGAAGTCGGAAAATATCACTACTCTAATATACTACAATAGTAATCGTTCGCGTTTACCCTGTGTTCCCAGTTACCCCACTCTCCCCTAAAGTATTTTTATTACGTAAAATGTTTATCAAGTTGTTTTAAGTAATTTGTTGTTGCTTTAAGTATATTACTTATTAAACATATTTGCCAGATTGTAGTGGACATTGAGCATCGCGCTGAGAATTACGACAGTTGCAATGTGCTTGTCCTGCCCACTCAAAAGAGAAAGACAAAAAACATAGATAAGAAGGTAACAACTATTCGATTGTTATCGAAGAAGCGCAGGAAACAACTAGAAAAAGTAGTAGAACGAAAGAAGAAAAAGTTACAGGTATCATAATTTTATTCTATATAAACAACATAAAACGTTTACTTGATATCTTTGATAATAATATTTTGTAGAGAGCAACGTTGTTAGAAGATCTGGCAAAAGTGCAAGCATCTCCTACCGAACTGCAACAGTATGTGAGCCTAACATCCCTGCAAAACAAGGGCTTAAAGCGTCATTTTCGAGAACTTGAGATGCCTGTTGAAAAATTAAAGCGCAAAGCGGATGAGGAGGAAAGCGATTTGATAAAGTCTGTAAATTCTATTAAAATGAGCAAGAAAAAGAGATTAGCTATTCTGGACGGTGTAAAACAAGACGAAGCTAAGCTTGATCCAAATATAATTGGGTTTGAGGTAAGTTTGAAATAGCGACGATGGAAATTTATAAAGTTATAGTACAAGTAATCGAATAATGTTTATTTTAAGTCCAGTGATAGTAGCAAGGAAGAAGATAGTGATAACGAAGAAGAAAATGAAACACATGTTCTTGATAATACTACTGGTTCTAATGTGACAAGTGAAAAGGCTGAAATAAATGAAAAGAAAGATGAGAAGAATTTCACGAGAGATGCGGAAAAGGAAACACTTTCAGCTAAATCTCAGGAATCTAAAAAATCAGTGGAAGAAGTACAACAAAATGTTCCCAAAGTCCACACGCCTGCTGTCTTCATACCTGTAAATAGAAAGCCTGGAATACAAGCAGCCAGATTGAAACTACCCGTTGTTGCGGAAGAACAAATTATAGTTGAAACAATAAATGAGAATCCAGTAGTCATAATAACTGGAGAGACGGGAAGTGGTGAGTAAAATTACACAATTAACAGACACTTTAACAAAGTCTTTGTTAATTTTTTAGGTAATAATTATAATAATATTAGGCCAAGCACAATTTTTCATGTGCATTATCTTAATTATTGTTTAATAGTTCAATCTCATTATAGGAAAGACAACGCAAGTGCCTCAATTTTTATATGAGGCTGGATATGCGCAAAATAAATTGATTGGAATAACCGAACCAAGAAGAGTAGCAGCGATGTCAATGAGCAAGCGAGTAGCTGAGGAACTGAATCTTTCCGAAAGGGAGGTTTCGTATCTGATTCGTTTTGAAGGGAATGTTACGGAAGAAACGAAGATCAAGTTCATGACTGATGGTGTTTTACTGAGAGAAATTCAAAGTGTGAGTGATATATCTTAAATTGTCGCAGTACAAACAATTCTGTACATATCTGATATATAATTGTTATATATCTAGTACAATCTCTCAATTTTTTTAATAGGATTTCCTATTAACCAAATACTCTGTCATTATACTCGATGAAGCGCACGAACGTAGCGTCTACACCGATATTTTGATCGGTTTATTGTCGAGGATTGTTCCGCTTCGTAACAAACGCGGCAACCCTTTGAAACTGATAATTATGTCAGCTACGCTGTCCGTGAAGGAATTCGTAGAGAATACGAGGCTGTTTAAGGTAAAACCACCGGTAATTGAGGTCAAAGCGCGACAGTTTCCTGTAAAGATACATTTTAATAGAAGAACAAGCAAGGATTACGTCAATGAAGCATTGCGAAAAGCGATAAAGATACATACTCGCCTTCCAGAAGGTGGCATACTAATATTTTTAACAGGTAAATTATCGAAAACATCTCTATTTTTATATACTATTGTATTATTACAGTACAATCTTTGTATTCTTAACGAATTTGTTTATTGCAGGTCAGCAAGAGGTGCATACTGTTGTGCGTAAATTACGCAAATCGTTTCCATTGAGGAAAAATAAAAAGCCCCAAATTAAAGTGGTGCAAGACTCTGAGAAAAATGAAACGACAGAAGCACTGGATAAAGAACATAGCGAACAAGAAGATTCCGAAGATGATTTCGATGCCGAGGAAGCGTTGCGTCGTAATAAACAGAGGCAGAAGAAACAGATTATACTCCCGACTATTAATCTCGATGAGTACGCATATTCGTATCGCCATATTTTAATCTTTCATATTTTTCTATAATTTATCATAACAAATATTTATGTTTAGCTATTTGATAAATCCTATTGATGACACACACGAGGATTTAATCAATGTGCAGGACGATGAAGAGAACTTTGACGAGGATGAAGATGAAGATGAAGATGTTATTGATTTCAAGGGACTGACAAACGTGCAGCCATTATGGGTCTTACCCCTTTACTCCCTTTTACCTGGGCACGAACAGGCTAGAGTAAATATGTAGTGCATAATGATAAATCAATTGTGATCCTTTTGATGTTAAGGGGTTATGCCCAGTCAGGAGGCCGGAAAAAAGCGAATTTTTGAAAATTTTTTTTGAAAAATCATAAGCACATATTTGTGCAGAAGTTTTGTATTTGAAACAGTAACATTTGAAGAACATTCAGTAATTTTTTCGTGTAAAAATATTCATTTATAAGGAAGTTACAGCCGATGTCCGGGAAGCACTTTTTAAAAAGTACTTTTGCGGTGAGCACTGCCGTTCGGAACCAGGTTATCTAAAATCAAAAAACCAAAAAGATTTCGTTAGTATATTAGTTTATCTAGTGGTTAATCGATGGAATTTCCGAAATATTAAGTTAAAACAAAATGGCGGGTGTTTAAAGTTAGAGTCTTGATTTTTGCGAAAAAAACCGGACATTTTTCGTTCATCAAAACGAAAGTATACATAGGAAAAAAAAATCCTTCGATTAAACACTAGATTCTTATATCTAAAAAAAGCACAAAAAATTTCAGAAAGATTGATGCAGTAGTTTTTGAGATATCTTGCTCACCGACTTTGAAAACGTAGTTTCGAGAAAAACGCGTTTAAAGTTTCAGAAGCTGATTACACGTAATTAAAACATTTATTTTTTAACTTACACAGAGTCATCTATTCCAGGCCCATACAGTAAGTCTTCAATTGTAGCTGCTTCCTCTAAAACGTCAATCTGCTTTTGCCTACGAAGCATTCTTCCCTCCCGGGTGTTCTCTTGCGCTCTCTTGTTGGAGATGTTTATGCGTTCCGCATCTTCTTTCTCCGCAAATTCATGAGCGTTTCGGCCGATACTCACTCCTATGGAGTACATCATCGATAGTAGTGCACTTGTACCTTCATTAAATACGCAGGCAGCGATGTGTGCAGCTAAATTGACAATAATTGAGCCACTTGGAACAATTTTTGGGCTAATTTTCCAGATAAGTTGGTTGTAGCTCTCGTTATTGTTTTGAGTAAAACCGCCTACACATCTTGTCAATAAAGTATCTTTACTCAAATCTTCATAAATAGGTTTTATTGCGCTCAAAACATCTTCCGGTAAAGGTTGATAATCATGTGTAAATGATGCCAACTCTCCGTTCGCCAAAGCGCGCTGCCAAGCACACCACGAGTCAGCGCCAGTCGGGCACTTAGTATGATTTGGATTATCGTCGGTAGAACTATAATGATAATATGTTGCCCATATCGCATTATACATCTTCTCCACTGAGTCGGTATTCCGCCTAATCGCTAAACCGTAATAAACAGTTAATTTATCAATCATTTTGCCGGTAAGCCTGCCTTTACCGCCGAGCGTTGTTTTCCTTTTTTTTCCTTTATCGTCGACTACTAAAACTGATTTTTTCACACACTGACGAAGACGAGTCCCCATTCTTTTTTGCACGTGACCAATACATTCTTTTATAGTAATCGGAGTTTGACCATAAGGAGCAGCATTTATGATTCCTGTGTATGTTTTGGAGTCGCCGTCCCCAATGTAATTCGTATACTTTACACCGTATTTTTTTTCCGATGCCTTGAACATTTCTATAATTGCGTCGACTTCCATTTTACCGGAAGACCCTTCATGGTTGACACAACATTGTCCTTTATGTGTTTCCAACCATTCCTCATAATCTGCACTATCTTGTTTTTTATTCCAAACTTCGCATATTTTGCAATATGCACTTTTCACAAGAATGTCAACAATTTTCCCACTGTAATATCCAATTAAAGATGAAACACCGTACAAGGAAGTGAAGCCTCGCTTTTTCCATGTCCCATCGCCCGAAATAGTCAATTCAGATATTTCTTGAACGTTTTTTTCTTTACAAGTCTCAGCTATTTCTTCTTTAACGGCACTCCTAAAAAGCTTTTCCGAAATCGTTTTGACACAATCGTGCATGTGCTTAACAATCATATCGTACGTATTATGATGAAGAAACGCTGGCATATCCATTAATCCACAAAATTTTTGACAACCTTTTAGTCCTAATCCTAGCACCCTCATCACAAATATAAACCGTCTATTTATTTCATATGAATGTGCAATGAAGGGGCTCGAAGGAATAAACTGAGGCGCGCACTTGTCGCAGAGCAATGCAATTTTGAAACCAAGGCCGCGTGCGTTCGCAGTTTGAAATTTTATGTTTCCATCACACTTTCTGCACTTTACAAACGTTGAAATTGCAGCGAACACAGTTATAAAGTTTAAAACTCTATATTCAATGCTACTATCTTGCGGCACAATTATTTCGTCTTGCATTTTAATTTTTTTTGCAGATGCACTAAAACTGCTTTCGTTTGATTCCGCCGTCTTCGGATTGAAAACATTTTTCCTTTTTTTTGGTCTCGATTTTTGAAAGTTGTCGGACGTTCTTAATCCTCTCGAACCCTTTTTCGCATTCATTATTATTGGCAACTCAAAAATCTACAGAAACACGAACGCTCAACTGTACAGCTCGGCTTCAAATGCCACACTGCCAGCGTCTCGGAGTAGTCAGAGTTTCGGGTACGTTGGAATCAAATACCGTTGAACTGGCCAGTACACAGCTACACAAGACCCTTTGTAATGTACTCATACAAACATACATTTGGTAATATACAATACACGACTCACAGGCAGGTAGAAAGCGAGAACGTTGTCCCTAACGCAGCTGCCGCTATATATCTAACCTAACCCGCGCGAGCGTTCCGACGGGCGTCTACATAAAAGCCTATAACTTTGTGAATATTTGTCGAATCGACTTGAAATTTTCAGAGTATATACTTGAATACATGTACATTACGAAAATGCAATAAAAAAAAATTCGAATTTTTGAAAATTCTAAGTGGGCATAACCCCTTAACGACTCTCTGTAGTAAATTAATTTTAAATTTAATATGATTTTAGGTGTTTGAGTCACCACCAGAAGGATGTCGCTTGTGCGTGGTATCTACTAATGTTGCAGAAACCTCGCTGACGATTCCCAACATCAGATACGTTGTAGATAGCGGGCGTTGTAAAACTAGGCTGTATGACAAGGTGACAGGTGTAAGCACGTATCATGTTAGCTATGCGAGCAAAGCAGCGGCCACCCAACGTGCCGGCAGAGCCGGTAGAACTCGACCTGGTCATTGCTACAGGTATTTCGAAATATCCCGCAATTTACATGCATGAAAATCTTTAATAAGGTGGACCTTACAAATTATAGATTTAGGCCGGTATTCAATTATAGATTTAGGTCGGTTCTTATTTCAAGACCGTCTTAAGTAATGTCTTAAGATGCTAATACGGCTCTGTAATTGGTTAATCTTGACATCTTAAGATTGTACTTAAGACGTACTACGTTTACGCGAGCGTTACTTCTGCAGTAACTTACGATAATTCCTTCGCGTAAACGGGATTTTGTAGTAACTTACGATAATTTACTCCGAGTGAATTATCGTAAGTTACTACAGAAGTAACGCTCGCGTAAACGTAGTAACGGTCTTACATATAAGAACCGACTATGAATATCGTCCTTGATCATTTTTTTTTTTTTTTTTTTTTTTTTTTTTAGAAATTTTCAAAGTTCTTTTCTTAGAAACTTTATATTTAAAGTATGGTCATATTAATTATGCACATAATCTTTTGCTTTGCAGTCTTTATACATACATACATTTCTTTTCGTATAGATTATACTCATCGGCTGTATACGACAACGATTTCGAGGAATACAGCCAGTCGGAGATTCAGAGAAAACCAGTGGACGACTTATTACTGCAGATGAAGGCGATGAATATAGACAAAGTCGTGAACTTTCCATTTCCTACGCCACCAGATGTCGTGCAGTTGAAGTCTGCGGAGAAACGGCTTACGATACTTGGAGCATTAGAGCCGCCTTCGCAGAAACAGGAAGGTAATCGAACGGGGACATTTATATTGTCATTTAGACGGCATTGCAAAATTGCAATCCGTAGAATTGAAGCATTCGGAGCTTATTATATGAAACATAAAATTATTCTTTTATATTTAAAATATTATTACATTGTCTAAAGCACAGAATTAATGTTTCATCATATTTAGAGATATACTGCGCGAAAGTGACGCCTCTTGGACGCAGTATCGCCGCGTTTCCGATTTCTCCGCGTTACGGCAAGATGCTGGCACTGTCACATCAGCACAACAAAAATATGTGGAAATATATGATATGCATGGTAGCGGCTCTTAGCGTACCAGAAGTGTTTATAGAAGCTCGCGACACGGAGGGTCCAACTAAGAGCAAATGGTTGCAAACGCGCCGTTACTGGGCCGGGATTGGCAATAATTTGCTCCTCGGTACGTAATCTCGAATTCATTTTCCGTTCATATAATTTCCACTCATATAATACGAATATGAACAATATACGATACGTTTCTGTTTGTGAACAGGTGATCCAATGGTTCTGATAAGAGCTATCGGAACTGCCGAGTACGCAGGATCGAAGGGAAAACTGTTGCCTTTTTGCGAGGAAAATGGTTTGAGACACAAAGCTGTGGTCGAGATCAGGAAACTTAGGCAACAGCTCACCAATGAGATTAATTTAAATGTGCCAAATCTAAATTTAATCATTGATCCCAAGTACGTATCTTTTATTTATTACAAATGCCTTTATTCGGACTATTCTAAAAGATAAATCCTGAACTGTATAGAGTTCAGTAATCTTTCGGAATAAAGGGAATGCTCGACCTCGATTAGATCAGAATATTAGAATTTGACTGTATGCACGTTGCAATATGTTTGAGACGGTCTATGTCTACAACAAAGAATTGTTACAGAATGCCGTTACCAACTGACATGGAAGCGAAATTGCTGCGCCAGATAGTCCTTGCAGGTATGGCGGATCAAGTCGCGAGAAAGGTTTCGCCCGACGAGGTAAAAGAGGATCAGGATAAGGTCAAGTGGAAACACGCTTACAGGTGTGTTATTAATTATCATCGATAATTAAGACCTATTGAATGCGACCTCTCCATTCCGAACCATCTTTCAGAACACCAGAAATGGAGGAACCTGTGTTCATGCATTCTTCGTGCGTTCTACGGAAAATCAGTCCGGAATGGGTGGTTTATCAAGAGGTGTACGAAACGAATAAAATGTACATGCGAGGTGTCACGGCGATAGAACCCGAATGGTTGCCGAAATTCGCTCCCATGCTATGCCATCTTAGTGAACCATTGGTTGATCCACCACCAAGGTATTTTTATCATAATTCTTGCTTTATAATGTTTTTCCTACTTATTTATAAAGATATTAATCTTTATTATGATCGAATATTATTCTCATTTATAGATATAATCAAGGAACCGGGAAGATCATCTGTCGCGTGTTTGGTACATTCGGAAAAGCTGGATGGGCACTACCATCGATGGATATAGAGCATCCGTTGACGGTGGACGGTGTCAAGTGGTTCGCGTGTTTCTTCTTGGAGGGTCAAGTGTGCCCTAAGCTGAAACGATTTGTCCCGTCGCTGCTGACGACACCTGGGAGCATCACCAAGTCATGGGCCAGGTAAATCGTTATTCTATCTCCTTTCGATTTCACGTTGATTCATCGAATAGATTACGTCAATTCAATACGATTTTTTCAGGTTGATACCACGCACTCAAGCAATAGTACAAACGCTGCAGTCGCAGGGAGTCGTGTCCAAAGACATACTGGTGGAAATCTGGGGTTCGGATAAAAAATGTGAGATTTGAACTTGAAAAATAATATTTAGATATTGTCATAGACTTCTATGCAATTATTATATATCTACAACATTATGATAATAATTATATATATATATATATATATATATATATATATATATATATATATATTATATTTATATAGCTAATTTTGTATATTGTTTCGCGATTAACGCTGGAATGTTTTAATTTTAGTTCTGTTGTCAGCCTACCAGAAGTGGCTGCCAGAATCCGCGCACGCAGAAGTGGCACAGATATGGCCGCCTCTGTAATTAAGAATAAAACATTAGGATTGTAATTATACAGTTTTTAAAATAATTAAATTATTTTATATAATATGAAAAACCGGAAGATGTTCCCCATCTGTCACTCTCTCTCCTTTTCTCTCTCTTTTCCTTGTCCATCTCGCTCTTCTTCTTGGGATAACGATTAGGCATATACCGAATAACATCGATCCTGATTTCTAGAACGGGGTCACCACGCAGGGGGCAATGATCCAGTACGGTGTGACGTCCGCGAAAAATAGATTCGCGAGCGAGCGAGCTCGTCCGTCCATTCGTCGACGATCGCATCGTGCGAGACGCCGCGCGTGTTCCCCGTCGTGTGAGTTTTGATCGTCGACTGTCACACGTGTGACGTCAGAGATTTCAGAAATATCGATGGAGAAGAAACAATTGCCATTTCGTAAATGCCTGATATATGTATATTTTATTATTTATTACAAAGGTATAAATTTTATTACAAACAATTAATGAAAAGTCTTGTCTTCATCACAAACAGAACTGAAAGTAACAGTTATTAATATTTTACATTACTGCATCCATGTGTCCTGTTATATCTATAATCGCTGTATCTACAATCAATTATGCTCGATGTAAGACCATCGACTTCAATTCTAGATACTATGCTTTAGGATTTTTTATTATAAATATAAGCAGACATTCCGGAGTGTCGGACTCAGCTTTTGGAGTTCGTTTCGTGAAGACACGTCGCGATACGCAGATGTATGTACATATAATTTTCATTGCGTTTCCTTATTCCGTTACATTTATTAAACGTTAAGTTCAGTTAATTCGTGTGTGTCATTTCGTGCGCGCTACGTTTCCTTCGTCATCAAACACAAGCCGTTAGTTTTGTATCGGTCGCTTAAATTACGCATATCAGTTATGAACAAAGACTCCTGTAGATAATTACATATTGATTTATATAAGCTACGTAGTCCATCTCGATAGTTCTGTGTGGGATTAAACTGCCGAATGGATTCTCTCCGCTATATAGATGGTCTACCTTATTATTCAGGATTGTGTTTATTCTGTTTGTCTGCTTCTTAAATAAACTTAGTGTTTGAGACGTTAGGATGAACGGACAATTTTGTTTTGCTATCAACTTAATGGACGCGCACGTTTCCTCACAGGACCCAAGTTTATGCTTGGCAACATACAAGCTAAACCCTACAACCAAGTCCGGTTTTACGAATGACGGGCTATTGCGTACATAGTTCTCGTATAACACATCGTGAAACTCAAACGTCAAACATTTTTTCTCTCGCGACATACAGTTATCGCAATCATGTAACAGATTTAATTTACATATTTCCGGTCCTATCACTATAATTTTCATCATGGTTCCTAATAAACGCGGCAAAATTTCCCACCCGATTTCATTCCTACACGGACCTAGAACATGAACGATTAGATCTTTACTTTTTGGGACAACGTTTAATAATCGCATAGCATAAAACAACGTCAAGGGATATGTCAGATATTCTGAGTCTAAAGTTGCCCGGGCGTTGCACCACATCTCCGAGTCAGTCTGGATATTTCTACAAGCCTTTATAAAGTCTTTCATGTTCTGAAATGTACTCGTGCAGGAAATGTGTTGTAAGTAAAAATGCAAATTCAGGTCCAGAGGAGTGTTTAGCTCTCCCATAACAAATAAATCTGTGCAAAGACATAGTTCCAGGGGAGCGCAGATGTCCCTGTGCTCAATACCGTCTTTGTGATTTTTACAAAAGCTGGCACCACACTTCTGACAACTCTCCAACGACTTGATGTTCCGTTCGTGGCAAACTAAGCACTCTTTTGGAAAACAGAACATGTCCGTCTCATCCATATGCAGAGGACGTCCTAGCCTGGACGACACTAGCTTCATGAAAGTCAGCTTCTTTTCGTTCCATTCCTCCGTAGTTTCACCGCGATAATCCATGCTGTAGTCTCGCAGCACATTCTGTATGGCTTTGCACAAAGGTTTGTGCTGCTTCCAGTGCTGCTTCTGATGATCCTTACCACAATAGGCGATCATCCAGCAGCCACCGCATCTCTTCAATTGAACGCCGTCGTCAAACCGTTTGCAAACGTGACACATGGTCGCGTAGAAGAACTTGTCATAATCGTTATTAATTTTATTTCTCGCTTCTGATTCCATGACTTCTGCTTGTACACAGTCTCGTTATATCAAAGTCTCCTTCAGTGTAAAGGACAAATATAGTGTTTGGAATGTTGTAATTTCACCCGTGATTTATCTTGCACCCGTAAGATATGAGCGTTAAGCAAAATATGTCAAAATTGGTAGAATGATTATCATTCCATGCGAAGAATAGGAAGGATACTGTTCTTGCTGGTTTATCAAATAGAAAATTCGTGTGCACTCCGCGTACATCCACGACCGCTTGCTTCGTGATGCAAGTACTCAAACACCATGCAAGCTTTTTTAGGCCGCTATTAGCTTATTAGTTCTGGTATCTGCGTGAGACTGAAGCCTGCAACAAATAATTAACGTAGTCGTTAGATAAAATCTCGAGTGCCTTTCGAATCGCAAAATCTGTAAATATGCTCTTACCTGTAAATATATATGCTGTAACCTGACCTACGTTCCTAATCTGTGATAAATGGGCCTTTGTCGTATTTTATACGTACAGAATCAATTATTGAATTTTGTTAATCTTACCACATATATATGATAATATTAGTAACGTTAATAATCTCGTTGGAATACACCCTCCGCGGAACGATATATACTCACGCAAAGAACGGCGGGAAACTGTTATCCTGCCACAAGCGCTACAGCCACTTGACCTCTTGTCATATTGTTTTGATTGTTGTCGACTGTCGCATGCACCAGTGAATCTATCACGCGTGGCACACGACACACGTGTGATTTCAGAAATATCGCTGGAGAGGAAACAATTGCCATTCCGCAAATGCTTGATGTATATTTTATTACAAAGATATAAATTTCACTGCAAACAATTAACGAAAAGTCTTGTCTTCATTACAAACAGAACTGAAAGCAACAACCATTGTATTTAATATTTTACATTACCACAGCCATGTGTCCTGTTATATCTATAATCGCTGTATCTACAATCCATTATGCTCGATGCAACACAATTGACTCCACAAATAGAAAACATTTTTGGATTATAAATATAAGCAGACATTTCAGAGTGTCGGCTTTTCAGTTTGTATCGTGAAAACACGTCGCGATTCGGTGTAGCGTGTGAAAGTACATATAATTTTCTTTCCGTTCCTTTCGTTACGCACTTATTAAACGTTAAGTTCAGTTAATTCGTGTGTCATTTCGCGCGCGCTACGTTTCCTTCGGCATAAAACACATCAGCATCTAGTTTGTATCGGTCGCTTAAATTACGCATATCAGTTATGAACAAAGACTCCTGTAGACAATTACATATTGATTCACATAATATACGTATTCCCTCCACATGGTTCTATATGCTCTTAAACTAGCGAATAGATTCTTTCCGCTATATAGATAATCTACTTCTCTATCCAGGATTGTGTTTATTCTGTCTGTCTCCTTCTTAAATGCATGTAGCGTCAAAGACGTTAAAACGAACGGACAATTTTGTTTCGCTATCAACTTAATGGTCGGCGCCCACGTTTCCTCATTGGACCCAAGTTTAGGCTTGTGAATACACAGGTTAAACCCAACAACCAAGTCCGGTTTTACGAATGACGGGCTGCGTACATAGTTCTCGTATAACACATCGTGAAACTCAAACGTCAAACATTTTTTCTCTCGTGACATAAAGTTATCGCAATCATGTAACGGATTTAATTTACATGTTAATTCCGGCCCAATCATTATAATCGTCACTGGCATTGCGGTCCCTATTATACGCGGCAAAACTTCCCATCCCATCAAGGTGTCTTCTTCGACGCACCTATAACATGAACGACTAAATTGTTGCTTTTTGGGACATAATTTAATAATCGCATAGCATAAAACAGCGTCAAGGGATTCATCAGATGTTCGGACTGTATAGCTGCCAAGACATATATCGTCCAACATCTCCGAGTCAGTCCGAATATTCCCTAAAGCGTTTACGAAGTCTTTCATGTTCTGAAATGTACTCGTGCAGGAAATATTTTACAAGTCAACATCCGAAGACTGTTTCCCTCTCGCATAGAAAATAAATCTGTGTAAAGACATAGTTCCAGGGGAGCGCATAAGCCTCTGTGCTCAATAATGCCGTCTTTGTGATTTTGACAAAAGCTGGCAAGGCAATTCTGGCAATCCTTCAACGATTGAGCGTTTCGTTCATGGCAAACCAAGCACTCCCTTGGAAAATAGAACATGTCTGCCTCATCCGAATTCAGGAGACGTCCCAGCCTGGACGACACTAGCTGCATGAAGTTCAGCTTCTTGTTGGTCCATTCCTCTATAGTTTCACCTCAATCATCCATGCTGTAGTCTCGCAGCACCTCCTGTATGGCTTTGCACAAAGGTTTGTGATGCTTCCAGTGGAGCTTCTGATGTTCCTGACCACAATAGGAGATCATCTTGCAGTTACTGCATCGCTTCAAAGAGACGTCGTCGTCAAACCGCTTGCAAACGTGACACATGGTCGCGAAGAAGAACTTGTTATAGTCGTTATTAACCCTCAGTTACCTCACCTGGGTCTGAGACCCTGCACCTTGTTAAAACATGCAAGGTTTGTAAAACGTTCATAAAACCCTTGTATCTTTTTTTACTCAGTACTACGTCAATTTGAAAAAAAAAAAAAAGGATTTCTTCGCTTTTTCAGAAAAACAAGTGTTCTTTTTTTTTTAAATAACATTTACATTTTTTAAATTGGAATAATCTAACTTATACAGTCTTGTAGATCTTTAAAAGATGTATCGATTAAGAAAAAAAGACGTCAACTTGATGCATTTGTCTTAAAGATACAAGCTGGAGAAGATGACAAGGGTCTCTCAGACCCTAGTGAGGTAACAATGGGTAATGAAAACGTAAGGTAACTGAGGGTTAATTTGCTTTTTCGCTTCAGATTCCATGACTTCTTCTCTGTCCAGTCTCGTTATATCAAAAGTCTATTTCAGTGTAAAGGACATATGGACACGGTAGGTCTGTCTTCTATTGCTTAACTGGCTGGAACCATTTCAGAGTTTATCTTTTCTCCTCCAAGGAGGAATGAAAAAGGTAAACTCGGGACTAGTGAAGCCAGTTTAGCAATAGAAAACAGACCCAATGTTTGGAACGTTGTAATTTCGCATAATTTCACAGGTCGCATGGGTCGCACGTGTAGCATTGTGGCGCACGCGTAAATCGACGAATTACTTCCCGCGCTTTTAATCTTCATTCTAATGGCTCGTTTCGAAATGTTCTGAGGGTATTGAAAACTTATATATACATATATTCACGTCATATATTCAGTTCACGTCACGTTACAGGTTTCTAATATTGTTATTTAAATAAATACTATCCCAGATGCACCACGATTAAATAATTTGTTGACGTTGTGTTTGTGATTTGTCCAGCGATTATCTATACCTGTACCTAAACATTGCAATGAGATTGATTGTAATAATCTAATAATTAACACTTAACCCACTGCTGGATAGTTTGTAATTGATACTATTTTTTATGTAACATCGCATTTTAAAATTATGCATGTAGTTATAATCATTCTCGTAGTGTAAATGAAAGAAAGAAATAATAAAGTTTTAATTTTCAAATTAAAATATACCATCTTGTTCCTAATTGGATTCTAATATTTTTCACAAATTTCAACTTTTCAAAATATCTATTTCAAACATATGATTTTAAGAAATTATGATTCCTCTAATTTTAGATAGTACCATTTCCTTGTCAGTTATTTTCTCCTGAAACTTTTTCGATTTCTCGGGATTTTGATCTCGGAAATCGAAAGATTCCAGGAATTTTCGGAAATTTAAAAAATTCTAAGAATTTTAGATAGTGCAACTTTCTTGCTGGTTACGCTCTCCAGTTACAGAGTTTAATCGACGATAGTATCATTGGACAAACTTTGAGTTACAAAAATTGATCAAATATCAAGAGAACACTTAACAATCATTAAAGACAATCAGTAATATGTGACAAGAACGTCAGTGTTGCGATTTCTTGATTTGAGAACAATTTGAATGCAACACTAAAAACGCAGCAATGCAATAACTCTACTGATTTTAAAAATCAAAATGCAAAACCTGATGACTCGATATCGTTTTACTGCTATTTTGTTCTTAAGATATTATGGGAAACAATAAAATTTAAAGGGACGTTAGAATTTACTTATGTGAAATGTAAGAAAATTATGGCAGAAATGCATCTCTCTCGTTCTCCATTCGTGACATATAATTAAATTAAAAACTAAAATTATAAAAATTACAATTCCAAACGTTCCATAAACTTTAGTTTACTTTAATTGTATGTACATTCAGAATTAATCTACATATTATTTATTTTCATAAAAAAGATACATTCTGTACAATACAGAATTTATAAAATTTCCGGTATCACAGGAGATTGGAGTGTTACGACATATGTGCGCGCAACACACACACATACACACAACTCCATAATATAAAAACTTCATGCATTATACCCTTAGCGTTATTCATTGCAATATATGCACATATATACGTACATATACATATATGTGTACATAAAATATTAAATTCTCATTACTGTATTGCTTGTAATTGGTATTACTTTTAATATGTACCATCGCATTTTAAAATTATATATATAATGATACTCATTCTTATAATGTGAATGAAAGAAAGAAATAATAAAGTGCCGATTTCTAAATTAAAATATGTTCCTAATTATATTCTATTTTTTATAAGTTTCTACTTTCAGAATTTCAAACTTATAGGAGAAATCACGGTTCTCGGAAATATTAAAAAATTCTTGAAACTTTTAATAGTGCAATTTCTCCAGACAGCACGGATGTTTAAGACTATGTAAAGACCTCTTTAGTATGTCTTTTACGTGTGCTGCCTAGGCCTGGCCAAGTATGTTCTCTTAATTCATTGATTTTTGAGACTTTTGAGAAAATTCTTGCAAAGACAGACAGTTCTTGGAACCTTAGATAGTGACAGGTTTTTGACAAAATTTTATAGAGAAAAAATCTGATATTTTGTTAATCTTAGCACAAGTGTATGCTGTTATTAGTAATGTTAATAATCTCGTTGGAATACACGCTCCTCGAAACAATACTCACATAAAGAAGGACAGGAAGCTGTACTGCCAGGGCTACTCGATCTCTGCCGTTATTGTGATTATCGATTGTCACAGGAAGCTGTCGGCCTTACTCACGTTTGATATCAGAGCTCTAAGAAATATTGAAAAAGAAACAAGTGCCATTTAAATACTAATATATATTTTATTACAAAGAAAGATATAAATGTTATTATAAAAATAATCTTGGTTTTGTCCTCATTACAAATAGAACTAAAAGTAACAGCCATTGCAATAATATTTTACGTTACCTCATCCACTCCTGTTATATTCATAATCCATTTATGCTCAACTTGTATATAAAAATAATCGAGTCAACAAGTAGATAATGACTTCTTGGATTATAAATATAAGTAGACATTCCGGAGTGTCGGATATCAGTCTTTTGCAGTTTATTTCGTAATAACGCGTCGCGATTCGCGGTTGTAGTTCATACAGTTATCTCTGCGTCCCTTCCGTTGCATTTCTCAAACGTAAAATTCTATTTAACTCGTATTCTTTGATTTCGCACACGCAACGTTTTCTTCGGCACAAAACACAGCCTTCAGTTTGTATCGGTAGCTCAAATTACGCATATGAGTTACGAACAAAGACTTTGGTAGATAACTACATACTGATTATGATAATACACGCGCTCTGGCCCAAAAACTCTATGTGGTCTGAAACTAGCGAATGGGTTCTTTCCGCTATAGAGATAATCTACCTCCTTACCCAGGACTGTTTTCATTTTGTTTGTCCCCTCCTCAAAGTCCTGTCGCGTAAAAAACGTTAAGACGAACGGACAATTCTGTTTCGCTAACGCATGTATGGATGGCGCACATATTTCCTTATCAGACTCAAGTTCATGTTCCTGAATACTCAGGTTAAATCCTACAAGCAAGTCCGGTTTTACGAATGACGGACTGCGCACATAGTTCTCGTATGACACATCGTGGTACTCAAAAAACAAACTTTGGTTCTCAAGCAATAAACAATTATCACAAGAGCGTGACGGATCAAATTTATCTTTTAAGGCCGGCCCTATCATTACAACAACAACTGACATCACGGTCTCCATTAATTGCAGCAAAACTTGCCACGACAAGAAGGTGGCTTCTTCGACGTAATTTGCACCTACAACATGAATGACTAGAACTTTGCCTTTTAAAATATACTTTAACAATCGCATAGCATAAAACAACGTCAAGGGACGTGTCAGATATTGTGAGTATTCGGCTGCCAAAATATCGTACGGTATCTTCGAATCAGTCTGAATATTCCCTAAAGCGTTTATGAAGTCTTTCATGTTCTGAAAGTTCTGAAAAGTACTCGCGTACGAAACGCGTTTCAAGTCAGAAAGCAACTCCAGAGAAGTATTTAACTCTGTTATAGTTAATAAATCTGAACGAAGACCTAGTTCCAGGGGAGCGCAGATGTCCCTGTGCTCAGTGTCGTCTTTGTGATTTTTGCAAAAACTGGCAGCACACTTCTGACAATCCTCCAACAACTTATCGTTCTTTTCATGGCAAATTAAGCACTCCTTTGGAAATTCGAACATTTGTTTCTCGCCCTTCTTCAGACGACGGCCCAGATTGTACGACACCAGCATCATGAAGATCATCTTCCTCTCGTCATGATCCTCTGAATCCTTATCGTGATCATTAAAGTTGTATTCCTGCAGCACGTCCTGTATGGCTTTGCACAAAGATTTGTGCTTCTTCCAGTGCTGCTTCTGATGTTCCTGACCACAATAGGCGATCATCCTGCAGCTACCGCATCTCTTCAAAGGGACGCCGTCGCCAAACCGTTTGCAAACGTGACACATGGTCGCATAGAAGACCATGTTATAGTTATTGCATTGATATAAGCTCGTTTCTAATTCCATGATTTCTGGCCACAGTCTCTTCATAACAGTCTTCTTCAGTGTAAAAGACAAATGTAGTGTTTGGAATATTGTGATTTTGTAGGTTGCACCCGCAAGGAATGTGTGTTAAGCAAAATATATGACAAAATTTGTAGAATAATTACCATTTCATAAGATGAATAGAAAGGATACTGTTTATGCTGGCGTTATTGAATAGAGGATTCGTTTGTACTTCGCGTACATCTACGACTGCCTGCTTCGTGATACGGTAGTATTCGAGCACGAAACTTTTTCAGGCCCCTATCAGCTTAGCTCTAGTATCCACGTGAGGCTGAAGCCTGCAACAAATAAAGCGTAGTCGTTAAATAAAATCTCGACGGCTTTTCGAATCGCAAGATCTGTGAACATGCTTTTGCCGGTAACCTAACCTAACCTGACCTATATTCCTAACCTGCGACGAACTTTTGTCGAAATGTATTTTATACAGAAACAATTATTGAATTTTGTTAATCTTACCACATACATATGCTGTTATTGGTAATGTTAATAATCTCGTTGGAATACACACTCCACACTCCTCGAAACGATACTTACGTAAAGAATGGCGGGAAATTATACTGCACAGGCGCTACAGCCACTCGACTCTCACTCTGCGGACTCTGCCATTGTTTTGATCGTCGACTGTCACACGACTCACACGTGGCACACGTGTGGCGTCAGAGATTTCAGGAATACCGATGGAGAAGAAACAATTGCCATTCCGTAAATGCTTGAAAATATTTTATTACAAAAATATAAATTTTGTTATAAAAATTACCGAAAAGTTTTGTCTTCATTACAAACGGAACTGAAAGCAATAGCCATTGTAATAATATTCTGCTTCAACAATAATCCATTTATGTTCGACTGATAGAAAGATAATCAATTCTGCAAGTAGATAATGGCTTCTTGGATTGTAAATATAAGCAGACATTCCGGAGGTCGGATCTTATTCTTTTGCAGTTTGTTTCGTGAAGACACGTCGCGTTTCGTAGATGTACATATAAATTTTCTTTGCGTTCCTTTTTTCGTTACATTTAATAAACGTTAAGTTCAATTAATTCGTGTGTGTCATTTCGCGCGCACTATAAGTTTCCTTCGTCATCAAACACAGCCGTTAGTTTGTATCGGTCGCTTAAATCACGCATATCAATTATGAACAAAGACTCCTATAGATAATTACATATTGATTTATATAAGCTACGTACTCCATCTCGATAATTCTGTATGGGTTTAAACAGGCGAATGGATTCTCTCCGCTATATAGATGGTCTACCTTTTTATTCAGGATTGTGTTTATTATGTCTATCTGTTCCTTAAATAAACATAGCGTGGGAGACGTTAGGATGAACGGACAATTTTGTTTCGCTATCAACCTAATGGACGGCGCCCACGTTTCCTCACTGGACCCAAGTTTATGCTCGTGAATATCCAGGTTAAACCGTACAACCAAGTCCGGTTTTACGAATGACTCGCTGCTTACATAGTTCTCGTATAACACACCGTGAAACTCAAACGTCAAACATTTTTTCTCTCGTGACATACAGTTATCGCAATCATGTGACGGCTTTAATTTGGATGATAATTCCGGCCCTATCACTATAACTTTCATCGTGGTTCCTAATAAACGCGGCAAAACTTCCCACCCGATCAAGGTCATTTCTTCGCAAGTTGTCACACCTAGAACATGAACGACTAGATCTTTACTTTTTGGGACATCGTTTAATAATCGCATAGCATAAAACAACGTTAAGGGATGTGTCAGACATTCTGAGACTAAAGCTGCCCGGATGTTGCACGACATCTCCGAGTCAGTCTGGATATTCCTACAAGCCTTTATAAAGTCTGTCATGTTCTGAAATGTACTCGTGCAGGAAATGGGTTGTAAGAATAAATGCATGTCCAGAAACCTGTTTTCCTCTCCTATACAAAATAAATCTGTGCAAAGACATAGTTCCAGGGGAGCGCAGATGTCCCTGTGCTCAATGCTGTCTTTGTGATTTTTACAAAAGCTGGCAGCACACTTCTGACAACTCTCCAACGATTTAATGTTCCGTTCGTGGCAAACCAGGCACTCCCTTGGTAAACAGAACATATCCCACTCACTCATATTCAGGCGACGTCCCAGCCTGAACGACGCTAACTTCGCGAAGGTCATCTTCTTGCTGGCCCATTCCTCCGTAGTTTCACCACGATAATCCATGCTGTAGTCTCGCAGCATGTCCTGTATCGCTTTGCACAAAGGTTTGTGCTGCTTCCAGTGCTGCTTCTGATGTTCCTTACCACAATAGGCGATCATCTTGCAGCCACCGCATCTCTTCAATTGGACGCCGTCGCCAAACCGTTTGCAAACGTGACACATGGTCGCGTAGAAGAACTTGTTGTAGTCGTTATTAATTTGATTTCTCGCTTCTGATGCCATGACTTCTGCCCAGTCTCGTTATATCAAAAGTCTACTTCAGTGTAAAGGACAAATGGATACGGTAGGTCTGTCTTCTACCACTGAACTGGCTGGACTGATTCAGAGTTGATCTTTTCTCTCCCAAGATGGAATGAAAAAAGGTAAACTCGGGACTAGTGAAGTCAGTTTAGCAATAGAAAACAGACCCAGCGTTTGGAACGTTGTCATTTCGCATAATTTCACAGGTCGCATGGGTCGCACGTGTAGCATTGTGGCGCTCGCGTAAATCGACAAATTACTTCCCGCGCTTTTAATCTTCTTTCCAATGGCTCTTTTGGAAATGTTCTGAGGGTATTGAAAACTTATATATACATATAGTTCACGTCACGTTATGGTTTCTAATATTGTTATTTACTATTTCGGATGCATCACGATTAAATAATTTGTTGACGTTGTGTTTGTGATTTGTCCAGCGATTATCTGTACCTGTACCTAAACATTGCAATGAGATTGATTGTAATAATCTAATAATTAACACTTAACCCACTGCTGTATTGTTTGTAATTGATACTATTTTTGATGTAACATCGCATTTTAAAATTATGCATGTAGTTCTAATCATTCTCGTAATGTAAATGAAAGAAAGAAATAATAGTTTTAATTTTTGAATTAAAATATGCCATCTTGTTCCTAATTTGATTCTAATATTTTTCACAAATTTCAGCCTTTTAAAATATCTATTTTAAACGTATGATTTTAAGAAATCACGATTCTTCTAATTTTAGATAGTACCATTTCCTTGTCAGTTATTTTCTCCTGATACCTTTTCGATTTCTCGAGATTTTGATCTCGGAAATCGAAAGATTCCAGGAATTCTCGGAAATTTTAAAAAATTCTTGGAATTTTAGATAGTGCAACTTTCTTGCTGGTTACGCTCTCCAGTTACAGAGTTTAATCGACGATAGTATCATTGGACAAACTTTGAGTTACAAAAATTGATCAAATATCAAGAGAACACTTAACAATCATTAAAGACAATCAGTAATATGTGACAAGAACGTCAGTGTTGCGATTTCTTGATTTAAGCACAATTTGAATGCAACGCTAAAAACGTAGCAGTGCTGCAACTTGTGCTCTATCTATTTTAAAAATCAAAATGCAAAACCTGATGACTCGATATCGCTTCGCTATTGAATTTAAAGAGATGTTAGAATTTACTTATGTGAAATGTAAGAAAAGTATGGCAGAAATCTCTCTCGTTCTTCATTCGTGACATACAATTAAATTAAAAACTAAAAATTTAAAATTACAATTACAAACGTTTTATGAACATAAGCTTTAGTTTATTTTAATTCTATGTACATTCAGAATTAATCTACATAGTATTGATTTTCATAAAAAAGATACATTCTGTACAATACAGAATTTATAAAATTTCCGGGATCACAGGAGATTGGAGTGTTACGACATATGTGCGCGCAACACACACACATACACACAACTCCATAATATAAAAACTTCATACATTATACCCTTAGCGTTATTCATTGCAATATATGCACATATATACGTGTACACATATATGTACATATACATATATGTGTATATATATATATATATATATATATATATATAATTTATATAGTTTGATTTGATATAATATACTATAACATAGATATTTATTTCAAAATATTATCCTCCGTCTGGAAAGTTCTGAATTGTATTTCAATTGATAAAAAACGCTATACAACCAGCCAATTTAGACTTTAAAGTCAAGACAATTGCATAAGATTTGCATAAATCTTATGCAGATTTAGTTCTAATTGTTTACCAAAATGCGTCGTAAATTATCGCACAAAAATTTGGTGTTTTACGATATACACGTCAGAATCTATCTATGACAACTGGCAGGCACGTAAGAATCTAAAAGATAACAAAGGACTTAACTTGGGACTCGTCCTTTCCAAATTTACAAAATTATAATCAACCATTATATTCCGATCGTTGCCTTTTTTAAGCTTTGAAAAATCGTACAACACGAACGACATATTGTTTGCATATCGGACATTCGGACATTTGTTTACCACAGTTTATACAACACGCCATATGGCCGCATTCTAAGATTACACACTCGATCGGTGCGTCCCAGCAGATTTTGCACAATTCTTCCTCGCTGAGTTTTTCCACATCTGTAACAATTTATTTGCGATAAGCGCTAAAGAAATAATAAAACATATATATCTTTTATATTAAACCATCACTTATGTGTAAATATTTGTTATTTAAGGCGTAATAGACATTAAAATTAATTTGAATATAAATATTATTATCGAATTGCGTTATAATATAATGTATCTTATATATTACCCTTTCTGGATTGACTATATTCGTGCCATAATCTGGAAACTTTGTTCAGTAAGTCCTGTCTCTCTATGCAGCCTTTATAATCCACGCGATTTGTACTCAACAGATTTTTTAATTGTTTAATGCTTAGATACTCTAGTTCCGACGCTTCCTTTATATCCGACAATTGCACTTTGTCTGACCACTGCGAGAAGAGAGAAGACAGAATTACAATGAATGCATGTGTTTTATAAGTGTTGCTTGCAATCACGTACGTACCGTGGGGATCTCTGTGACCATATCCGATTTTTTCTCGTCTGACGTTTCGGGAACTTCCTCCTGTTCGGTGATTACCGGCTCTGGTGCGGTACTAGGCCCGGTTGGATTGTTATCACTCTCAAATACTTCTTCTATTTCGACGTCACTACCTTTCGTTGCTTTCTCCTCGGGTGATTCGTTATCGCTGCTAAATGGAACGCTAATAATTGGGCTACTGTCACTGCTTTCACTCGCTTCCTCCGCCATTTCGACATCCTCGTTTCTTACGGGCTCCGCTGGCGCCTCCGCGTCAGGTTCATTATTCGCGGTACTGACGTTTGGCACGTTTTCCATTCTGTTTGAAGCGGAGTCAATCCTGGAACTGAATATACGTATTACTTTAAAGTGTTATTTAAGAAAAGATATGTAATTTGCATGCATTTTGTATTAAAATGAAATGACGCGTTCTTGTCAGTTACAAAATCTGGCTTTCAAAGAGTTAAAGTGCCGATATTAATAAAACATATGTAATTTGCATGCATTCTGTATTGAAATAAAATGACAAGAGTTCTAGTCAGTTACAAAATCTGGCTTTCAAAGAGTTAAAGTGTCGATATCAATAAAACATACTGTGGTTCTTCGGCAGCATTTTGTGTTCTGGCGCTTGTACTGTGGTCGAAGCTCAAGCACGGGTCAGTTCCATTAGCAAAGAGCATTAGCAGATGTACCAGGTCTTCTTTTTCTGAAATCAAAGTACGGCTCAATAAAAAAATTCTTCAAGTTCCTACAAGATTAGTGTCGATTAAGAAGCTATTATTACAGAGAGATTTGTTGGCGGGCAGTATTAATGCACATACCGACGCAACCCCTGACAGAAACCTTCTTCGCCACAAGGTACTGACGCAAGTCCCTCGAACGTATTTGTCTGATTTGATTCCTGATAAGCGGCCTCCTGGACAACAGGCCACAGCTGTCGCAAGTGAACACCTTGTCCAGCCGTTTGATCACGCATTCGGAGCAGAAGTACCTCAGGCAGTCCACGCATTGTTTCTAAAAATTACACGAGAAACATAAAAATATGTCACAACACTGTAAATCCAGGATTTCCTAATCAAGAATCACGATCGGGTTCAACCAGAAAATCCAAAATTCCTCGAACCGGACGTAAACCGTAAATCCGTAAGTAATAGAGAAAAATTCTAGGATTACCTAACGGAGGGGGGGATAGAGGTCAAATGTTAAATCTCAATACAATAGTTTAGTGCGCAGCGAAATCGACGACACTTGACGCTACGATATTTGCGTGACAATTCGACGGAGGCTCGAATTCGTCGTCCAAAGATATATACACAGCTCGACATCGAGAGATTCGTCGAACTGTCGGACCGTCCTTCGGGACCCTCGTTCGGCGTGGGGAAAAAGCGCCAGGATGCTCACTCACTTTTCTCTTGAACAGGTTGAACTTCGCGTTACACGCCTCGCAAGCCATCCCGCTGGGCCTCCCGCAGCCGCCCGTTCGTCGACCTGAAAACGACGTTCTCGTTTCGCGCGCCGCGCCGTGAGATATCGCCGTGTTGCGGGATCGAACGGGGAATGACAGGCACTGTGCGTTGTATCCCGCATGAAAATCTAGAACAGCGTGAACGCCGGACGAACGTCACGATATGGTGTATGCCTCGGTATGCCTTCCAGTTCAGATCGCTCCAGATCGATAGCACCGCGATGTTGTTATCGGTTTAGCCAGGCGATAACGGTGGGGTCGGTGTCGGTGGGTCCAAAGGGGAGAGGAAACACGTAGGAGTCCGGTCGGTACGACGCAAATGCGCGCGCCTCTATGGCCGGTATTCATAGTCGGATCTTATTTCAAGATCGTCTTAAGTAATATCTTAAGATGCTAATACGGCTATGTGATTGGTTCATAACATCTTAAGATCGTACTTAAGGGGCTCCTATAGTGGCAGTGCACTTTATGCACTAAGTGTACACTTTAACTCGTATTTTATTTATTATAAATTTTTAAGGGCAAAAATGCAAAATCGGGCTGTTTAGGGAACTACAGATGAGCTTACTGATTAAAAATATCCTAAATTGAATAAGATTCATTCGATATTTTGGCTAAATTCTTAAAATTCGTAATTTTTTTCGGATTTTTAAGAATTTAGCCAAAATATCGAATAAATCTTATTCAATTTAGGATATTTTTAATCAGTAAGCTCATCTGTAGTTCCCTAAACAGCCCGATTTTGCATTTTTGCCCTTAAAAATTTATAATAAATAAAATACGAGTTAAAGTGTACACTTAGTGCATAAAGTGCACTGCCACTATAGGATCCCCTTAAGACGATCTTAAATATAAGATCTGACTATGAATACCGGCCTTTATTCTATGATAAATTAAGAGATGCCGAATCGAATGCTTTCTCTTCGCGTGTAATTCTTGCGTATGAATGGAATGATCTCTAAAAAATTAAGTGACTATTGTTTGTGGACGCAATTTTCCCTTATCGATATCCGTGTCGAGATAACTGCGATGATAATGAAAAATGAACCAGTACAGATCGTGCGTAGATAAGATAAATATCACTTTTATTTGCTTACCGATTGAATGGAAATGTTTCCGGACCCGATATCCCAGATGGCAGCACTCATGGTGCACCGTACATGCGATTCCATGGTACGGAACGTTTGCGCACAAGAGGTCATTGACTTTAATTACTGTTAAAAGGAAAAAAGGTAATATAGTTATATAAAATATGAAATTATGTATTATTGTTTTGTGTGCCACAAATAGGTTTGTTCTTACTGGCTATACTTTGTATTTTTCTAATTAAAAAAAAAAAAAAAAAAAAAAAAAAAGTACGTCGGAACGTATTACAATGCGGAATTGGCGGAACGAAGTCCGTCTAATCGCAGACATTCCGCCTTCTTCTTCAGTTCAATTATATTGGCACTCGTTCCTCTCTCCATGTTTCGAGTGATAATATAATAGTTCAAATAATAGACGTAACACATTGGTATATAATTATAAAGCGCAATCTCGGAAATGTGTGTGTGTGTGTGTGTGTGTGTGTAATTATATGTGTATGGCCGCGTTAGGTACTTGAGTTGATCCGTAATTGAGAAGGATGGTTGCTTAAAAGTCAAAATGATAAGCTCTAGTTCAAATTTATGGAGGATATTCACCTATGGGAATCTGCCGTCCATGCTAAAATTGAAGACAATTGTCTGCACGGTTGTCGAGTAAGTAATTAACCGCTTTAACAAAGTCCGCTTGTAAAAGAACTCCGTATACTTAACGCGAGACACTACCGTGTCTCTTGATAAAGTATGGTCTGTATTTAAAAAGCAAAAACTACGCCGCAAGATTGTAAAGTACTCATTTATATAATATATATGTAAATATATTATTAAACATATGATTGTATTATGTTGTTCGCGAACCTATTTCGCCTGACACTCGGCTCCAGATTGTAGTTTCGTACAATCAGTGCGAATAAAATATAAACTTAATTGCGAATAGAAATCGGCGGAACAAACGTAAGAAGGGTCGTACCAATTACGAGTGTTCCGCCAATTCCGCATTGCGCATACGTACTATGGGATCGCACCATAAAATCTGTGCTGTAGTGCGATTCTGTAACTCATGCTGTCGTTATGTGCTCATAACGAGTTACAGAATCGCACTACTGGCGTAACGAAAACGAGCGTAAAACCTGTGAATGGCCAAGTTCCTTACGCCGGTACGCCGGTACGTTAATTGTACGCCCAGGGAGCAGAGTGACGTCAAAAGACGTGTTAATAACGTCTTAATGATATCTTTAACGTGTCAATAAGATTTCTTTGGATGTCATCTTGCTACTTGGGCGCTAGCTGACTCCATTTGTAGCTCCATAAGATTTCATCTCACCTTTTCACCGCATGACTCCACCTGTTGTCAGATTAGTCAGATGATGTTCACTATTTCTAAGAGACCTAACTAAGCCTTTTCACGTGCCCAACGAGTCCGGCCTGTCGTTTTCTACACGCCCATTGGCTCAAACAGATCAATTCATTACTCAATAACTATAGCGAATTTTACAAAATGGTACGTGACTTTTCCTTTCAGTTTGAATCTACCTTCACACGTTAGCTTTCTCAAAAATTGCCAGACACTTAATTATAATCCATATCGTGATAATTATCTATATTCCATAATCTGCTCAATAAAATTGATAAGCGGAGCTTTTCCGGCAAGCGACACAAGTCGACAAAGTGTCGTTTCGTCTTTGTTACTCATTGCCAAAAAAGAAAGATAGAACGACGTGTTCGTGTCGACTTGTATCGGTTGCCGGAAATAATAAAAAGGTTTAAAAAATAAAAGTTTAACGAATAATATAATTAGACTCGTGAAAGTGTCAGAGATTTAACGGCGAATGCGAGTCAGGCGCGGAACGTGGTGCGCAAATAAATAAAACGAATACGTGTATAAAAGTGACGAACGTTTCGGCTCTTCTTTCGAGCCATCATCAGCGTTTATTAGGAAAAGAAGATTTTAATTAAAAAAGTTTAATGATTTCGAAAAAATATCTTCGTTAAATCCGTCGTTTAGTACAAATTATAGTATAATAGTTCATTTATCAATTTATCACAGCAGTTTATATTTTTATCTATAAATTTTTTTTCGAGGACAGAGTCTCTCTTTCTCTCATCTCCGTACATATTATTATTATTATTTTTATATGGAAGAATTACGTTGAAATATATAGAAAGCCGCATTTCTAGAAAATATATTTTATTGTAATTATTATTTATACTTTACACTTGTGTGTGTCCACGCGACAATATTTCATAGATAGCTCACTTTTACATTCAGTAATGAAGCAACTGTACCGATACATATTACTATATTTATATTATTACGCCCGCGCCGAGGCGCCCGGTAGATGCGAGCCGGAGAAGAAGTCGTCCCCTTGACGACTCGCGACTTCTTCACTTCTTCTCCAGGCGCGGGCGTCTCGGCGCGGCCGTAACAACATTATGGCAGCAGGGTGTCGCGTTCCGGAATTCTCGAATATCCGGTACGTGCCGTGATAGTGCCTCATTATACAGGACATTGTCCCAAAAGTATCCGCATGCCAATGTCCAGAATCTCACGAAGAAGCTTCTTAGAAGCTTAAAATTTCGATCAAGACTTAGATTATAAATCGTAACTTATCGTATAAAATTATATGTGAAAGAAATTAAATTAGAATTATTCGATAGTCCTTTAACAAGAGTTCAATTATATATACAACGATTCGCTCGAAATAATATATCTATATTAATTATTAATATGTAAATCAAATTAATAAATTATATCACCTACGCATGCGAGAGGAAATACTTATTATTCTACTTTCATCCCTATATATGATCACACAAATGCACGAGACCGACGCTTTATCGTTGATCTGTGCTTCACCTCGCGGTCCTGTACGAACGTATCGTACCGTGCGCAGCTATAGCTATATGGCTATTCTCATGCTGTACAAAACAACAAAGCATATAAAACAACAATCGTTAGCGTCACGTGTTTTACAATGCCGGCGACTAGCCGAAACTTCTGACAGTTTCTCGTGTTTCGGATGGTATGTATGTACATGTATGTAGCATTATACGAACATTTTCGGCCAAGAATTCAATCTATCATATTATCATGGTCTCGATAATGGTAATCCACGCGCTCTGTTATCTATTTTAGTTATCTATAAGCAGCTTTTCCTCGCCAGGGGCGTACGAATTCTTCCCGTGCGTCTCGCATTTACAGCGATTTCGTATTTACAGGGCATGTTAATCGCACATTATTTAATTGCGATTTCCAATCTATAGCTTAATTAATTAAGCGATATCTTCTCGTGCGCGATGGATTCAGAGTCAATCGACTATGGGCTGAACAAAAACTGCCCAGCAAACACCAATTAACATGTAACTTAACACATGGTGTAAGCTACACGTTACTTGCTGTTTGCTGGATGACGATTAACAGTAATGAGGATAAGTCAGTTCTCCTTCCCTCTTTCAGACAGTGTTCTCATTTTACTTGAATGGAATTCGTGAAAGAATCTGCGCTCGGGAGAGGGAGGACGAGACTTTTGCGCGTGAACCACCGAGAACAACTATAATTACCTATACTAAAACTACATGGGATGTATGGTGTCCTGTGTGTTCTGCCCCGATATCCTCGTGAGAGGCTCTTCGTCGAGATCGTTGGAGATTTGATTCCAATGTTCATCCTCCTCGTCCTCCTCTTCGTGCAACGAATCTTTCCTGAAAAGCAGAGTCGCAGTTTCTTTAACGTCGTAATGAGGATTAAGAACAAGAACAGATCAGCGAAATTAGCTTTTCGAGGGATACTTTGATCAAAGTAAAAAATCTAATCTTGTAATTTACGGTTGTAATTTGCGGGCTATATTAAAAAAAATTTTTTAAGCTATCAATTCCTGTTAAACGATAATAATAATCGAGGAATTATGGGAGATTTTTATTCTTATTATCAGAACATTACTAACTGATACTTGTTGCTGGACGGCAGAAATAAAGATTTCGGGCAGTCCTTGAAGTAGGGCCAACACTCGCCATGAAATTTCCCGCGGTTCTCCGCCTCGACGTATTCCTTGAGGAGATTCGCGAACGGCGATCGGCTGGCGCTATAAAGACAAAACGTTTGTGTTTAACGTAACGCTTTTTTATACGGTTTTAAATACGGTTTATTATAACTATTTACAGTTACGGAACAAAATTATTTGGCAGGGCGCTTTTCCAATGTACTTTAATCCAGGAACGGGCGCCTGTGGTGATTTTCACAGTATCGAAATAAATGGCGTGCGCGTAGTGCTCTGGTACTAATAAATTATCGTACATAGAACAATCAAAAATATATAATTAATAACAATGACTTTTAATTGAGATGTAAAAATCATCCCAGGTGACAATTTATGGAAAAAAATTGACACCCGTTTCCGCGTTAAAGCTCTACGCGAGTCCGGAATGTTTATCCTTCACTCACGTGAAGAATAACTTGAGCATTTCGCCGATCAGCCCAAAGTTGTTCAGATGGTGTCCCTGAACCTCGCAGATCGCCCTCAACAGGCACGCTTTCCCGTTCATTCCCAGCGTGCTCAGCATATCCTCGGCGGTGCCGTAAAGCAGGGCCCGTTCGCCGCCGTGGAACGCATTTCTCGGTATCTCCGTCGCATCCCGCTTGTGTAATCTGCGCTTGATGAACGCCGCGATGAAATCCGCCATCATCATGCCGGCCTGCCGGCCCTTCAGCTTCCTGTCGAAGCTCGGCGGCAGAGCGCCGTACGGGTTCTCGTTATCCGTCAGGCCCAGCTTGTCGAAGTCGACTGGAAAAGAAAGACGCGTGATGATTCTAACATCGCGATTTTCTGCAGGATCAATCCGGGAATGGTCACCTGGGATGATTCCTCAGTGTCGAAAAAATGATGCTCACATTACAATAATTTTAACACTAGAACTATCAAGGTCAACATGACTTTGACATTTTTTAAAATAATTATTATTTATTTTTAGAACATCACAATTTTTGAAATTTTCTCTAACTTTTATTGAAATATACAGATAATTAATTTGTTTTCTCTCTCTCCTTTTTTTCATTTTGATCCTTTCGGTAGAAATAGGTATAAGACCGTACAGGTATATTGGTTAAATCTTTGGTAGTTCCAGTGTTAATGTACTTTTCTCGTTTAAAAAATTTTTTTGTTTTTCCTTACTTTAAAAAAAAATTGAATAAATCTATATACATACTGTCCCCAAATACTAATAAATTATAGAGCAATGAAAAATATTCAACATGTAATTAATAATAATGACTTTTGGGTTGTAAAAGTCACCCCCGATGATCGTTTATGCAAAAAAGAGAATGAGATGACCGTTCCTGGGTTAATCACGCGGACAAACTCACTCGTGAACGGCAGACTGATGGTCATGTTGCTGAGGAAACCGTAAGGCGGGTGCCGGACGAAGGGCAACGCCAACGTTGGCGTGATCGTCATCACGGTGCCAGGTGGCAGCGCGATACGACCGTCGTTCGTGAACCAGAAGACCCTCTTCTGTCGGTGATGCGGTGCCTGCCGAGAAGAGGACTCGCCCTCGTGAACGGTACCACCGGCACCGCCGGACGTGGACGACTCCTTCAGCACAGCCAGACCGAGCAGCAGTTGCAACAGAAGACGTCTTCTTTGCGACATCCTGCGCTGTCCAAGTTGTCGCGACGAGACACCTGTTATATGAGCGTATTGTTACACAGAGACAAATTACGAAAACGTTCTACGCGCGAATTTACCGGAGAAACCTACACCGAAAAAAAAGAAGTATCAAAGCTTACACTACCGTTCAAAAGTTTGGAAGCGCTACGTTTTGAAGAAAAACAAAACGGTGGCAGTGGTGCTAAAATACTTCCAAAGAAAAATGCCATATGAGAAACTTTATTGTCTGTTTTAACTGTTCAAGAAAAACAAGTTTTTATGGTTTGAGTAAAATATAATAATTGTTATTATCATATTTATTATTATATTTCACTCAAACTATGACAACTTGTTTTTTTCTTGAACAGTTAAAACAGACAGCGAAGTTTCTCGTATGACATTTGTCTTTGGAAGTATTAGCACCACTGTTTTGTTTCTTTTAAAAAAGTAGCAACAACAAATAGTAAGCAATAACAATCTATAATTTTCTTATAAGAATTTCAACTTTTTATTTCAACTTTTTTTTCTTGATTAAATTATATAAATGACTCCATTCAAGCAAGTTTTCTTCAAGATTATAGATTGTTGCGTATACACGGTTATATATGCAAGTCTTGATTTGATACTTTTTCTTTTCCTTTGTACGAATTAGAGCGATTGAGATTTCTTTTGATCCTCAATTCGTCGCTCTCGCGCGTTTGTCTCTCCGAGAGACGAATAAATTCGCGATCATAGGAGGGAGGGGAGAGAGGGGGGGCTAAATAGGTACCAGACAGCATCGACGGTGGACCGTAGATTAGATTAATCGTTTTATTTGCGAACGAAACGCGTATAATAATTCTCATCCTCCCGATGGCTCGCCGGCGCCTCAAGTAGGCCGCGCGACGGACCCCGCGGAATTATTTGCGATAAATCCCGCCACGATGCATGCGTATACTGCTATGTATCGCAGTCACGATACTTACGGTACCCGCGGTATACCGCGATTGAAGCGTCAGGGGAAAAAAACTCTTCTGCGACAGGTATCGCCGATGGATTTTGTCGCGCGTCTGCTTCTTCGTCGTCGTTGTCGTTAGCGGCGACATAGTCACATCCTGGTTCGTGCAAGAATGGACGAGGCACGCGCGAGGAAAATTTTCCCCTGATTGATATTCGGGACGGGTAGTGCACCTCGCGCTGTCCAGTTCGGCCAATTAGAAACTTAATTTGTGGGTAAGGAGGATAGAGGGATATCCCCTCTCAGGGGGATAAAACTGTGCCCCTTCGTAGCGCCGATAAGCTAAACGCCCATTTATCACGTTGAATGAAAATTCGCATGTGAGAATTATTCGCTGAGATAAGTGTCGGAGAACGTTGTAAACAGCGAGACGGAGAACGGAGCGAGTTTTTTTCGTGGAGCTGGAGACCTGGGGATTCGGGGGAACACTTGAATTAAACATTAGAAAACTATGAATTTAACACGTTAAATTCGTAGTGTCGAATTAGACTCAATGTGAGTAATTTTTAATCATTTCTACTCTGGGAAAAATATAACTTTGGAGCCCACGATTACGCGTAACTAAAAATCGTAATTAGCTATTCTATCTATTTCAAAGATTTTTAAGTCACACTAGTCAATTCTCTCAATTAGTTCTGTCGATATTCAGTTACGCAAAGATAATTTTCACTTAAGAGGCACTAACCAAAATGTTAATTAGGATTATGATATCCAAATAATTTGATTACTTATAATCGTGGGCCCCAAAATGAGTTATAACCGTCTTTATTTTTCCCAGATAGGTCGCCATTGCTCCTACTCTCAATATGTCATTAATTTAACTAAAACAATGTTAATTTAACTAAACCAATAAAATTAAAATAATACTGTTTTGTGTCAAAATAATAAATTTCGACACACATGTAGTTAAAAATAACAAAATGTTATTTAACTCAAGATACTGGTTTAGATTTCATCTTTTAATATTTAACATGTGAGCGAGAATTCGGAAATCGCATTCATGGGATTTTCGTTTCATCACAATATTACCGCCATTACGTTTCTATGTTACGTGATTACGTGACGCCAGCGGAGGATATCATAACTTACACACACACACACACACACGGCGAAATCGCACGCGGCGCATCGTCTTAATTATGATGAACGCGCCGCGGAACGCGATGTCGATCGCTATCGCGAACTACGTGCTGCGGCACACGCATCTCTCCTCTCCCTTTAACGTCGAACCTGCGTGACGACGCGCATCTCGTCGCCGTGTCTGCTTACCGGTCACCGGGACATTACGTGCGCGAGTCCATTAGGCTTTGGTCATACGACCGGCCTCCCTACCGCGAAATGAGCCTCTCCCTTTGATCGGCGTGTAACAGTATATAAACTGCAAAACAGCGTGGTCAAGAGGAACCGGATGACCGGGCTGTTGCCCTAGAAAAATGCAAGTCGCGTTTGTCCGTATACCGTCGCACTCGTTCCTTTTTCCCCTGAAATGGGCTGTTCGCCTCACGCGCTCACACCGTTAAATTCGTAGTGTCAAATTATACGCAATTTGAGCCATTTTAACCCTTTCTGTAGGCCGCCACTGCTCCTACAAAAAAAAAAAAACTATGTCGTTAACTTAACTAAACCAATGAAGTTGAAATAATACTGTTTTGTGTTAAAATAATAAATTTGTTATTTTGACACACATGGTAGTTAAAGATAACAAAATGTTATTTAACTCAAGGTATTAATTGGTTTAAATTGAATCTTTTAATATTTAATTTTAATAGTGTGCAGGTGGAACATAAAACTCATAATGACATCATCATGACTTTATTATCACTTAAAAGTTATCTGAACATGTCTATGTAACTTTTAAGTGATCATCATGAAGTCATTATGAGTTTTATGTACTACCTAGGCGAGCACCGCTAACCCCATCGTAAGTCCGAGAGCTAAGATATTGATACATAATATAATTTATTGTCTTAAATTAATTATCGATAGCGTTTGGTATTAGTGCTGATGTAATCTTTTCCTTAAATCCCTCGGGAATTCATTGATATCAATATAATTGTCTTTCTCAACATCTTGAATTGGTGGAAATAAAATACATTGATATGATCTTACGCAACTATATGCATAGTCAATGAGCGTTTCGGTTCTGTAATTGCGGCATGAATTTTCGGCGGATTAAATTCGCGAGAAGGGTCAATACCCTCGTGCCACGGTATCGTTTCTTTTTATAAAACCTGCCCAAATCTGGATTTAACTCGTTTTACGCAATCGTGCCTCGAATGTTGTAACAAACCGGTCATCACCCTCACAAAAAAAAAGAGAAATAACGTTTCTGCGCATTATCTTCCTCGAGAAATCAGTGGAATCACCGGAAACGGATCGACACGATTCGATCTAGATTGAATGGCCCACATTGTTTAATGCGTGGCGAGACTTAAAGTTCGGCGAGCGGATGGGGAGGAGGGTTGGGCCGACCGCTAAGTCGTCATCGTTCGGAATACGAATTACGATTGACCCCCATATTTCGATATGTGCGCCGTGTCGTGCGTGTTCTTTACGAGGGGGGCGCGCGGCCGACGCGCCTCAAAATTAAACCACTCTGGCAATCAGGTCCGGGTACTGATACATATTGGGCCGCGCGCGCTTTTGACGAGGCACCGTTAGTTAGCTCGCAAAAAAACCGGGTCGGTTTTTAAGATGCCGATTCCTGCAGGCGATCCGCGAGAAAGGAATGAAGCGGCAGAATTCGGTAATAACCGTTTCGATAATCACCGGGGCCGCTAAAATGCCGACTCGAGATGTCGGCGATTGGCTTGAGGAATTCTTTTCACGCGAGCGGATTCTTATTATTGTAAAAATAATACCGAGGGTGCGTGCCAGTTTTTGAGAGACACACTTTGAGAAGGTTCATCGTCGTTATTGCTATATCGCATATTCATCGATTTTATCGCGTCTTTCCCGTCCATTCACTGAAATTTGACCAATCAGAGTAAAGTTCACTAAACTTGAGATCAATTTCTTTATTCCGATTGATTACATTTCAATCCAATCTCAATCCCAATCCGCATAGTCCGATACGGGCTTCATCAGATCGACGCCCTCGGCCCTCCCTGCGTTAATTCGCAAAGCTCTCCTCTGGGGATTCGCCGTCGTTAAGTCTCCCACTCTTCCCAATTAATACGAAAAGTTTGTCGTGCGATAAATGAAGTAGTGCTCTTAGGTCTACCGCCTAAAATCAGTTCACGGTTGAGTTGCAGCGAACTGATTTCAACGATAAACGCAAAACGTTACGGTTTTTGCTTCGGACATTGCAGCGTTTGCAACCGCGAGGTTGCACCGATCTTACATATATATGCAACCACGTAGAGATGCATATTTTATGTTCCTTTCGCATCAAAATGCAGCGAATTCCTGACCTAGTGCCTCCTATACTCGCGCTTAACGGTAGTATCGTTATAATGCGCCGTGCTTTAAAGAATCGCGCTCCCGATGACTTCCGCGAGGCGAAAGGAAAAAAAAAGGAGGCGAGGAGGAGAAGATGAGGAGAAGGATTCGTTATCCCTAAAACGCGATGGCGCGGAGGAACGGCTCGAAGCCACGATAAATCCCCGCGTGGCTCGCGCGGGCTCGTCGTCGATAATTGTAATCAAGATAATTTGTAACCCGACTGATCTCCCCCCTCTGTGTCTCTCGGGGGGGTCGAACATCTCATTCGCGACTTCAAGCGTCGAGCGCGTGGCATTACATCGCGAGCGTCGTAGAACTTAATTTACGGTGCAGCGCGTAGCCACGTGTGTCGGGCGAGTAATTACCGCGCGCTCGTAATCAGCTACTAGCTCTCTGAGTGTAAACGACACGTGCGCCTGTTTTTGCCGTGCCGGCAATTACGACGGGTCGGAGTAATTATTATAGAATATTGTAGAAAAAGAATGTACATATTGCTGCGTAATGTCAAAAGGAATAGTGAGACATTAACGGAATCTTCAATCTCGATACGCCTTTCGATACGTCTTATCGTATCGAATATCAACTATGATACGATCCTTTTTTAAATAGCGACGTAAGGAAAGATATATTTCAATATCGAGACGGATTTGAAAAATTTACATATCGCGCGTTGTGGTAAAAATTTGTGATTTCGTCCAAACAAATAAATTAAAAAATTTTTGAATTATTTTTGTTTTTAATACAATATCACAGATTTGAAAATCACTCATCTACAGATTTACGTGAGACTTACGTGAGACGACGCAATGCTCGTTTAATGTGCAAATATCAACGCACATGCAGTGTTGAATTCGTTGTGTTAAATTATATTCTATATTTGAATCATTTTTTTCACCATTTCTATATAAGTCCCCTGCTCCCATTCAATATGTCGTTAACTTAATTAAAACAATGTTAATTTAACTAAACTAATAGAGTTAAAAGAATACTGTTTTGCGTTAAATTTTAAAATATTAAATTTCGACACACATGATAGTTAAAAATAACATTTAACAAAAAATATTATTTAATTCAAGGTATTGGTTTAAATTTCATCCTTTAATGTTTAACAGCGTGGGATCGCGATTTCACGATCCGCGGATTTCCCTGTGTTTATCGTGCATTCATACGAAAGTGAACGTGGCGATTTGCAGATATCTCGATGCGATTACAGCCACGTGCTATTACAGCGATCCAGACAGAATCACATGGATGCAAATTTAAGCACTTTACCTTGTCGGTATAATAAGGATTGATAAAAACAGAATCATCATCAATCGAATGCTGAGAGAAAATAACATGGATTCTGAACGTTTTAATTGAGGGGAACTAACTAAATAACGCGGGAAAGTAATCGAGAAGAATCAGTCGAGAATCAAATCCTGCATCTCGATAATGATAACGCAAGGACGAACGTTGGACTGGCAAAGAAAGTCCATCTGAATGTAAATTTGCTTTTCAATTTCGTTGATCTTACCTAACAGAGCACCTTTCAAAGTATAACACGCTAAGGGCCGGTTTCACCATCTCCGATTAACTCTGTAACCTTCGATTAAACTCACTCTTCGTCTCTTTCTAAGAGGGACAGTTAGAAAGAGACGAAGAGTGAGTTTAATCAAAGGTTACAGTTAATCGACGTTGGTGAAACTGGTCCTAAGTCCACAGGCCAATGTAACGCTTATCGAGAAATAGGCTACTGATACTTTCAACAAAAAATTACTTTTTTTCGAGCACAATAACGAAACTAATCGTTTTCGGTAGTCTTTTGAACTAAATGCGAAAATCCCGTTTGCCAAATTGCTCTGTCACGTTACAATTTTGAATATCTCAAAGTTGATCGACATAATAGGAGTTCTAATTGATAAATGTCTTTAATTTCAGAGCCGGCGCGCGGCAACATGTGCGACGGTTCCTTCACCGAAACTCTCTGCGATATTTAGGGGATGACGAGCACATATCGCCATCAGGTAGTGTCGATGTCACATCAGGGTAACAGGCCTCACGGGGGTGTAGCGCACTCGGTTCGGCAGGCAAGATGATGCGGGTGGAGCATATCAAACGCCCATGAACGCCCTCATAGTTTGGTCACGATTATAACGATGGAAGATCCAAGAAAATTTGAAAATGCAAAACAGCGAAATTACCAAGAGACTCGGTAAGTGAATGTCCAATTTCTTGGTTTCCCTATTTCCACGAATGACTATAAACTTAAAAAAACGCTGATTTCTCGGAAAGATTGAACCTTGATATTTCCCCGAATTCTTTTTATTTCTAGAATTTTGATAATTTAAAATAGATTTACATCTCAACAATAACAAAAGTAACAAGGAAAAAGTGGGCTTTGAGAGTTAAACGCGGTTAGTTGTGCGTGAGTTAACGTTATGTAACATTTAATTAAGTTTACATTTAATATAAAGTTATGATATCATGCTTTTCGGCTCTACTTTGAACCATTTTCAACGAAGCGGTAATATATAAATTAAATAATCTGACACTGTCCGACGAGCATTGAAACGAACATATCTCAAGATTGAAAATAAACAGTGTATTCAATTTTCACGAAAAAAATACTAGTAAAATCTGTTACCATTTATAGTCTGCGAATCAATCGGATCGGAAAATGAAAGTTGGACCTAACTAAGGTTATCATAATAAATTTTCAAAACTTATAGAATTTATAGGTCAAAAAAGACATTTTGCTTGCAGCCCTGGATGCATATAAAAATACGGATAAGTTAGCAAATTGGTTATAACAATAAATAGATAATTATTTTACATCTCGGTTCTTTATTAGTACTTAGAGTAAAATGAATAAATTAAACACCCGAGTCAAAATATAAACCCTCTGAATATCCTGCATTCACTTGAAATTCTTTGAAACAGCATATGCCGCCGTACTGTGCACTCTGCTTATAAGCTATTTGGACTCCACCTTGAGGTTTTTCATTTCAAGATCACTGCTGGGACCTTCCTCAAACTTTCTCTGAGTATGATCGAACCTCTATTTGTCCTCGTTACAATTCATGGCTTGTGCAATGACTCCGCGTAACCTCCGAAGACGTTAAATGGGTAAAAACTGCCATTTGAGTGAGTGGAGGGTCGGCAACATAGACAAATGTCTTATACCCTATTATGCGATCCTTCGTTCATTCTAAGGCGTTACGGAGGGCCTATATTTTTTACTCGGGCATGTTTTTATTTAAAAAAAGTTGTACTATTAGGTAGAAATTCCCCGCGTTATGTGAATGTGTTATACAAATGTCTTAAATTATATAAAATTAGATGTAAATATACATTTAAATTATCAAAATTCTAGAAATATAGAAAGATATATTTTCCTTGATAAAACAAACATAATTTCTCAGACTACAATTTTATCATGCTGCCAAAAAATTAATTCCGACTAAGGGCAACTACTAATTAAAAGACACATTTTATTTGCAACTTTAATTGCAATTAAAATGGCAAAAAAGAGCTATTTTAAAAGGGCTATATGTTCATCAACAATACCTTTTTAACTATAATCGACATAACAAATGCCTTTTAAGGGCTGAAAGTCCTAACGAAATACTTAATTTTGATTGCAATAAAACTTCTCCAACACGTCACATATCGTATAGTTTATAACATGCCAAAATACACTAAAATAGTTCATTTTTGCAACTTTAACTGCAAATTCCTCTAAATTGTGACGTAATAGAGCAATTTGGCAAACGGGATCGTATTTAGCGTCCAAAAGACTACCGAAAACTGTTAGAACTTTCGTTCTTGTGCTCGAAAAGAAGTAATTTTTTGTTGAAAGTGTCATGGGTCTATTTCTCGATTATCAAGCGTTACATTGGCCTATGGACTTAGCGTGTTATACTTTGAAAGGTGTTCCATTATGTAAGATCAGCGAAATTGAAAAACTAATTTACACTCAGGTAGATCTCCCTCGTGAGGCTACGGCCCGAATACCACTGGCTGAAACCAACACTTCAGACCCGGGTCACTCCAGACTTGAAACCAGTCAGATGGGCTCCGGCCGGGCGAGTACGGAAAATCCGGATTTTCAGGGAACCGCGAAATGCTACGGGACGCGATACTGACACGTCGCTTTATAATACGAAGCTCTGATATATTGACGCGTATACCGTTCGCACGAGAGGGAAGTGGGATAATGTACTCGTGCCGAGGAGGTCTAGACAGTTAACAGCTTAATCACGTGCGATAAATCGAATAGATCTACGTGCGAGACCTTCTGGCATTTTATCGATACGTTCATTGTTACATACATAGTGTCAAATTATACTCAATTGGAGCCATTTCTAATCATTCCTATGGGTCGCTACTGCTCCTACTCAATATGTCATTAACTAAAACAATGTTAATTTAACTGAACCAATGGAGTTAAAATAATACTGTTTTGTATCAAAATAATAAATTTCGACACAGATGTAGTTAAAAATAACAAAATGTTATTTAACACTCAAGATATTGGTTTAAACTTCGTCCTTTAATATTTAACAGTGATTGCCTAAGCGAAACGGCAGTCTTACGTTCGTTTCCCTCGCGATCATTGACAATTTTTCGTCCACTTCACTTACACCAACGTCGGTTAACTGTAAGCTTCGGTTAAACTCATTCTTCGTCTCTTTCTAAGGGGGCAGTTAGAGAGAGAGACGAAGAGTGAGTTTAACCGCGGAAGGTTACAGTTAACCGACGTTGGTGAAATTGGCCCTTAGAGAATTCATAAGAAGAGATTTGAGAGAATTTTAATGAAGCTCTCTCGCAGCGCGATCTCAATTAATCTCAATCTCGCTTTAATGGAATTTTCACTCGTGTCCTCGCTAGGGCAAATAAAGAGAGGTCACTCTGCCACGTGCAATCATCGTCCTCCACGTGCGCGGACGAAACGTGCAGGCGCGAGATGCAAAAGCCTTCGGCCTTGCCTCGGTTTCAGAAAATATGCACCGCGCACTGTGTGAAAATGTGCACAAGCGACCGTTATGCCACATCCACGCGTAACCATGTGGACTGGTCGATCAGTAATCATAAGCCTCGGCGTATTCACTACACGCGCTTAACCACGGGAGATTAACCCGTTCGCTCACTTCAGCAAACCGGCGATGGCTCTCGTCCCGCGATCCACACCTGTCCGTCATCAACGCTTTTTCGAATGGCAACGCGGAGGGAAAAAGAAACCGAAGCGGGGGGGGGGGGGGAGTCCCGAGACGGCAGGCGACGATGAAAGAAAGAGGTTTGACGCTCGATTAAGCCTGACATCACCGAGGAAGAGAAGAAAGACCGTTCTGCGGCCGCTTGTTGCCGATGTAAAGAGAATTTCACTGTGGTAAACGTTCATTCAGTGAAAATAGAAACAAAACATATAAATAATACTTCTTGACGCGGAACAATATGCTCTTCTACATTTTCCGTCAAAAGCGAATTTACAATACTTAAATAGCCAAACCTGCGCAGACAGATTCTGAGCAGATCTTGCAGCAAATTTTGGGTGTCAAAAAAGGCAACAAATTTTACAGGGAAGCTGCTGTATCAGATGTTGTCAAACTGTTGTCAAACAAGAATAACAGGTAGGGTGAGCAGATTGGCAGAGCAGAAATCCCGCTGCCTGTTTACATCGCCTGAAGCTGTCTGAAAGAGTCTGTTTACATCGCCTGTCAGCTGAGGTTTGTCTGCGTGATTTCTGTTACTAATCTGGGACCGTATTCTCGAGCCTGCCCTAATGATTTTCGTATGCGACTTTCTATTTGAAAAGCATTGAATTTCGCATGCGAGTTTCATGAAAACGATTCGAGAATGGGGCTCCTGCTCACATTGGGTGCGTTCGCTTTGGACGTTTTCGTGCTGAAAGCATCGCTCCATCTTTTTTCAATATGTAATGAGACTATAATGAGCAATAAGGATGGACTGTAATGAGCAATAAAGATGGACTCAGCACGAAGGCGCCCAAAGCGAACGCAGCCATTGTCACCAGGCTCTGTCAACAGAACACGAGTTTACACAGGTATTATCTCCCTCGATCCTATCTGGCTTCACGGAGAGAAAGAAAAAGAATGAAGGAAGAATGCCACGCGCTTTGGTTTTGGTATAGGATCTGGTCAAATTTGCTGGATTTCTGTGCGCATGTTGCCAACATTTTGTTTACTGGGTACAGCATCGGAGGGAATGCAATTCACATATCACATCCCGAGAAGAATACACGACTCAAACAATTTTGAGAATTAAGCCTACAAAAAATATCCTTAAAACGTTACCTACATAATAGTGTCACAAGTCTATATGCAAAATTTGCTGCACGGAGCAGAAGGGTCGTTATTCTTTTACATTCTTACTTGTGTTGCGGTTTCTTGGATGAATAGTGTCATATGAGTGAACTGACAATAAATCACAACAGATCTCTTCAAGAAACAGTATAAGTTTCATTATAACAATTAATATCGTAATTGTAATTGCGTTAGTTAATTAAAAAATTAAATTTGTTTTTGCTCTCCTGAAAATTGTGAATTTTTGAGTTGTGACAGCATTCCTCTCGGGGTGTGATATATTTGACAAACGGATGAGATTGTTAGAATTATAAAGAAGGAAAAATGCGTTGCCGGTACGTATACGGAGATAAAAATTTAAGTTGCGAGGAGTATCGCACCCGCGCAAATCCAGAAAACGGAAGTGAAAAAAGAAGAGAGGGAAGCGGGAAGGGGGAGTTACATCGAAATAATCGCGATTCAAGCTTAAATCGCGCCGGTGCTGTCTCACCTTTTGTTCAGCCGCAGGCGCGTTACTTTGCGGCGATACGAAGTCGCCGGCGGGACGATATGTAGGGTAATCTTGACACACACTGATTAACAGGAGTTGATTAACAAAGCCGCGCGGCGCGGCGCACTGCCGCGATCGCTCTGCCGGCGCGGCGTATTCCTCTCGCGCGCCGATGCCGGATAGCCCCCCAATTTACACGGGCATACCTCCCTCGATCCCGTCCGGAGGTTCCCGGTGAGAAGGAAGAGAAAAAAGAAAGAAGACCACGCGGTGGCACACGCGCGTACGCGCGGCGCACGGACCACCTTACCCGGCGCGCATTGTCGGCCGTGAAAAATGGAACGGCGCGAGGAGGAGGCGGGCGATCCAGTTCTCCGCGCGTCGTTAAACGAACACCCGTTTCCCGTTCCTATCGCGCTATCCGGAGAACGGCCGACGAGCGGATATTGGCGTACACGCTCCTCCCGACCGCGGCTCGCGATCTATCATCGCAAATCGCGCCCGCGCGTCGATCCTTATCCGCGGATCCTTATCCGATATTCTTCATCCCAGTTCACTGGCAAACTGGGTGCGGTGGTCCCCTGTGCCCCTGCACCTGGAGGGTCGATCGGATTCGTCACCGCGAATCCAAGTTTCGCGAAAGTTCGATGTGGACGAGCGTTTTATTAGGCGATTTTTTTCAAACCGATTGAATCGTACGGCGAGTGAGTCTGAATATTTCACCCCCCTCCCCCCCGGATGACCCCCTGTGCCGCTCCTTGCCAACGGATCTACCCGCGTCTCTGTCAATCTTGAAGGAAGCTCTCGGAGCTCTTGGGGGCCACCGTTCGACGAATTCGCGCTTCGTAGAATTTAAAACAATCGGCGTCCCATGTCGATCGCCGTGTCGCTGGTCCGGAGACGATTCCTCATTGATCACGGTCGCTTCCGCCGCGTTTTTGTATCGCGATACGTCAAACGGCCGCGCCGGATTCGGTCCCGTGCTCTCGTCCGCTCGCCGAGTCAGCCGACAGTAACTAGCGGCTCGTGCTCGCTCCGACTTTCAGACTGACCGCGCTCCCGCACGTCGTCTCCGGCACGAGACCACGCGTCTCCCTCCTCGAGTTACGCGCCGTGGGTTACCCTCCTCGCCGGCTTCGTCATTCAAGAATACACCTCCTCGTCCAATTCTCTCCAATTCTCCGGTCGAGGGGAAACGACGCGAGTCGCGCCATTCCTCCGAATAGGCCTGCAAAAAGAAAATACAATAAGTCGATGAAACGTCAACGCGGAATCAGAATGGAGAGAAATCTTAAATAAATAATAATTAATAATTGAATCTAAAATAAATCGCATTGAGTAAGGAGGGTTCGGACTAAAGGTATACAATGTATTGTCCGGAGTAGCGGCGTGTCGTGGCTATATTCGCGAACCGAGCTGTCGCTGAATCTAAATCACGAAGTGATATTGGGAGCACGAGAACGAAGAGACACAAGCGGAAAAGGAAGACAGGCGTTACGTAAAATGAAAGAACCAGCCGGCCGGGGAATGAAAAAGGGGAAAATCGAGGGGACATCGACGAAGATAGCGGTATATAAGCGTCGCCGTAAAAAGGAGAAAAAAGGGGGTTAAAGAGGGAAAGGTAGTTACGGTTAGATCTTATGATAAGATCTTATAATAAAGATTACCGTTAACAATGACGAAAGCGTTACCTCCTCGCCGTTGGGCTCACCCCTCAAATATCGACTGTAATTAATACATCCTTGACTCGAGAGGTCTTCCAGTGTCCAGTGGTGTCCAGGTCCTCCTTCCCAACGTTAGACGAGAAGAGATTAAGAATCGGCTTTGGTCAAACGACTTGCGACTTGGCAGTCTAATACTTAAAGATTTGTAAAGAGAATGACGTTAAATACGCGATTAACTATAAATCAATTGTAGTAGCCACGTGTACCCCTATCAAGACCAGAATCAGCCGCGCGCGGGCAAACGCGCTCTCTCGCGGCGCCGACTAACATAAAATTTATAAACGATTTCGCACAAAAATACTCATTTAAACCCTAAACTCCTACGGCAAATGCCGATCGACGCTCCCACCAAGAGTCAAAATGAGAGTCTCTATCTCACAGAGAGTCGCGAATGATACTTTTGGAGGAAGAACGCATTCAACAACCATGCAACCTTACACGTCACACTCCACCACAACTCCAACCCCAAACAATATTCCATACATGCTAGGGTTTAAATTATAACAAGCATTTTATGGCACTTGTATATTTCATTCTTCATATGTAATGCATGCACGTGTGCATGTACGTATAAACCAAACTTAAAATCGATGTACTCTCTCACAAATCGGCTATGATAGTTCGACGTGTACGTGTTTAGTTATTGTCCAAAAGTATAGCGATATGCTTATTGGCGCGGAGAGCGAAATCTCCAAGTTAACTTCTAAATCTTTAGAAAACACCGTTTCGCGTTCGTGTCACCCTAACAGGTTCGCGTAGGCACGTTTTTAGATCAATAAGTTTTGTACAATACAGTAACATACGCCGCTAATCAAACGCTCGTGGCAAAGATATGTATCGCAATATGTCCGCACGACAAAAGGATCATGGACTAACAGCGATTTTTTTTTGTACTGAGGTCGATTATATATACTTTGCTGATTTTTCTCTCGCGCGGCCTCAAAACTGCAAGTCCAGCCCCAGTTCCATATTGCTAAATCTTGCCGAGATGCACGATAAGATACACGGCGCGATTCCTTTCAATCAGGAATCCTTTCGTCATGCAGAATGGCAAGAGGAGTACAAGGTATCCTTGTGCGAAGAGTTCGGCGCGCGATCCCGATCCGCAAAATCTCCAGAAAATCATCGGGAATGTGAAAAAAATTTCTTCATCTCTTGTAAACACGATACCGATCCTCGAGGAGAAGCGAGTCGAGTATTTTTTTCTGAATCTTCTTCAATTAATTAAAAAAATAGTCTCAGTCGTAAATATCGCGATCGCGATTTTTCTCATCCAACTCACACATCATCGAACATACGTGAAAAAACATGCGCATTCACAACTCAACTCTCCACGAGCGTTCACGTAACTTCCGTGACTCGTATCGTAGATTAATAATCAAACGCGAAAGAGGTATTTTTCACCTTCCTGCGAGCACATCAATCCCAATCGATTGTCGGAAGCGGGCGGAACGGTGAAGCGAACTCCTCGAGTTCACGTCGACCGAAGAGTTTCGCGACAGCGCGATCGCGCGTTTTCTGCACTCACATGTGAATGCCATGTCTAGGACAAATACAAGTATCCTTCAAATGTGCGAAGACTTCGGCGCGCAATTCCGATCTGCGACGATACCGGAAGATTATCGCAAGAACATGAAATTGTCTCCCCCTCCCCCAAGTAAGTATGATATCGCAAGTGCACGTTTTTCCCATCCAACTATCGAAGATATGTGAAAAAAAAAAAAAAACACATATTTATAACTCAATTTGCTTTATCGTCGCTTACAGCAAACATTCCGCTCAACTATAAACTAAAAGACATCCCTCTTGGTTTAGGACGTCTCGAGTAAAAGGCACGTTTTTAGTTTTGTACAAATAAGTTTTGTATAATAGAGAATGTGTTTCAAAATTCATTGCCAGCGTATGGCAATGAATGTTACACATAACTTACATACGCTATAGATTTTGAGCACTGGCAGTAAATTTTGGAACGCAGTCAGAGTAGAATGCGCTCGTCAGATCTCTCCTACAAATAAATCCTGCAAACGTTCAATATACAAGGTGTCTGATAATAATTGTAACAGAGGCTAAATAGAGCGAGTTAAACTGAATAGGAAAGTGCCTTTTTGCAATTGTGACAATGAGTTTTTGAAAATGAGTTATTAATTAATAATTATTACTAGAAACGAGATATCCGCCAAATGGTACAATTTTTTACCTATGAATATGTATATTTCCTCGCAGAACCTTTTCAAGAAGGACATAAACTTCGGCTGTATAGTCGGTTTATATCTTATTCTATCACCTTATCTCTTTCTACAAATTTTTGCTCAAGATGGATGCTACTTCATTTAGGTATTTTCAAAATTCCATGCGAAATCTTTATCACATCATGAGCAAAGATATGGACCATTGAAACGTCTCTTGTCCCGAAATACGAAGACCTCGAGTTCTATTGATGCAGTTACAAATGCATTACCAACTTTTTTAAAGACAATTCAAAATAAGATGTACAGCATTAAGATATTCGTGGAAGGCGCCAAACTCGAAACGAGACATACCATTTCAATAATCACCAAATGATATTTTACTTGTGAATACGAATTTTGCCTCGCAGAATCTTCTTAAGTATGACTTTATTAATTAATAACTCATTAATTTATTGTTAATAGCAAAATGGTACAGGACTTTTCAGTTTAATCCACTCTACCTACCCTCTGCGGGTATTATTATCTGACATCCCGATATAAGATAGTCAATAACAGCGTTTTAAAAAGCTGAAAAGTTTAAGACACTTTACTTGTGATACAAATGGCAGTGTACTTTGAAGTCTCTACTTGGAATTAAAATGACAAATATAACCGAACCGTTCGTGATATTTTGACTAAGAGAAAATCTTCGATTTCGTTAGGGTTACATGCATCAAGATCAGAATCGATTCTTGGAAATCGTTCGCGATACAATATTTTCGCTAAGAGGAAATCTCCAACCTAATTGGGGAATTTGTTACGGACATCAAGATTGTAAGATCAAAGTCGATTTTGAATTTAATCTTCAGGAAGACGTATGAATAAATATTGCATTGTGTTATTCATTTCCAAGATCGATTTCAAGCGTTTTTCGGGGACTGATCATCGAGGATATGTAAAAGGCCAACAATACAATTATCAGTTTAATGTCAAGTAGAGCTCGGCAGAATTTTAATTCGTGATTTATTCCGAATTAAAATCGACGCGACGAAATTGATTAACGTGTAGGAGGATCAAGACAGATATGAAATATTTGATTCCTCACTATGATAACAAGATTATGTCGTATTAAAATAAACTTCAGTTGTACATTTAACAACTTTGTCCATGAACACGTGCTCGTTATCCGCCACACTGTGATCACTTCACGATCATAATGTGACTCTCGTAATGCAGCGGAATATCGCAATTGACATAGTAATTTGCGCACGAATACACACGTGTACGCACATTACACATTTGTAACGACTTACGTATAATATACGTTGTTTCTCTAAGCGGATTCATCGCATAATCGTCTTTCTCTCTCTCTCTCTCTCTTTCTCTCTCTCACAACATTTACAAACAAAAATTGCTACGTTATACTGTTTAAGAATTGTCTATCGATTAACACAATTTAATTATTAGTAATTAGTACTAAAAAAATAATAACAATAGTCTTTGGTTCGTACGCTTTTCTTCCATTTCGAAGAGAATGCGTATCGTTTGCAAACATCTACATTATTTCTATTTCATTATTTACACTATGTAAAGTTATTTCCTGTAATTTCAATTTAATTGCTTTTTCTTTTCTTGATGTGCTTAAAATAATGAGACGAGAAGTTTCAGTGATCTCGAGAGCGTAATTTGTACGAAAATGCATTATCCTGATACATGTCTTTCGCGTTTATTAAAAATAAATGCGATTCGCGAGGGCAATAGAAAAACATTCTCAATGCTACATTTAAACGTTTCTGAAACATAATGAATTCAAGAACGACGTAAACAAAATAGGACAAGATAATCTGAACTAAAACTGTAAAATGTCATGCGAATACCAAAATTATGTAAAATAATGGTACAATCGCGCCTCATCGACATTTATAAGCATTCTTGCTCGTTACTGTTTCGTTACAGAAAATTGCTGCGAACATTATACTTTACGAGAATTTCAAAAGTCGAAATTCTTCTCTTACAGAAATTCTTCTCCGTGTGGAAATTAAGCGACGATATATCGAGTAACGAGATGGGCACTCCTTAGCCGTCTATATTATCGATAAAATTATCATTTTCGTACTTCTAGTCTTTCGTCGCATTAGTTTGACAGAATTGAAAATGCTTCTCTACGATTACATACATTAATAATCCCAGAAAACTCCGATTTCATATGGAAAACGAGAAATAGTTACGGAATTATAGATTTTCTTACTTGCACTTTTATCTCAGTATGGTGTCTCAAGTTGTAGACGCGCTTTGTCAACTCATCATAACATGTACTTCATATAAAAGCTGCACAGTTTATACGTTTTCCATATGAAATGAGTTTTCGAGGATCATTGATGTATGTATTGCAATCTTAAAGAAATATTTTCAATTCTGTTAAATTAATGCGACGAAAGACTAGAGGTACAAAAATGATAATTTTGTAATATAGACGGCTGAAGAATCCCCAACCTGTATCAGACTACCGACTGCAAAGGCTGCCTACTCGAAAAAATAGACTCAAATATAAACGAGAAATGACGATCCCATTCAATCAGTCAGCACTTCATTGTGATTGGTTTACTAACAAGGAGACTTACGGAAGTGTGACTCACCGATTTTAATGAAACTTGGCATACTTGTAGAACATCGAAAAATAATCGACACGTATTTTTTTTATTTCGGCAATGGTGCGAGTTTAAGGATAGAAACCACCATTTGAACGTTAGGGGTGGTCTCCAAGCATAGACAGAAAACAATCATTTAATTTAGAAGAAAAAATTTTGACATCAGATTCTGAATCAGCTGTACTAAAACCTCCCTAGAAGTATTTTTTCTTCTAAATTAAATGATTGTTTTCTGTCTATGCTTGGAGACCACCCCTAACGTTCAAAGGGTGGTTTCTATCCTTAAACTCGCACCATTGCCGAAATAAAAAAATACGTGTCGATTATTTTTCGATGTTCTACAAGTATGCCAAGTTTCATTAAAATCGGTGAGTTACACTTCCGTAAGTCTCCTTCTAAGAGTCGGCAGTCGTACCCAGAAATAATAGATTTAAGCCGCGTTTTTCCCTTTCCACTTACGCACAACACAACGACCCACTATCTATTTGTGTGCGTAAGTGGAGAGGGAAAAACGTGACTTAAATCTACCATTTCTGGATACGACTGCCGACTCTTAGTAAACCAATCACAATGAATTGCCGACTGATTGAATCGGATCGGTCAATTCTCGTTTAGATTTGAGTCTATTTTTGATAAATTTAATTTGAACGCGCAACATAAATATCACCAATAGTCAGGTCATATCTTGTGAAGAAAGAGAGAAGCGACAAGAGATAAGCAACTTATCTGCCTCTCGGGCCGAACACTTCATTGAAGTGTCAAGATTACTCTCAGTTGCCATTGCCGTTCGAGAGGCGACGATCCGATAAAAACCGACAATTTTCGGTCGGATTTGAACTCGGATCTTGGGGATCTTTGGCTCATTAGAACAAGTCTCAACTGTCTAGGCCACGATCGCCACTCATGGTCGTCAATCTTATGCGACACGAAGTACGACTCGTAGTAGGCAGTCGGGTCGACCTTTGCAGTCGGTAGTCGGTAGTCTGATACGGGCTTAAGACTCCTGCAATGCGATTCTGTAATTCGTTATGAGCACATAACGACAGCATAACGAGTTACAGAATCGTGGCCCTGTAGTCCTATTCAGTAATTCTAACGACAGCTTTTTTCCCATATAGTACACCTGCGCAACGACCACATTAACGACACTGTCGTTAAGAATTACAGAATAGAGGTACTGAGTATTTGCGGTCATGTTACATCGTGCCGTCAGAGACGAGAAATGACACACTGAGAATTCTTGCATGTCATTTCCAAATAAAAAGATAATTGGATAAAAAAAACACTTCAGATCGTTTTAACTTATAAAATGTTCCGAAAATTATTATTTTCCCTCGACAGTTAATAAACAGCTGCAAAATGTGATACAGCCGAGGCAGGCGTATGACTCGGCTTCGTATTACATTCATTTTACGGCTGTCTATTAACTGTCAACAAGGGGAAAAAATAGTTTCCGGAACATTTTATAAGTGTGTTAAAGCAATCTGTTTTTTTCATCTAAATATCTTTTTCATTTGGAAATGGCATGCAAGAATTCTCAGCGTGTCATTTCTCACCTCTGACGAACTAATAGCGGATTCGCTATAACATGACCGCGGCGAGTACCCAGGAGTAAGGAGGAGTCTTAAAGTATTTTTTTTTATTTTTTTTTTTTGCTAAAAAAAGAAGAAAATAGTGAGACAAAAATTTTCTCTTAAAAAAATTAGAAATTATTATATTTACAAAGATAAATTCTTAATCGTTCGATAATCGGTGTTATTCTGTGATGTTAATAGCAGCAGTGATATATGTATGATAACGATAATTGTTTAGCGATTTGTACGAATGTGACAGTTTCTAAAAAGTATAATAATTTGTTAGTTTTAACAGCAAAATAAGATGACAATGATAATGGCGATTGTTTAGCGATTTACATGCTTCTAAAAAGTGTAATAATTTCTAGTTTTTTGAGAGAAATCTTTGTTTTTTTCTTATTTGTCTGATATATCATCATCGTTGCATTCCGATTATCAACGATAACAATAAATACCGATAGAGATCTTCTTAATTTAAAGATCTCCCAGGCTTGAAGATACCGACATAACAGAAGACGGAGGTGACAAAGATGGCGAGGTCGCTGGTTGAGAAATTGACGAAGGTGTTGTATTCCGTGCAGAATTGGCATACGGCATATCCACAGCAAGTGCAACTAACATATTAAACGAGTCACCGTTGCGCTGATGAGCGTAAGCGTTCTTTAAACTCTGCTGGGATAGACCGCGATACGCGATTATCTGCTCAATTTGCGTCAGATGTTCACGGGGAGCGCTCCAGTACGCAGCAGGTTCTGCAGAGCTGCGCCTATACATAAAAAAAAAACATCGCCATTAATCCATTATCCTTAAAATCTGACGTCTGTGTCTTTCTCCACAGCGCCAGGATACGGTGTTGGGTGCGCCGTGAGAATCAGCGAGAATTCTCAGTGCCACCAAAAGAACGCATGTACTCGAAACGCTCGACTTTCGTATACATAATTCTCTCTCCTTATTTTCCTTTTGAGATTGCCTGTTACTTTAATTATTTATTTATTTTACGTCGGAGAAAAACTGACGATCGTGATAAGAGTGTGTCAATGTGTCGAAAGTTTAAGATCGTTAGAAGGCGGTTAGCAGATGGTCTTGCAACAATTGCAACTTGCCTTCGCCGATCGTACGGATGAGTAATAGCGTCGCCGTCTAATTGCTCGACTTGAGACTCGGCATAAGGACGAACGATTACGTTGGGCCACCGTATCGAAGGATGTTCCTCCTCGCTGTGGTAGTCGTTCAGACTGCTCTCGTAATCGTTCGGACTGTCCTCACTTCTGCGTACGCAAATCTTGAATGATACATCTAGTATTTTCACGCACTTAATCTACCCTCCCTCTTATTTTTTAATTTAAAAAAAGAAAAAAAAACTTCGCCATTGTTAGCATAATAGCGGAATAGCGAATTAGGTGATAAGCGGCTAAGCAACATTCTCTTTCGAGTTTTTGTATAATCAGTCGGCATCGTTGAGTCAGTGGTATTTTTCGTTCTTAATTCTCGTGAGAATAACGAAATAGACAAAATACATGTAGAAAGAAATATTTACCGATATGCAGATGCGTCCAACATGCGAGATATGTTATATTCCGCCGATCCATGCGGAGATGTGTCACCCCTTCAGCGGTTCGAGAGGTGTTCGGCGACCATGCCGAATGCGACCGCCGGAGCTGCGACGAGTACGACGCGATATTGTATATAGATTAGGATTTTCACCGGCATCTTCTAGCATACGAGGTAGAATGCGTCGCCTGGCGTTTATGAACCAGTTACACACCTGCAAAGTTCAATATCAGTAATGTTAACAAACTGATGCAGACTGGACGATGATATTGATCATTGGAAAGTCAGTTTGAACCCAGGCAGTGTGCATGTTTGAAAGATGTTTCAAAGATGTTCTTCTGACACCTTTATAAAACGTCTGAAAAATTTTAAGACATTTTCCAGGCATCTCATAAGACGCCTTAACGTTCTCGGGGAACCATTAATAACGCATTTAGAACAATCTAGTTTCCGAAGCGCGGATTCTAGCTCACGGCAGGTCAGGGTTCGGAGTAGGTGCGGAGGAAGATACAAGATACTCGGTTTTCTGAATAACAATAGTTAACGATTTATTGCGTCACGGAGAATTACATTGATTTTGCGGCGGTATAATAGTGTCGCGTGCGTAAACGCGTAAGTCGTCGCGCGAAGCGCGGGCGACGAGCGGCGCCAATTGTGGAAGCGCGGGTTCCTACAATGCTGTGCTGCGATACGCGGCGACGACCGGCGCGGGATGTGCGCGGTTTGCAACGAGCGTTTGAATTGCGCAGCGTACTCGGCGTGGTAAAAACGCGTTATCGGTGACTGACACCCTCAGCGAGCGTAGAGAATGAAGCTCTACCCTGATTCGCGGCGGTACGGCGAGACGGAAGCGGTATCGGACGGCTGAGACCTTCAGCGAGCGTAGAAAACGAAGCTCTACACTGGTTCGAGGCGGCAAAAAAAGATAGCAGGTCGGGATCGAGTCGGTTTTCGTGATACGTCATTCGACCGAGCCAGAGAGCGTCTCTCTACCTCGTGAGCGCAGAGAGCAAAGCTCTACCCTGGTTCGCGAAAGTCGGGCGAGAAGGAAGTGGCAGGTACCGGGTGGCCGAGACCCTCGCCGAGCGTAGAGAGCGGAGCTCTGCACGGGTTCGCGGCGATACGGCGAGAAAGACGACAGGTCGGGATCGAGTCGGTTTTCGAGATACGTCTCTCTACCTCGTGATTCGACTCGGGGATTTCGGCGTGCGAGAGCAGCGGACTGATCGGATGCTGGCTCACGGCAGAATCTGTTTTACGGTGAAATTCGCGGGATTATATTATAATACACTCCGCGCGGCGACGTTCGGTTGCGGCGGGGGTAGACGGTGGTCGCGAGCGCTGGGGTGAGGTGAATCGGTGCGGTTTAGTCGGAAACGGGTACCTCAACGCCGCGTTCTCGCTCGACGGTTTGGAGCGCTCTCGGGACTGGAAAAAAAATTGAAAAATATTGACTTTTCGAAAAGTTATTGATAATTGAAAGTATAGGTGAATATCGTACACCTAGCGTGGTGCAATCGGGATTTTTAGGAAGTGTGGTGCTCTAGGGTTAATATTTACATTTTTTATAATAGATAATAAATTATCTTAAATTTGCTATTACAAAAATTGAGATTATTTAATTTAGTTCAATATAGTTTTTATACAGTTTTTATACAGTGTCTCTCCTAAGTAAGTACAAAAAAAATGAAGTGGATATTCCGTGGGTTATTTTAGGAAGAAAAAGTGGCGTAGGAAAAAGAAAAGTAACAAGTAAATAACATTTTCATGTAAAAATTTGTTTTGTAACACATGCGAGAGAATACAGAAGTAACCCGGCCGATGTGACCATCTGGGTCCATTAAAAGTTTCCTGCGTAAATCAGGTATTGTCAACTTTTCCCAAACCTTCTCCGGTCGCTTCTTTCTTTTCATTACCTGAGAGTGGAGGAAAAAAAGGGGAAGTAAGAGTCACACCATCGCGACCCGCAGAAAGTCGCATGGTATTTTTGGGAACTGATATTCGACCCATTCAACCATCCACTTTTCTCTATCATCCACAATCGATAATTACACTCGTTCCCCAAAGCATATATCAGAAATATTGAATGGCTCGAATGAAAAGTTTAGCGCGTATGTATACTGTGTACCACGCCATGATGTACTAAAAATTGATGATGCTTGTCACGCCACGAGGCCATAAGATATTCAGAATTGATGTTGAATAATACACGATTTCATGCCACGAAGTATTAAAAATTATTGATTGCAAGTGCAATCGAGACTCGCGATCGCTTACATCTTTCCGAATTGCAAAATTAGTCTGTATTAATATCTAATAATAACAAAATATTAATCAAGTATACACGATCTCGGTAAATTGATCATATGTCAATGTGTCAATGTATCTTTATTAACGATTTATTAGCGAGGCAAGGGGATGCAAAAAGAGCACTTACTTGAAGGAGTGACAGGCCCGTCTGTGCACATAGTGCCTCCTTCTGGGCTTCGTTCGGATAGGCGTTGAATTTGTTTTCCCGGAGCCACTCTTTTAAAATCATCACGGATTCCCTCGGCAGGTTACCTCGACGTTTTCGCCCTGATGTATTTTGAACGGAAACACGTCGATTGACGCGATTCGCGAACGGTGAAGCTCGCGGCGATGTGTTTTCAGCTTCTGACGAAATATTTCCTACGTCGTCATCGGGAGGCGATCTCCTCGCACCACGGCGTCGATTGTAACAGGGCACTGCAAAAAAACACAACCGTGTAATATATAAGTCGTAACATTTTTAAAAATAAAATCGGCACATAGACGCGACGAAACGTACTCTTCGAAATATAAAGCTGTACTGACTGCAGTTATTGTAGGTAAATCGATAGGATATGGCATAAAGTGTATGGCATCATTTATGATTGTTACAATGAATAAAGATATATTATTTAATGCATAGAAATACTAGAAACTTGAATTAAAATAAATTTTTGTTCCGTTTCCATTTCTCCAATACCAACCATAAATAAATTATGTCCGATAGTGTTCTTTAAACGACTATTTCTCAAAAATAAATACCGCTTGTTATATCAAACTTTAATGTCACATGTTACTAATAATATGAGGCATCTTATACTATTTTTTCAAAGAAATTCTAAGAAAACTGTACTTATTTTTCATTAAAATGTCCGTGTCGAGAGAGCTCAAAAGTCAAAATGACGTCAATTTGACATTATATTGACCAAAAAATGACATAAATTTCGTCATTTTTTGTCAATATGACGTCAAATTGACATAATTTTGACTTTTCTGTTCTCCTTGGGAGGGATCCCGTGTTAAAAATCGGAACTTTGAAGCTGAATATCTCAAATTTTAGTACCGCAAGGGGCATTGAAATTTCGCCTACGTATAAAACGCGTTTAATTAAACATATCCTGAAAGTTTAAGAAAATTTCTAAGAAAACGATTTTGCCGGAGAACGTCCTTAATTGGCGACTTTATGCTGGATGCCCATTGGTTTAGCGGTCTTATGCTACGCTTATGCTAAGCTATGCATTTTGTGTGCGATGGCCTTTAGAGTCCCTAGAAGAATACAGAGTCTGGCCCCATTCGACTTATTTTTATAGGTACGAGTTCGCAGCTCTTCAAAATGGCGTAACCAATCACAGTACAAAGAGATCTCATATAGGCTGGTATTCATAGTCTTCAAGACCGTCTTAAGTAATGTCTTAAGACGCTAATACGGCTCTGTGATTGGTTCATGACATCTTAAGATTGAACTTAAGACGGTCTTAAATAACTATGAATACCGGCCATAGACACACAAAGACATTTGATATGTGATACTGTGATACTGTGATACTGTGATCAATGTGATACACATCATATTGATATACAGTCGCCCTCATAATTATAGTCATAATTGCCTGGATACCGAAAATTGGATGCGTTTCGGTGTCCAGGCATTAATGAGCGCGACTGTACACTAACACAGTAGTACATGGTATACACTTATACACTAATCCCTCCTACCCATATAGGGTTTTACTAACGGTCCTATTCTGGCCCAAAACTGGCCGCCAAGTCACCAATATTGGCGTGATAATGGCAGCCATGACTGGCCCAGCAATGGGACTTCTCTGGAATGATAACTTCGGTCCAGCAATGGGTAACAATGTACGGCCAAATGTGGTAACCAATCATGGGCCATTAATGGCTAATCTATTATGCCAATAATAGCGCTCTTATGATACCCGGCTTAGCTAAATTATTTTTTTATTGCTTATTGCATTTTTAATAAAAATTTAAAAAGTATCTAGCGAAATATACTTTCATAAATGTATATTTGTAATAATATATTTAAGCAACAAAGCATAAAAAACAATTTGATTAAGCCTGATGGCATTGTAAAAAAGCCATGTTGGCCTTCTTACCATGCAGTAGAGTAGTAGAGTTATTACTCGGAAAAGAAAAGTTTTTGACAACGTTAATTGACCTGGCTTTGTTCTGAAACAAACGATCAAATGCTTCTTACAAATAGAACCCTGCTGAGCGGCCTTAGTTATAGGAATCGATGTTGAATTTTAATTGCGAGTAAGGATACTAGCGATGCGCCGCGTAGCGGGCGCGAGCCGAACTCTCTCGCCGCGCGAGCCGAACTCTCTCGCCGCACGAGCCCGCGCTGCCGCTCACAAATGGCGCACACTCATATGCCAAGCATGGGCGAATACAGTAAGCCAAGTATTGGCCAATCATTGGTCACCGTATGTCGGGTCAAACATTAGCGCCATAGCAAAATGTACAGTTCCTTTATCTGAATGGCACCCAATCATTCGCCAAGCATTGTCCACTATAAAATGCCAAGTATCGGCCAATCATCGGGTACCATATATCGGGCCAATCATCGGGTACCATATATCGGGCCAAGCATTGGCCCTGTTGTTAAGTCTGGCAAGAATGGCACCCAATCATTCGCCAAGCATGGTCCACTATAGAATGCCAAGTATCGGCCAATCATCGGGTACCATATATCGGGCCAAGCATTGGCCCGGTTGTTAAGTCTGCCAAGCCCTATATGGGACAGGCGGAGCCAGTTAAAAATCAGCCGAGAAGTGCATTTCTTGTCGAGCTCTGATATATAAGTGTCAAGTAATATCCGTTAAATCATGTACGCTTATTCGCAGATCTTTATTAATTGAATTTTCATTAATTATTGTAAAAATCGTAAAATAGTAAAGGACTTTTTTATTCAGTTTAACTTGCTCTATTTGTTCACGAGAGATGCTATTACCAACCACCCGATATATCGATATGCCTAGAAAATTGAATTTAACAACATATTATATAGATGTCTGTACACGATTCCGATTAAACAAATTCTACTCGTTCGAGCAGATGTTGTTTGAACAGTTAAACAAACAGCAGAAACGATACGTCGTGATAGTTAACTGCTTTCAATCGTTCTCTACGGGGAGAGTCTACAGGGGAGATAAAAATTTGCAGATAAAAATTTAACTTTCATGGACTGTTCAGAGTCTCATTTTGGACTCATAAAAAAATTACTAACTTTTACTTAAAAACGTAATTTATTTTTTATCCTCAATATTTCTTGACTTTACTTTTATCATTGTTTATTTCCACAATTTGGATTTCTTAAAATGATAAATATCCTTGCAATAAACTGCATTACACATGAGTCAATTTGATCTCCGACAGATTTAGCATAAAGTCAGTTCCAATAGTCTTAAGATCAAGGTAATTGTATCTTGCACGGTATTGATGATTTCTACAGAAAGACTTCGATAAATACTATCGGACGAAATAACCAGAACGGAATTAGAAGGAAACGACCAAATGGGATCAGAGAAAGAATCAGAGAGCCTACCAGAGCGCGATCGAACCACGCGTATCGCACACGTTGCGCGGCGCGCGGCCTGAGATTCCCTTTCATTGAAACCCCGGCGCACGCGTATCGGGGGTCTGGGTTATGTAATTCAGGGTTACGCGGGGAACTCGCAAATAAACGTGAGGTCTCAGGCAAGTGATTGCAGTGTGTGGAAAGCGGCCGGAGCATCGAATATAGTATGGATTACGCGATCCCTGTATGAAAGCCTTCAAAAAAAGTGTCCGGTAGAGTTGACCTCTACTTCGTTCCCTCTTTGTCTGTACGCACTGGATAGTAAAAGACAGCTTGACTCCACCAGTCGCCGGTCATGTTTTTCTATACCTGTGCGGCAGTCCATACTATATGTCGATGGGCCGGAGCGCAGAGGAATTTGATTCAATGGTCAGGCAGTTGAAGCGCCTGGCGATTGGCTGACATTCGTGATGAATGCAGGTGCAACTAATTTCAACAATGTGTCTTACAAGGGAACATCCTGAATCCGAACTCTTCGATTTGGTTGAATTTTTGCAAGTATGTAGAGTGACTCAATACATAAATAACGGTAATGTTCATTATTTGTGTCCTATCGCCCTTTAAAGATATGATTTTCAATCTAAAAGTCAAAAGAGCGCTTTCACTTTTTAACGTGTAATTTTTACAATACAAGACATAGTGAAAAGTGTTTAGGATAAAAGTTAAATGGTAAGTTAAAGTCTATAAAGTGGTATGAACAAAAATGTAAAAAAAAATTTGCAAAAATTTTTTTGCAATATAAAATTTGTTTTATAATTTTTGTTTATTCTACTTTATAGAACTCTTAACTTACCATTAAACATTTATTCTAAATATTTTTCTCTATCCCTTGTTTTTTACGAGTTACACGTTAAAAAGTGAAAGCGCCCTTTTGAATTTTAGGTAGAAAATTACCTTTAAGGGATGACAAAACACAAATAAAGCATACCATAATTCATATACCGAGTCACTCTACATACCCACAAAACACATTAAAGCATAACAAGGAACCCGAACATTTCGTCTAAGTCGAAGAACTGTTTCGGGTTGTTTCCTTAGATGTGTATACTACAATGTAAAGGAAAAACCCAGTAAGCTTTCAGTAATGATGAATATATAGAAATGAGAAAAAAAATGACTTTCTAACGACTTTCAAAAGATTTTATAACAATATATACCATGTGCCGAGACAAATTGTGTGTAAGAACTTTTGCTATATATATTTTAGATAAAAAAAAAGTAGTTTCATTGATCAAACACGGACGTCTTCTGAAAAATGGGAAAGACAATAGTCGATACCACCATGACAAGAACGTTAGTTCTCGGTTAGTCGTAAATAATCTAAATGGTTATAATAGCTCAATAGCTTTCGACAGAACGAACGAGACGAAGAAGCTGGATGTCCTCGCCAATGAAGGCAACCAGTGATAATTACATACGAACGATGTTATGTACAATACAATGTTATATATAACATCGCGGCGTCGCAAGAGCCGTCTCGTATCAGGATTTTATTATAACTGCTTAACGTTTACGTCGAGTTAACAGGTCGCGAAGCGCGCGGTAAATAACATCCAGAACGTTGCATAAATCAGCGATATCTACGAAAAGTAAAAAAAAGCGCGTGATAGGTCGCGTAACATTACGAACGATTTGAGATAGAGAGCTACGACTTTCATATCCATACTATGTACACGGAGCAATTCTAAACCTATAACCGAAGACATTCGTGCTGTTTTTAGAAATGAGAAAAGAAGAAATAGTACATTGTTGGATAAACGGTACGGCAGATGCACAAAAGAAATTCCAAAGAACCGAATATGTTCGGCAAAGATCAAAGGAAAAAAAGAAAAGGGGATCACGTACGCGTGCGTGCGTACGTGATCGCGCGAAAAGGGGCAAATGCGTGAACGAGTGTGCGAATGTTGCGCACCGTGCGAATATACCTATCAAAAGATGTCACCGTCTATGCGCATATCCGTAAATCATATGAAAATAAAACTCTAAGGTCGATTTCCCTTTCCACGAGGCGGTCTCCGGAGCGGTGGTCGTACTTGTTATTCGATTATGTAAAACTTATGCGAAGCAGAGGTCGAGCGAAAGCGACGTAAAACGTGGAACGGACGAGCGGCGAAGACGGACGGCGAGAGCCGTTACGTCGAGGCCGATACACAGCGCGATAAAATCGTGTCCCCCACATTGAATTTACAACAACTTGGAACTCATTCTCGATCGTTCAAGAAATTAAGCAGAAAGGTCAATGAAGAGGGGCGGATCAGTATATCGGCACATCAAAAATTACGGTATTTCCTCTATTTCCTTAATTGAAGAGCCATAAAACGTAAAAGTAAAAGAATATTTATTTTAGTCTTAGCAATTTTGAGATAAAACAAAGAATTTTCGTGAGGAAAAAAAACACATTTTATTCTTAAAAACTTTTTAGAGATTTAATAATCGAGAATAAATGTCATTTAATCTTGAAAAAATTATACTTTTTAATAAATGATCAAATCTTGTAATAACATAAAACATGAAAGAAATCGTCCATTTTTTTTCACGTTGCCACACCTATTGACAGCGATTGGTGCTTTTGTACAAAAAATTAGGAAGTTCTGTGACCAATTGCGGGGTCGAGAATTGAACGCCATTTGATGCCATGAGATAATGGGTGCTTCCGAAGAAGCGCTCGGGGTTAGATTTTGGTATAGCATGTGTTACGTGCACTATACCAAAACCTAACCCCGAGCGCCTCTTCGGAAGCACCCAATAACGTAAAGCGTCGTCTACAATACACGGAGTAAGCGTGGAGTAAGGAGTAAGAGTAGGCGTAAGAGGGCTATTTTCGGTTTAAGAGAGCTGGCGTAAGGTCGTAAGCGAAATAAATTAATTTTATTTCTTACTCCTACTCTTACTCTTACACTTACGCTCGGCCAATCAGGACACAACAGGCTATAATGCTTACTCCTGCCTACTCTTACTCCTTACTCCACGCTTACTCCGTGTATTGTAGACGACGCTTAAGACATAAATTACTAGAGTCCGACCGAAACAATTTTTTTTAATTTTGGCCGAAACCGAAAATAAATATTCGGTTGTCAAAATGTGTCAATTTCGAACCGAAACTTTCATGGGAATCCTAGAAAAACAATATACCTACACGCGCACATATATACTATACACTTTTTCTTCATAAATATTATAATTTCATTATTAAAATAATAATGTGTAACATGTGTAAAAAAATAATAATATGTGTAATATGATTGTAATAGTATCACAATCATATTATTTTAATAATAATAAAATTTCTAAACATAAAATAAAAATGTTTTTTAAATAAGTTTGGAAAAGCTGTGGAAAATAAACAGTTTCGGTTACATCGCCGGAACTCCCTTTCAATTTCAATCAAACCGAAATTCCGATCGGAATTTTCGATCGGACTCTAATAATTATGCCAAGATAATTTTAAGAATAAAAGTTTCCGGGAATGTCTTTTATCGTAATACATCCCTGGTTGAAACAGATGTTTCATTAAGCTGTTAATTTGGGTGTCTCGTTCAAAGCCACCCTAAATTAACAGTGGAATCATAAAAAAATGTACGACCTGCCCCTTTCTCGTCCAATCATTGCAATGACGTTGCCAACAGCCAACAGCATTGCGACCCTGCCAAGTGTCATTACACCCTGGTATGTGCTTGGTGGTGAGTTTAGAGGCTGGCATTTCGTGTCAGTAAATTTAGCGGGGTCCTCGTAGAGTTGACCGTCGCTACGAAGCGCGATGTTAAAAAAAAAACGGCAGCTAAGAAGAGGTTATCGATCCGAGTTTATACGCTTTTATCCATGAAAATGTTCGAACGTTCACTGGTTCGGATTCACGGTCAAAATATATGTGACGTTTTGGCTAGGATCGAATCGAGCTTTTTAATCGTACTTTTTAACATGTATCGTTCATAAAAAAAAAAGAATTTAAAAAACTTTTTCGTAAATTGTATAGACCAATTGGAGGCGTATTTCAACAGAATTGTCGCCCCTTACCTAGCGGCGCGATGTAATAGGCAGTCACACCTACTAAGTAATGCTAGGAAGACTCGTTCTCAAAATAATCCAAGTGTTCCGCTGGTTCCATATTTAGCGCGAGTATCGGACTGATTCGCGTTCGGGTCAAACAGAGACCGAAGTTGGAGAGAACGCGAAAAGGCAAAGAGAGATAAGGAAAGAAAAGCGAAGGTAGAAAAAGGACAAAACTGGCTTGAAATTAGAACTGGCTTCCCATCAGAATGACATAATATAATTAAAATAGATATTCCAGATATTAAAGTTATTAAAATATTTTGAACGTAAATTTCAATGTGGTAAACGTTACGAGAGAAAAACTAACTAACGTGATCGGCAGATAGTCGTCTTTATCGGCCGAAAGATATATAGTCGCAAGATAAACGCAATAGATTACAATTTCTCTTTTGAATAAATCATATAGCGAGTAATAACGCATTCTATAATTTAAGGTAGTTGTGTCGCGACAGTATTAGTCAAAAATAATGATCACACTGCAATACGATAATGTACGGAAAACTCTCATATCTGTGTAAAACTTTTGACTGAGCTTGTATGGTTTTCACTGTTTTTACTCGCGTCAGTAATGTCAGTATACCGAGCTCGCAACGCTCGCGTTAGTATGCTATCGAGGTTATTTTAAATAGAATAGAATAGAAGAAATAGAAGCGAAAATGTCTGTTGAACGTTACAAAGGAAGATTAATGAGAGAAAAAGTATTAAAGAAAAGACTCAAAGCTTTAGCGGCAATGTCTGAACTACATATATATCTAATCTTCATATGCGCAGTGTTGCAAGATCTTTACAGGTTAGCTGTCGTATGCGTCCACCGCTATGAGAAATTGTGTACTTTGTGTAACAATTGCTTCAAAACTAGATAGACAAGGGTCTTGTACTTTTGTAAGAATATTTTTACAAGTCTCTTTTGTCATCTCTTTGTTTTTCATTAAAATTGTATGAGTAGTTTGATCGTTACAATTACAAACGTGATATAGGAAGCCGTTTTCGTCCTACGATACATGTAAAAAGTGCTAAGATTGATTTCCATTATTTCAACTTTGGTATAGTTAAGCTTTTTCTACTTGCACGTGTGTGTAGAGCGTGTTTACATTAATATGCTGTTCAAATTTTAAAAGATTCCTATGAAAATGGGTTTTACGACACAACTACCTTAACCGCATTCTATATTTAAACAACAACGAAAAGTCGATAATAGATAACGACGATCGCTATAAAATTTCTATTGTCTATTGTGCGACGACAGCTGTCACGAATTTGTGATGACATACACTGAGATGACATACACTGACAATGAGTGTACTGGAGAGGATACTGGCTCGGGTAGCGCGACCGAGAGAGAGAGAGAGGGGGTAAACATCAGGGCAGGCTGCCTTATACAATTTGTAATGACAAACACAAATCTTTCTCTCAGTAATATGCGCATGCGTCTAGTACAACAGAAAAATACAGAAATTCCTTCCCAACTTATCTACCTGCCTTTGGATCGCTTTCCGTCAACGGGCGTAGTGTGACAATGTCCCCTCCAGCACACTTATCTCATTGTCAGACATAGCGTCTTTGTATGCAGTCTTTGTAAGCAGAGAGGAGCACTCCGTCAGTCGGAATCTCAATCTATCATCTCTGTATAGAAAAAAAACTCAAGAGACTCTCGTAGAAATACGCGAGACTTGTTTCAAATATTGTACATTATATGTTTTGCAAACGCGATATAATTGCGTATTTGAATGCGATCGAACTCTTCGATCAATATCCTAATCCAAAGTCCTGATATCTCGTGAATAGGCGACAGCAATCTTTCCTCGAGGAGTGCATGTGCATTTCGCAAGACGGCGGCGGCGGCGGCGCCTCCGGAAATGGAGTCCGCCGCTAGAGAGTGTACGCTAAGAGAGAGAGAAAGAGAGATCTACTAAACTTAGCGCTCGAGTTTTGCAGTTACGTAAGGTCCAGTAACCCGACGGCGTAAAATTAGGATAGCTCTTCTTGTCTTCGTGTACGTCTAGGTAACAGTCGTCGTCGTCGTCCGTCGTCATTGTACGATGTGATTTATTCTCTCGTAAAAAAATCCGTCATATTCGAAGACAGTGACCAGTAAACCAATAAAAACTTTCTTCCTCTCTCTCCCCTTTTTTCTTTTCTTCCCCCTTACATTTGTACTTCCAATTTTTTCAACTTCAAATTTAATATACAGGTAGCATCAGAAAAAGAAAAGATCAAATTTCACGTTGGTTCTCTTTCAAAGACAATAAATCCATAAAACTTTCATTTTAACTGCCGTTTGGAAAGCATTAGTCAGCAAGGAATATTTGAAAGGAGCATTTAAAATATTTCCTGGGAAAATATCTTTTTGAAATATCTCCTGTAAGATTTATATGACTTTATTGTGCTATTATTTACAAGCCGGAAAAAAAATATCTGCGGAATACGTTATCATGAAAATCTGAAACACGCGATCGAAGCCATCACGATCGAGATTGACCTACGGACGATCAACGGAGTGCATTGCATATGGATTCGGTGTCAGGCTGGTACATAATCGTCGTATTCAATGCAAAGTGTGCTGACAGTGCGTGTCACAAGCAGATGTCACAGAGGTGAACATAAACGCTACAATATTCCGGCACAATGTGCATCTGAACGCAAAGTTTTAAAAGGTGCATTTATACCAGTATTTATCTGACGTATTTGACGTTACTTTTGTCTAAAAATATCCGTGGTCCGAAATTACAATTTGACTCTCGGCAATTTTGAACAATTCGTCAAGAAAGTACGTAAATCCTGTCCGAATTTTATTTCTAAAATTCCTGAAGTTATAAGTACGCGGCCGTGACGTTAAAACGACAAACGTTTCGACATGGGATATCGTATCGCGGCTCTTCCATCGCGCCCGTTCGCGCGGGCTGTCTCGTCAAACCCGGCGAGCACGTGTTGCCGTGACGCTCGCGAGACCGGGGTTCACATGAGCGTTTGCACGGAGAGCCTCCTTCTCCTTCTACTTCTGAATATAGTGGATCATGCGCGCGACCACGTGCTCTTGTACGCGAGTCGCGAGGACGCCTACGCTAGCACTCATGCCGACGTAATCCCTGAAAAAGCGCGCGTTTTACCAACGACGATTGACGAAAGCGAATCCGAACGAGAACGAGACGATATTTCGTCACGTGTGACATTCTCGATGGGAAATGGATTAATATTGACAAGCTTAGACGAAATTGACTACGTCGCATCGAATTATTCGACACTATAGCTGGTATTCATAATCAGATCTTATTTCAAGACCGTCTTAAGTAATATCTTAAGATGCTAATACGGCTCTGCGTTTGGTTAATGACATCTTAAGATTGTACTTCAGATGGTCTTAAATATAAGAACCGACTATGAATACCGGCTTATGAGATGTAAAAATGCTCTTTCAAAATTTTTTATGAACAGGAATGTTTAGTCATTGCCGTATACTCTCTGAGTTTCCTCTATATTTTCACCATATTGCTTTAAGAATATATTTCCTAATCCCAGCTTATAAGTGGATTTTTCACTTTTGAACGAATCCTAAGTTAGAGTGGATACCAGCGTTGATTATTAAGAGATTACAAGACCTTGACAGGAGGAAAAGTTATAAATTAATAGGAGTATGAATTTTTTTTGTTATGTATGTCTATTAAAATAACAATAGCTTCGTAATAAAAAAATCAGATTTTATGAAAATATTAATATCATTGTGTTCATTTCAATTCTGTTCTGCAAAAGAATCAACATAATAAAAATTAATACTTTGAAGAATTTATAACTTTTTATAACTCCCCAAATTTATCCTAATTTTTACTCCTGTCAGGGTTCTATAAGCCCTTAAACTGCCAGAGTATGGCATAAAATATAATGTTTAACAAGGAGCAGGCAAGAATTAGGAAATCAATTTTTAATTTAAGAAATTTCTGCAAGTAGCTTGAAGGATGTTTATTAATAAGAACTTGATGAATGCATAGTCCCTTGTTTTCTAATGAAAAATTAACGAAGGTATTCAGAATCAGCTTGTCAAGTTTTAGTGCAGTAAACTTTCATGCTGAGCCTGGCCGCGGTAGTAGAGTGTGACCTTTGTAGACATCGTAACATGCGTCTCACAAACAGGCAGTTCGAACCCAACTGCCGATGAACCTTTTTTTTTTCACAAAATGTTAAAATTTTTTTTTAAGGCAAATTGGTTGAAAATTTAATTACAATGATTAAAATCTTTTACATCTGATTTATTAATAAAAAAAGCTCTCCATTATAAGATGAAAACTTTTTCACAATATCGAGATGTGCGTGTAAAAAAATTCTGTTTATTCGATGTTCCTAGTTTCCCCTAGTACCATAATATATTGTTATTTATTGAGTTGCTTTTATTTATAAATCGCACGTCCGATATTGTGAAAAATTTATATCTTATAACAGAGTGACTTATCTTATTAATAAATAAGATATAAAAATTCCAACCTCTGTAATTTAATTTTCAACAAATTTATCTATCATCTTGCGAAAAAATTTTAATACTTTATTTAAAAAAAAGATGTTTTAAACTGGAAACGCGTAGAATCAAAAGTTAAGGTGGACTTTACTTTACTACCACAACCACGATGGATGACTGATAGTGGTCACAAAATGACTTTTAATATAGTATACAACTAGTTTTGAATAACTTTGTTAATTTTTTATTAGAAGACGAGGGAGATGCACTCATAAAATTTTGCTTATAAGCACTTTGCAAGCTATTCAAAACTAAAACCTAATTTTCTAGTTCTTGCTTGCCCCTTAGAAGAATCGAATGTTCTGTTTTGCGGAACCGACCGGAAGTAGTGGCAACTGGGAAATCAACTTTGAAATCTCAAATGAGGACATATGACTTATTTTACTCACTGTATACATATTTAAAAAATGAATAGAGATACATTGTAGAATAAGATATATTTTACTTTTTGAGAATTAAATAAAAATCATAGAAAGTTGGAATTATAATTTTTCGATATTTATTCATTCTCCAATTCTATAAACCTGACATTTTTTAAAGAGTTCATTAATGATCAACAATCCGAATGATGCACGTGATAGTGAAAGAAGATCTAATCTAACCGTCGACAGCGAGGTCCGCTTTCGCTCAATTCATTAAGGGGAAAAAATGGATCTCACCTCGTCGTTTCAATGTAGAATTAGAATCGACCGGAGATAATCTATTATAATAATCCTAATCCTAAGTTGTAGATCTCATATTAATAACGTGGCAGTTCAGCGCAACCGTGACTTGTACTATAGGAACAACTATTCTATACAATCGCAGAAATATCTCTGCGATTACCGCTGTCACCTTTAAAAAATGGATCTCACCTCGTCGTTTCAATGTAGAATTAGAATCGACCGGAGATAATCTATTATAATAGATTATAATAGATCTATTATAATAGATTATAATAGATCTATTATAATAGATTATAATAGATCTATTATAATAGATTATCTCCGGTCGATTCTAATTCTACATTGAAACGACGAGGTGAGATCCATTTTTTAAAGGTGACAGCGGTAATCGCAGAGATATTTCTGCGATTGTATAGAATAGTTGTTCCTATAGTACAAGTCACGGTTGCGCTGAACTGCCACGTTATTAATATGAGATCTACAACTTAGGATTAGGACTCTAACAATAAGTAACTAGTTGATTCAATTCCGATCTTTACTCCATATGTCTGTTTCAAAGTTAAAAAAAAAAAATTTGTAGTTGTAACTCTGCCAGTTCTATACCTGGCCTGTCATTGCCCATCCTCTGTCCTAACTGCATGCTGGCATTCGTAGATAGCACTCTTCTGGGCCCTTCGGCATCAAATCTTCGAGATATCCAACAAACAGCGACATTTGCGGGCTTAAGATCTTAAAGATCTGAGGAACTGTCTTTAGCAGTACCAAGGGTCGGCAATCCATATAAAAAAAAAAAAAGAAGAAAGAAAGCGAATTTGCCACGATAGTTTCTTACGTGGACGAATCTCCCTCAAAAGTCACGACAGCGAGCGTGCCGTTCGCGCGCGGCCTCTCGCAAGCCGCAGGCGCGAGAACCGGTTTGGTAAAAGTCCGCGCGTCCGATTCGCACGATCACGTGCGGGCGGCCGTCATTGACGACGGGACGGAGGCGCGAGAACGGCGTCGACGGCGACGTGATCGCCGATCGATTTCCCCGGCGTAACCGCATTTGAGACGCGCTTCCCGTCGCGGCGCGGCGCGACGTGTGTCGTCGAAAACTGTTCGTCCCCGCCCGGTCTGGACGCGATTGCCACATCCAGTTCGCGTCTTTCTTATTTCCACCGATTTAACGATCGCGAACGTGGTAACGTGGGTACCAGGCTCTCCTGATCGCGCACCGGTAACCGGAAACGATTCAACACCAGTTGGGAGACGATCAAGCACCCGCGCGGTGTTTCGACAGTACGCTTTATCGAGCTGCAAATTCCGCGAGTTTTACGCGAGTCACAACGGCAGCAACGGCACTCCGCACTAGTCGGCGATACGCGCGTGACTGTTAAGTCTGCCGGCTAACGAAACCGCGGGTGCTTTTACCCCACCGTGCCGACTATCGCGATCGCGGCGAAGCGGGAAAGACCGGACTTGAAGTCGCGTCGCTACAGGCTCAGCGATCTGTCTTTAAAAAGACCTTCTCTTCTAGTCGAGCAAACCTCACTTCGAAGACGGAGAGTCTTCGCGAGCCACGCGACCGAATGCCCTAAGGCTTACGATAACAGATAACAAATCTGACACAGGCCTATTTTTGTCATCGACAAGTTTAGCCGTTTTACTCTTGAATCCTCAGCGTGTCAAGGTACCTATCTTTTATTCTTTTGTAGTTTCGCGCTCTGACAATCTTGGTGGAAGAGAGAACAGGGAACAACGAGTAGCAAACATTCAAGCTATTATTTATACATACATACATACGTACATACGTACATACATATTGCATATATGTATATTTTTTTAATTTATTGTCGCCAGGTAGAGTCAGCTTATTTATATATTAATATAAATAATTGTTACAACAAAATACGTATTATGGAACTTTTCGGAATCCGATCGGAATCATAAGATTTCGATTAGTGCGTTTCCAATCGGGATTCCATTTATACGTCTTGTTATGAACTTTGTCGGAATCGGGATAAAAATCGATTTTCTCTGATAGAACCGACTTTCCGCCGCGCACGTTTCGATATGTTTGAGATAAAAATAAGCCGAACATACGGGACGAGGAAAACAAACAATTTCAACGAATCACAATGCAAGAAAACAATCTGGAAATGTCATGTAGTGTCATCATACTGACAGAACAGCAGATAATGCTGTTCTGCTGGTATGATGACACATGATATTTCTAGATTCTTTTCTGGCATAGTAATTTAAGTAAAATATATTAATTTTATATTAAAAATATTCGATAAATATAAATTGATGGTCAATATTACGGTGACAAATGAGATATAACAAAAGAAAATGAAATACATATCATATTTAAATATTTATAATTATAAAAAGCTTATTATTGGTTATTTTTAATTGATACGTTATCAAATATTGTGTTATATACAAATTTGTTTACGTATATGTTTTTGAGAAAATTATTATTTGTGCATATCATAATTATATACTAACAGTCTTTATTGGATAAAACATATGCTATTATGTAATTACGTGAAATTTTGATAAGACTATGAATGAGCAGCGTCTCATTATGCTAAACTTTATAGAAAAGCACACGAACCTTGCATAAAACCGAGCGCAAGATCCAGACGAACAAAAACAAACCAATATTTTATGAAAGCCAACTTATTAAATAATTGTGGCAATGAAGCTAAAATCCATAGATAAAAAGATAAAAATATTAATTATATCATTATAAGAAAGCAGGAGCTATAGAAAGCAAACAGCTATAAAAATAAAAGAACTAATACTAAATAAACAAAATTATGTGTAATAATTCTATATAAGTATTTAAATTAAATATGTAAATTATATGTAAATATTTAATTTAAGTATGTAAATTATATATAAATATTTGATTTAAATATTTAAATTAAAAGTACATATAAAATATGTAAAAATGTATTATTTTTATAAAATTGTTTTGCGACAGTGTCAGATTACTGTGGACGGGCTGTATTATCGAAGGGTCGGATTAGCGAGAGTCTACTGTACGTATCTCTTTATTTTATGTATGTTTCACGTGAAAAAAGTTTTGATTGATTCAAAAAATACGAGATCATTTTTCGTACGTCGATTTGATGTTAGAAATTGCCAATATTCTGCCCGCTAAGGTACAGTGCATTGAAGAAAAATTGAAAAACTTTTTTGTGACTTGACGCGAGACACTACCGTGTCTCTTGATATTTCGGATTACCTACCTTTCACTATTTTTATGTCTTCCGTCTACCTGAATTTAAGTTTTTCTTTAAGCTTTTCAGCAAAAGGTTCTTGGAACCTTAGTGCAGAGGTAAGGTAAAGATAAGACTCTTCATCCGTTTATTTTAGTAGAATTATAGTATTAAATTTTAGTATTAAAAAAACTTTAAGAAGATAAGAAAATATAATAAAACAGTATAATTAAAATTGTTTATTTATAAGTACATGTTTTTTAAAAAGAAAAATAGAATATGACCAAATTGTACAAAACAAACAGAATTTGATAAAATATAAATAGAATAGATGAAAGTTAATCCATAAATAGAACTCTATAACAGAATTTATAATTCTATAATAAATCAAAAACTTTATTCGATCCAACTATTGATTAAGAAATCAAATTTACAATCTTTGACTATTTCATTTTCAATTAATAGCATTGCAGAAGCATTTATAGCCTTTATGCAAATATTGCAAATTCTAAATCATTTTTCCATTCAAACAAATATAAAAGTTTGCCTAAGACGAAAATTTTGCAACGAAATTTTTTCTGTTGAACTTTTTAGTAAAAAATTTGGTAATTATGCAGTATAGGGGACCACCCCCCGATGATCTTGACCTTGACATATGTTGTCAAGGTCACCCTTCTAAGTGACCTTAAGAAGGTTTTAGCCCTCGGTCATTGTTCGTTAAAAAGTTATTAACAAAAAAAGTTTCGAAAATATAGCAGTTATTTTAAATATTGAGAGGCATAAACGACTAATATTACGTCTTTTTTTTTTAAAGCAGAGAATACTTTATTTCGCGAGAAAGTCGCTACTTTACCAAAACACAACATTTAAAACAGTAAATTGTTGATAAATTGAAGTCTTTTTGAAAGAAATATTTACTACTATCAATGCAAATATTTACTACAATCAACTAAATATTTATTTCGATGTGTCGAATGGGTTTCGGCTACGAAATAAATATTCAAAATCTGCATTTCTTAAATCAAATAAATATTAACCTAAAGAAAATAAATATTTACTTGAGATTACAAAAATTTCGATTTAATTTTCAAATAGTTTTTATTATTATTATTTTTTTATATTTTTATAGTGTAATCTGTATTAATTGTTTCGTATATATATTCTATTTTAATTACAATTAATTAAAATTACGCATTTATTTTTGAGAACGCATCGACGGGATTTGAACCTAAGATGTTCGGGGTCGCAACCTAACACACTAACGCTGAGCTAATCGTACGCTTGAGGTATCTATCATTATAACAATATATATATTTCTACTCTTTATCACAAGTTTCTTTGTTTCAAGTAAATTTTTACTGCCGCCAGAAACAAGAGTGCCGTTACTGCAAATTGACAGTATATTAATAATTTTAAAATGCTAACACTTTGATTTATAAGCAAAAATTATCTTAGATTAAGTAAATACTTTTTAATTTCGAACGAATGGTTTCTGTGGTCATTAAATATTTGTTTACTGATCACAAAGGAATATATTGTCGGTTTCAAAAAACCAAATCTTTGATTAAATATTGTTCAAACATATTTATCGATACTAAGTAATTTATTTACTGGATAAAAGTGAATATTTTCTAATTCCAAAGTAATGGTATCTTTGATTCAAGTACACAATTATTTATTAATTATAAAGAAATATATACTTAGTTTTCAAACACCAACGCTTTGATTCAAGTTAACATTCTCTCAGATCAAGTAAATGATTTTGTAGTTGAATTTTTCAAAAACCAAAGTTTTCATTTTATTTATTCAAAATAATATTTATTTTTATCAAGTAAATATATATGCCGAAAATATTTAATTATGTACAGATATATTCGTAGATGAATTGCTTGAGTCAAAGAAATATTTATTAAAATAAAATATATATTTCGTTATTGAAAGTGAATATTTGTTTGCTTTTAGTATCCCAGTACTACTAAATTAGTTTTCTTGAATTAAATAAATATTTTTTTATTCAAGTAATTTAAAAATTAAATTAAAAATGAAAATTAATCCGCCAACAATAATTAAAACCAGGAATCTTTATTAAATCGACAATTGGCGAGTAACAATAACGCTTAATCACGACGTTTTTGCCGAATTTTTTTGTTACAAGACACTTGAGAAAAACCCCCGGGTCGAAACGTCGTGATTAAGCGTTATTGTTACTCGCCAATTGCGTCGATTTAATAAAGATTCCTGGTTTTAAAAACTGAAATTAAACAAATATTTATTTTAAATTGGCTACTACTTTTAAGTACATGCATTTATTACATGTAAGAAAATTATTTCACAGTTTTAAGAAAATATTATTTGATTTAAAATAACGTCTTCTTCATGTGAGTAAATATTTATTAAGGACATGAATTACTTTTACGCGCAAATAAATATTTTCTTGGAAGTAAAAAAAATTGTTAGATTTTAATAAATAATTATTTAATTAAAGTAAATGGATTTCAAGTTAATATATTTACTTAAATCAGGTAAATTTTTTTTCGGTGTATGAATATATAAGAGCAATAGAAATCAGAATAGCGGTATAGACGGCATACAAACTACTTATATAGTAATTTACATTGCGTTTCTTTTATTCAACAAAGTATTTTAATTTACTTAAAAATATTAAGTTTCTTATTCAAAAAAATTATTTTTTTCGTTCAACTAGAAGTTTATTTGATAGCACAATACTTTTAGTAACTCAAATGCATTAGGTTTTTTTCTAGAAATACAGTATTTCTTTCGTTTAACAAAATATTTAATTGCGCGTATTTATGTATTCAAAAACATGAAGTTTCTTATTGCAAATAAATTATTTCTGATATTCAACAAAATATTTCTTCGCAAGCATTTTTATTTATTTAAAAATATTAAATTTTTTATTGCACATGGAGTATTTCTTTCGTTCAATAAAATATTTATTTAAAAATAATTTTTTAATCTAAAATATTGAATTTATTATGACAATTAAATGAAGTTTTTTATTCAACAAAATATTTAATTGCGTGTATTAATACATTCAAGTTTTTTATTGCAAATAAATTATTTCTGGCATTCAACAAAATATTACTTTGCAAATATTTTTATTCATTTAAGAATATTATATTTCTTATTGCAAATATAGTATTTCTTTCGTTTAATAGAATATTTATTTAGAAACATTTTTATTTATTAAGGTCATTAAGTTTCTTATCGCAAATAAATTATTTCTGGCATTCAACAAAATATTTTTTTGCAAGCATTTTTATTCATTTAAGAATATTACATTTCTTATTGCAAATATAGTATTTCTTTCGTTCAATAGAATACTTATTTAGAAACATTTTTATTTATTAAGGACATTAAGTTTCTTATCGCAAATAAATTATTTCTTTTGTTCAACAAAATATTTAATTGCTCATATTTATGCATTCAAGTTTCTTATTGCAAATAAATTATTTCTGGCATTCAACAAAATATTTTTTTGCAAGCATTTTTATTCATTTAAGAATATTATATTTCTTATTGCAAATATAGTATTTCTTTCGTTCAATAGAATATTTATTTAGAAACATTTTTATTTATTAAGGACATTAAGTTTCTTATCGCAAATAAATTATTTCTTTTGTTCAACAAAATATTTAATTGCTCATATTTATGCATTCAAGTTTCTTATTGCAAATAAATTATTTCTGGCATTCAACAAAATATTTCTTTGCAAACATTTTTATTCATTTAAGAATATTGTATTTCTTATTGCAAATATAGTATTTCTTTCGTTCAAAAGAATATTTATTTAGAAATATTTTTATTTATTAAGGACATTAAGTTTCTTATCGCAAATAAATTATTTCTTTCGTTTAACAAAATATTTAATTGCGCGTATTTATGTATTCAAGTTTCTTGTTGCAAATAAATTATTTCTGGCATTCAACAAAATATTTCTTTGCAAGCATTTTTATCCCTTTAAGAATATTATATTTCTTGTTGCAAATGTAGTATTCCTTTCGTTCAACAAAATATTTATTTGAAAATTTTTTTATTAATTAACTTTCTTATTACAAATAAATGATTTTCTTTGTTCAATAAAATATTTATTTCACGTCATTTTTTACTCCTTTAAGAAATTCGGTTTTCTTATTACAAAGAAATGATTTACTTCAGTTTAATAATGATACTATTCATGTCATTATATCATTACTTAGAGGAACAAAATCAGAGACATATGAAATGATTTTCTTAAAACAATAAAATATTTATTTACAAGCATACATTATTTATTGCTGTAAAAAAAATATTTCTTTGTTTCGAAGAAATCTGTTTCAAGAAAATGCATTTACTTGTTTGAAAGAAATTTTTTTCTCAGTGTTGACAACATATATTCAAGGTCAAGGTAATCCGAGCTGTGTTAGTTATTCTATATAATTACCAATAGTTTTATAAGGCATTATAATGTATATTATAGGTTAGTGACGCGCTTTAAACAGTTAAATACTTATAAAGCGCGTCACTAACCTATATAGGTTAGATGACTATAATAAAGTATTCTCTGCTTTAACAAAAAGACTTCAATTTATCAACAATTTACTGTTTTAAATGTTGTGTTTTGGTAAAGTAGCGACTTTCTCGCGAAATAAAGTATTCTCTGCTTTAAAAAAAAAGACGTAATATTAGTCGTTTATGCCTCTCAATATTTAAAATAACTGCTATATTTTCGAAACTTTTTTTGTTAATAACTTTTTAACGAACAATGACCGAGGGCTAAAACCTTCTTAAGGTCACTTAGAAGGGTGACCTTGACAACATATGTCAAGGTCAAGATCATCGGGGGGTGGTCCCCTATACTGCATAATTACCGTTTAATTCGTCTGTTTCTAAGGGAGACTGTTAGGGCCAAAGCACATATGACAGTCGTAGTCGTGGACGTAATGCCCGTTCTAGACTGGAGGATGATCCTACTCTCGGCTCATCCGAGTGAGTAGTGTACGTGACATAAACAATAGATATAAATCTATAGTTTATGTCACGTACACTATAGCAAGGAGGATGAGCCGAGAGTAGGATCATCTTCCAGTCTAGAACGGGCATAAGTAACGCACAAGCTTTAGCGTATCCTGATTTGTCAGGTCGGGGACTACGGCCGTCGTATATCGCTGCGCCATGTTATGTGCTTCGGCTCTTAGATTGAGAAGATTCTGCTGTTAGAATTGAGAACTAAGGTTCAAATTAAACGACGTTGGTGAGAACGGGCATTAGTCGTACTCGTACACATTGGGTCTGTGAGACACGGCCAACTTTCGAATGTTGTAGTTTTCGCAAAACTACGTATATTTGCATTTTTTTTAACTGAAGAGGAGACTGTTAAGAATACATCTGTAAAACGAAATTTCTGTGCGGTTCGTATGTTTCCCACAAAAGCCGTTTTAAGTGTATACAAAATTTTTCGCTGAGGAGGAAAAAATGCGAACTTTGCACTTTTTTTTTTGAAAATTCACAACTTTGAAACTATCCGGTAGAACAATTTTTCTTGCGGATTCTGAAAGAGCAGATGTCAATTCTTAAGGAAAAAGATATAGCGATGTAATTTTTGATCATTATCAACAAAATCTCCAGGAGTCAAGTAGGCCGATTTTCGAGGTCTCTTTTCATAAAAGTAAATGTTTTCGCGTAATTTCGTAAAAAATTAAACGAAATGATAAAAAAACATGACTACCATGACTAAACATAACTTATCTAGCACCGTGTATACACATTCTATATAAGCATTCTATAAAGCATTAATATCAAAGTCATACTTATAAACCAATAAATAATGGTTAATATCGAAAGATTATAACAAAAACGTTAATTTTTTCAATACTACTTATTTAGTATCAAACTAGCAAAAAAACGAGGCATGTACTTACTTTTAATTTCAACCGAGTCGTGTACACTTGAGTCTCTGAAACCCGATACTATCTTTACGTTCGCACTGTTCTGCAACTGAACGACAACTGAGGATCTGCTTAGTGGCAAAGGGTAAGGGAAGGACCAAAGGTTTTTTTATGCCGCAGAATTGCCACCTTCATAAATAGGCGATGCCAGTCTCAAAAATTTGGCTAGGTCTCTTAGACTCAAGTGGAGGTACAGGCAACAGGAACAAGGTATAATACAGACAATAGATTTTCAACATATCGGAAGCCTTTGTATTGTGCATCCAGCTTTATGCGCTAATTATGTATTATTGGGGTAACTCGGGGGAATATGCCAGTGTGGGGAATATCTCGTTATGTTTAACAAAGCTACGGCTAGGAGCGTTGTTGTAATGAAATGACCGTGAAATTATTAAAAGTGTTATACCTGACGTTTTGGCCAAGTTTTCTTTAGTTCCTAGTCAGTATTATAGTTTTTATGGGATAAATACATATGACAACGCGTGCTTTTTAGAACTTTCTTAGTTCTTTATATAAGATATTCTTCAAGTGTTACACTATTTTTAACTCAATCAGCTTGTCGTTCTATTAATATTGGTTAGGATAAAAGTATTTAGTACGTCGCTGATTCGTTTTACAGTAGAACTTCCTTAAATTTGACCGGATGGGGCGATAAGAGCGGAATGCCAAAATTATGGAATACCCCCACCACAGAATGGACTGTCAATCACCGTGTACTTGCGGAAACGCGTGATATGGAAGGGGGCCAATTGTGACATGGAAGGGGCACGATATTAGTGTTTGTACGATGGGACACGATGATAGTGAAAGTATGTGTGAAGGAATGCAAAGATTTACAGAGAGTCAAATTTAAGGAAGCTCTACTGTACTGGCAACCGTATTGTATAAACTCATTACAATATAAAACTGTATCTTGGGGGAATATGCCACTACTTAGGTCCGGGTAAAATGCCAGTACTGTTTACAGCTTCCTAACCTACTAGTAGTATAAACAAATATTTTGCCGTATAAATATTGAAAAAATGTTGAAGAAATATTGAAAAATGTTGAATAAACTTAAACTTAACATTTATTTCATGTTCTATGAATATTATACTTAATATTTTGCAAAATTGTATTCCAGATAATTTATACTACTTACAGCACACAGTACTATTGAAATACAAAGAAAGTAATAAAAATATTCTTTTACATGTTTTTAGATAAGAATGCTTCAAATATACGAGAAAGGCCGTTCAAGCTTCTTGTTAGAAATTTTTAACAGAAGCTGGTGTCAGATCACCGAAAATAAATATTTGCAACGCTTAAAAAAATTATGGTATATATAGTACCTTATCAAAACCTAAAAAGATGGATTAACAAAAATAATTTCAATAAAGGATCCCTAGGTCGACCAGTTTATAAGAACTACTCATCAAAAACTCCATGCTGCAAAAAAAAGTAGTTGACACAAGGTGTAAGATTTATAAAATTTAAATTTTTAATAAAATACTATAAAGTTAGTAAAGTTTTAAAGTTTAAAAATGATCGATAACTAACTGTTTGATAAACTAGTGATGGATTTCTATCTATTTGCAGGTATATCACCTTCATGTTCCCGGAGGATAGGAGGTTCGGCGTCCCGGCGGGGTAACGGGGCGTCGAACAAACCTCCCCAACAATGGGAGGAGTGACGGGGTGGTGTCCGCACCCCGTCACACATAGAGTTATAGAAGGCTTCCACGAGCCAATGAGCTACGCTCAATGAGTAGGTAGCCCAATTTTGGGCTTGGCGTCGGAGGTGCCCTGGAAGTAATGACAGCCAGTTTCCGGGGCACCTCCGCAGACGCGGTGAAGGACACCCGCTGGGTTTTAGCCGGTAAGAATCCGACACTTCCCTCGTTCCTCTCCCCGGAGGGCGAGGGAGTCTTTTCCCTCCAACACCACAGGGGGCTACCGGGCCATATACCGGGCCTTAGGGCTCAGGAAACCCGGTAGTTGAAGATTTCCCAGAAGAAGAAAGAAAACAAAAAAAGGTATATCACCTTCGATGCTTAGATACAACAGGAGAGGTGCATTCTCTGAGATGATTTTTCATAAGATTTATCTATTTCTTTTTGAACGTGTATACTTTTTCTTTTGGAATTTCTTCTAAGAGGGTAAGGAAACGCATCTCATCTTATATAAGTTTTTAAAATTTATTTTTATTTTTATTTTAAATGTTGTGCAATCAAATATTATAATATATTGTTTAATTTCAAAATTTCACGTTCAGGTCGGCCTAAGGGGATGAGCACGGAAATCTCATTGTGCATATTTCGAGAACATAATCTAGAAACATTTTAAGACAAGAATTATTTCACTTTCTGTATTTTAACTGATACTTTACTCTTATATCAGTAGTATATAGATCTTTTTTTGTACACATCTTTTAAACAATTATAGATAGACTAATTTTGTTTAAGGCATTTGAAAGCACATAAAGAGCACATAATTCTAGTATATAATTTTTTTTTATTTTATATGTAATTTTAACGAGTGGGGGTGCTAGCTTACGTTGAGCCAGCACCCCCACTTTCAATTGTGATTTCCCGCGAAACCGCTCGAGCACAAAAATCGTGAATAGAGCACATAATTAGCACATAAAGAGCACTTAATTTCTGCATATGTGTTATTCCGGTTTTTTTGTGGGAAGGGGGGGGTGCTAACTTAACAGACATATGTAAATCATATAAAAAAATTAAGGCTCTACGATGGCTTTCGAGTATAGAAAGCTTATTGTCACAAAGTGCCCGGTTTTAACCTATAATGTTGGCCAAATAAGCAATTCCCGAGTTGTTGACGCTCTCATACCCCAGCATATATTTGTTAATATTCTATACACTAATGATTGACGAAGAATATAGCACGAAGAAGTAGCATCCACAATTCATTATACTAATATTGCATATAATTCGGGATCGCTGTAATGACATTTATTTCAATCATTTGTGACTCACAAGTAATGATCGAACCTCCTTAACTCAATTTTCCAGCATTCATCTTTGTGACTGTTGCCATAGACGTGATTAAAATAAATTTTCTAACGAGAGACAAAGAACTGACAATTGAGAACTTTCCCCCTCCCCCTTAGACCACCCAAAACGCAATACGCTATGTGGAATCTTAATAATAAAATAAAATAGTAATTTTTCGCACATACCAGACATAGTTGACTTCGAACTCCGGTATTACTCGCCTTTGCCATTCAAGTTCAAAAACTAACCAGGAATGATTTAGGTCTGCCATTCAGAGGACTTCTGTTCGTTTTCGCTGCACTTCTGCACTAGTGCGATAAGTTAGAATGAAAGAAAATATATTTATTTCATTCTAACTTATTGCACTATGTTGCACAGTTCAGAAGTGCAGTGAAAACAAACAGACTTATTAACAAGGGGGATTTGGCAGTCTGTAATTATCGACAACCCGATTTCAATGAGGTTTTGTGAAAGCCGAGGGAAAATGACGATGAAATTTTTCTAGCACCTATTGTACCTTTGCGGAAGAGTGATTTTCGAGTGACTAATGGTCTGTTCTTTACAGCTGAACTAGCTGCACTAGTTCAGAGTTCATCCTTTTTCTTCCAATGTGGTGTAAAAAAGATAAACTCTGAACTAGTGCAGCCAGTTCAGCTGCAAAGAACAGACCTTAACAGTGTAGCGACGCAAGTTAAAGCGTTGTCGGTACGCTCGACGTTTCGGGCGAGAGTTTGATCCTCGAACTCGAACAAGACTTTTTCTTTTCACATTAACATTAACATTTAATCTTTACATTTCTAATCATTTGTATTTAGATCTTATACTTTTAAATTTATGTTATATATAATTTTAGTTATGTTATATATAATTTTTAAGCATTGTGTAATTAAATTTTTTATTCTGATTTTTTTATTTGTAAAAAATACGTATGTCATTTCAATCATATTCTGCATTTAATTTACAGCTTTGAATTTGTTGCATTGAAAAATAAACGCATTTTATAAATACTAGACATCACAGGCGTGCGCTACGCGCGCGCTATTTAACATTAATATTTCACTGTTACTATTACACTATTAACCAGACAACTGTCAAAATATGCCATGACAGCCGCTCATGAAGTAAGCGCGCAACAAAAGAACCAATCGGCATCGCGGAAAAGCGATAACAATATTTCGATAGATTCGATTATCAATGACATGCCCTTTTTAGAAGAGGAAATATGTTATATATATTAATACCTAAAACACACATTAAATTAAATGCAAAATATGATTAAAATGTCATACGTATTTTCTAAAAATAAAGTAATCAAAATAAAAAAATTAATTACAAAATGCTTAAAAATTATAGGTATGTAACAATTTAAAAGTATAAAATTTAAATGTAAATGTTAAATGTAAAAAGAAAAAGTCTCGTCCAGTAGCCCTATTCTGTAACTCTAACGACAGTGTCGTTATCGATATACTGTCGTTGCGCAGCTTTTTTTCCATTATAGTACACCTGCGCAACCACAACGATAACGACACTGTCGTTAAGAGTTAAGCTGGCGCTAGACTATGCGCGATTCGTGGTTCGCCATTCGCCGCGATGTGACGGGGAGAAAAAATACGTCAAGTACATTTCATATTTGCGTGAATCGATGGTTGACGTTCGACAAAGGGTAGGTGCCGCGACACGATGAAACGGATGTTCTTGGTTAAAGAGGAACGAGAGCGTTGATGGTGCTGCAGTTTAATATGAAAAAGGAGGGGAAGAGAAAAAGGGTTCGAGCGAAAATTTCTCAGGTAATACCTTCACCGCGCATATACTTGGCACAAGAAACAACCATGTGTCTTGACAATGGAATGAAGCGAAACCGGGAAAAACGGCCGTTTACTTAACCCTCCCCCCTTAAGTCTGAGGTTATTTCTTTGTTCGTGAATAAAAGAAAGTTACACGTCAAAAGAAAGTCAACAGGAACGTCTTCATCGGAATGCGGCTAATCGAGAGGGATTCGAGACCTGAGGAGAGAGCCGGAGACAAGGAATCGACCGTTGACGCGATTATTGGCGGCGTGACGAGAAGGGCGCAGAAAGCACGCGCATTGAGCGTGATTCGGCGGCTGACGGAACATATTGGCAGGGCCCCCGGCGCCGGAAATGAACGAGTACCCCGGCCGACCTCAACTGCAATGACTGGACCCGGGGTGACTGGCCACCACCCCAGGGTCACCGAAGAGGACTCTCGAAGAACCAGCGAGTTCAGACTGCTAAGAAGAATTCCGGGAGGCCGCTGCGAGAGCGAGGGGTCGTCAGATCCACACAGGATCTGCTGCCGATGGTACTGCGTGAGGATGGTGAGGATCTTGTCGCGAGCTCGCGAGCTCGCGAGTCTGCCCCTAATTGGCTGGAATTGTTGCATTAAATCGCAAAGGGTGTACATCGAAGAGTATTAAAGTTTCAGACCTGTAAATACACTTCAAATATTTTTTGAAAAATAATTCCTGGAACTTTTGGTTACTCTAATTTTTAGGGACAAGCGGTAGGAACGTACACGAGTGAATCGTAATTAAACCTGACGGAAATGTCAAAAATGCTTAATGTTACGAAATAAATGTGCCAGTTGAACGAACGATACGTCTCTTATCTCGGACGTCCAACAGATAACTTGGTCGCGATATTTTAGACTCGCGCTCGCATTGCCCCGATAACTTATGCGACGATTACGTGATTTCTCCTTGTCATTTCGACGATTTCGTTGCCGGATGATCGCGCGCTTGCGAAACTCGTACGCGCATTGAAATCACAATAAATCGCGATTGACTTTTCAATTGCGCTTTAATGTTGTCAAGGTCCTAAGCTGCTCGCGTTTTATATCTTGTAGTGTAAACACAAGTGAGCTGCAAAAATATGGGCTCAGCTTTCGAGATTAAGATATATGAGGGTCGATTTGAGCTATTCAATATTCAAGATTCTATATCAAAAGTTATGTCTTCGTCTCTCTTGAAACATAACGTTGAATTAAATAAAATTGATTACAAATAGCAGATAAATCTAAAAATTTATAATCTTCATCCTACGATAATATTCTTTTCTAATAATTTATTATTTATATTACCTGCTTTTTAGCTAAAGTTTTTAAGGGAAAAAAAATTCTTAAATAAACACGTGGAAGGAAACGGGCTAATTAAAAACCAATCGCTGTTGACGGTGCGAATAACGGAAGATTTAATTAATCTATTGCTATTCGACGTTGACAAAATCGACTCTTAATTAAGTCGGTTTTTATAGCAATTTTTGCGCACTGATGTCGCGAAGTAAATGATTTCAATACTGTAAATGTTCTCGGAATAGTATTTATATCATTAACGCTTAACGTTCTTCTGTATGCGATTGAGCTGAGAGCTTCGAAGAAATTATAACCTATAACCATATGTCTATCCTTGTCTATCATCATTGTCTATACAAGGATAGATATAGAATTCGGTCGGTAAATACTGCCACTATAGGAGCCCCTTAACAGAAGCAATTTGATATTAGATAACCGTAACTTCTTAAACACACTAATAACAATTTAGCAGTGGAAATCGTCTTTATCTTATCAGTGCTGTATTTGTATCATACATTTACTTTAATATATCTACAATAGCAAACGACGCGTGCGTACATACGTCCTGACAAAATGTATATGTAAATACACAATCTAAATGTAAGATACCCGCCCGAAATACTGACCATTTGTAAGTTATTTTTGTCATCGATCGAAAATGCGCCGTGTAGATAGGACTCTAACATAAAAACCATTATATTAATATAATCAATATATAAAAAATAATAATCTAGTAATAATTGTTGTTGTAGTAATACTAATAATAGTAGTGTTGGCAGGTGAGACTTTCCGCAAGGGGATCTGATCCGCACAATTCCTTAGGCCTAACGAACCTATGGGTTGACCAAAGTTGACAACATCGCGGACAGACATACAGATACACGCTACATACACGCGCAATTACACTTTCCCTTCCTCCTTCCTTCTTCCCCTTTCCTTCGCTGAAAGTGTTCACATCCATCCATCCAAGTATATTCTGCCGAGTTTGGAATTATCATTATTATATATCGACTTGATGGCCCAATCGACCCAGTGTGTGAATCAATAAAAAGAAGAAGGCAGGTGAGACTAACAAGGAGACAGTGAGATTAACAAGGAGACACTACGCGCTGCTCTCCGCCGATTTTGATGAAACTTGTAGGAATTGTAGAAGACACTATGTAGTGAATATCTGTAAAGCCGTTTTCTGAGCCCTTGGAACAGAATTAAAGGTGAAACTTTTTGCTGCGCACCTATATTAAGTTGCTTATCTTCTATCCTCGTGATTGAAATGAGACTTTGAGAAATGATTTAGGATGCCTCAGGATTATTCGAAACTAGTCAGATTTGCTGCAAAATTTCCAGAAGCACCAGCATTCAGAATTATTATTGATGGCTTGGTGAGGTCTGCCGCCCGAACTAATAACTGCATTTGTATGTATTTCTATAGGTAATGTTTCTAAATGTTTCTACAAAATTGCCCCAGTTTGCAGCAGCAAACTAGCAGTGGCTGAATGCAATTTTGCTACTTTTTCACTTATTCATTATCTCTATAAATTAATTTATTTATAGTTTGACTTTATCATTGATTAGATAACAATTATAACTAACAAATTAATTTTTTAAAACGACTAGACACTACAGACGCGCGCTACGCGCGCGCTATTTAGCTTTAACATTACACACAACTGTCAAAATATATGATGAACATTACACACAACTGTCAAAATATATGATGACAGTTGCAAATGAAGTAAGCGCAGTGAGAGAACCAATCGGCATCACGGAAAAGACACAACAATAAACTATCCATGCCTTTTTTAGAAAAGGATTTATACACAGTTTTTGTGCAATGTTTCAAGCAAACAGTGCTTGAAACAGTAGAACTTCTCACAGTTTGAAGTAAGCAGACCCCACTAAACTTAACAATTATTCCGAATTCTGGTGCTCCTGGCAATTTTGCAGCAAATCTGGCTAACTTTAACCCTTTAACAGCCAGTGAGGCACATATGTCCCACCTACTTTTAAAAATCATACCTTTCATAAAAATCAATACGTCGATTTCATTAAGGTCTCATTTTAAAGAAAAAGATAGCTTTTAAATATACCAAAATTGCTAAACTTAAGGGTAGCAATCCTTCAGCTACCCTGTTAAAAAGTGCCAAAATCATGAAAAAATGAAAAATAAGCACAAATAGACAGAATTTTTTATTTACCTTTAGTTCATGTATACATTTTGAAATAAAGTCAAAATTATGTACAAAAAAGGGCAAGAAAAATTAGCCTTAGTAGTGATCTAGTGGTCCAGCACTAGACCGAGCATTGTCTTTATTTGAGAAAAAAGGGAGGTAGAGGGCCGTAGAAAAAAAGACTCCTTCATTCTCTCTCGTTCAATGGTCAGTGTGTTTTTTCTACCCTACGGAATGAGCTTTTACCGCCATTCCTCACAAAACTACGTCTGCCATGTCTATGCTGTTACCGCCGGTTTCCAACATTGAACCAATACCATCTCTGCGGGAAGAGGGTTGGGGGCTGGTACTACATGATCCTTTGGACCTAACAAACCTAGGGTCCGCGGACACACACGCACGCCCTGAAAGAGAAAGGATTCGACCTGGCTATAAAGGAAAAATTCGAGAAGGGATTTAATGGCGGAAAGATCTTCTACCAAATGCGTGATAATGTCGGGAATGAGGGAACTCTCGAGGAACGAGGAACACGAGCGTAAAGCCAAACGACTACGCAGTCAGTAACACCGTATATTTATTGCCAGATTCGTTCACATACAGACGTGCATCTTGTTGCTCTCGACTTGTAATTTATAACGTATAATAAAATCGAACAGTGACCAGAGACAGAATTAAGACTAACTTATAACTCGCCTTTGCTAGACAATTCCATAAATTTATCTTAAACCTCACAAATTTATGACCAAAGCACATTTACCCTTTTGTTTGGCAAATCCAAATTTGTATAGATGAGTCCTATAAATGAGTCATGTGTTCTGTAAGAAGATGAATAGTCAAATGACTTACTTGGGAAAAAATAGTTTCTGCAAAGTCTGCTCTAAATTAACTCATAAGTATTCATGAGGCTCAATTTCCAAAGTTCAATGAAAGATGTGTAAGAAGAATCCTTTGCTTTCAATTTGCTTTTAATACATACCTAAAACTTATACTTTGATAAATCACTTTAAAAAGCAAACTTTAAATTTTTTAGAAGAGAATTATTTGCCTTTTTTTTAGATTTGTCAAAATATTGCTATCTCGATTCTCATCATGTGTGCACACAATTCTTATAATCGCGATAGAATCTAAAACTTTTCAGGTAATTAGTTTGTCCTATAGGTACCTCGAAATCGAAATAGTAACCGAGAAGATTCTGCACCGCAGTGGCAGTGAATCCGTTAGATATATAGAGTGACCCATTTTGAACGACCACCTCAAATATCTCTTGAACAATACATTTTCTTCATACCTCGGTCGAAAGTACGTACTTTCGTCCCAAATAGCAGGGACGAAAGTTTAACATTTACTCCCTGTGAGAAGTACACGCGCGCCCTCTATAACCTTAAACCTTAACGCCCTTTAACCTTAAAAATAGTCATCAATATTGTTCTGTCGTCAGTTAATTTAATATTAAAATATTATTAAAGTCAATTCAATAATCTAGCAAAAATGAACAATATGTCATCTGATGAATCCGTAGACGAGGAAGAAGTTATACGAAATTTCGATGCAGAAGCGCGATTGATAATAAATACAGATACGTTGCCAAAGAAGTCTGTTGATCGATACAATATTGTTTACGACACGTATAAAAAGTGGCAGATAGAACACAAAACTTCACTGTCAAACTGTGAAGAAAATAATTTGATTGTGTATTTTAAGGACCTATCTAAAAAATTAAAGCCGTCAACTTTATGGAGTGTTTGGTCAATTTTGAAAAGCACATTAAATTCAAGAGACAATGTTAACATAGATAATTTTCTTAGCTTGAAAGCTTTAGTCAAAAATAACTCTAAAGGTTACAAACCGAAAAAGTCCTTGGTATTGAAATGGGATGAAATTTTAAAATTTATTAACAATGCACCAGACTATGTTCACTTAGCTTCAAAGGTTAGTATTTATATTAATTTTTATTTATTGCTTAATGTTTCATCTTTTTAATGTATACTTAAATTAATAATAATCAACTCATCATGACATGTAAATCTATTTCTATAATAATTGCAGGTTATTTTAATCTTTGGCATATGTGGAGCTCTTAGATGTGATGAACTTACGAAACTTAAAATCCAAGATGTAGAAAACAACGGTAATAAGTATCTTGTTTCTGTTCATGAGTCGAAAAATGACATGCCTCGACAATTTATTATCGGAGATCTTTTCTATAAGAAAGTTACTCAGTACATGTCACTGAGGCCTGAAGATCGATTTACTGATAGATTTTTTATCCAGTATCATAAAGGGAAGTGTCAACGTCAAGTTATTGGCAAGAATAAAATTGGGGAGACACCTCAAATTATAGCTGCATACCTAAACTTGGAAAATCCAAAACAGTACACCGGTCATTGCTTTCGTAGAACGGGTGCAACGCTTTTATCTAACTCAGGAGCAAGCACTACCATGCTTAAACAACTAGGTGGATGGAAGTCAATTACAGTAGCACAAGGTTACTTTTTTATTTATTTAATTAGATTGTAGATATTTCCTATCATTTACTAATTGTATAAATACATAAAAATTTAATACTCTGTAAAATATTCAGATACTACACATTTTTATCTTGATATCTTACCTATAAATGATTTAATTATCTACAGGTTACGTCGAAAATTCGTTAAAAAATAGAGAAAAAATTTATGAATGTATTACTAATGCTACTGTATCTAATGATCATCTGAATCCACAACCATCAACTAGTAAAAATTATTCTAGTGGCACAGTAACTGCAAATAAAAATTTAAAAACTACTGGACAAGATGTTAATTCCGATGATTTTTCTGATGATTTTATAATAAGTGAAGATGATCTAGTAACAATTGATAAATTAAATCAGTTAACAACACCGGAACCTCCAATAACCTCGATTACAACACGGACAAAAAGAAAAGTACTAACCAATATATTAACCAATTACCTCCAACTCATTTTATGAGAAAACCACCAATTTCAGTCTTTGCTAAAAAACAAGAAAATGAACCACCGTTAAAAATGAGAAAAAGTGATGAAACTAATACTCATACTAGTAAACTATCATCAGAATGCTTATCTAAAAATTTAAATTTAAATAATCAAATCATGAATTATCAAAACTGTATATTTACCGGAGATATTACTTCTAACTACTCTAATATCAAGTTTGAAAACTGTTTTTTATGGAAGTTTTCTTAATAATTGTGATCATTCAAGTAAAAATGAAAACGATAAAAAAAAGCAATAAGAGTTTTTAGCTTATATGTTTTTTTTTTATAAATTTTATTATAATTAATATAATTTGTTAAACTAATGAAAATAAATACATTTTTGATAGAATGGAATTAATTTATTTTTACAAAATATGACAAGACTTGACTCTTCGAATGTATTTGATGCCTGCCCCCACGACCAGCAGCACTCGCTTCGCTCGTGCCGCAAATGTCGGGGGCAGGCATCAAAAACATGCTTATTAACATTTAAAGTTAAAAAAAGTAAAATTAATAACGTACTTTCGACCGGCTATGAAGAAAAATCGTATACACTACGCGGGCCAAAAGTTGAAATCTCGGTCCTGCTCGTCATGATGCCCTCGGCTTCGCCTCGGGGCATCATGACGCGCAGGGCCGAAAATTCAACTTTCGGCCCTTGTAGTGTAATATACTATTTAAAGCAACTTTTATCTAAAACATTTTTCTTTAAAATCCGTGTAAAGGTCTGGTGAAAATCAAAGAGAGTGTGGAACGGGCTAAGTAAGAGCCAAAAATTCGAATGCTATAATTGATTGGCAACAGGCAATAGGCACAGAATTTCCAACGTGACGGAAACTCTGTGTCTATTGCCTGTGCCACTGTTTATTCTGCATTTATACATAATTTCTTATTTCTATTCTCTGTTCCTATTAACTGTTGCCTGGCATTGTGCAAGGGACTTTACTTAGCCCGTTTCACACTCTCTTTGATTTTTCTTTAAAATGTATTGTTCAAGAGATATTTGAGGTGGGCATTCAAAATGGGTCACCCTGTATAACAGTGAATCTATTTATAGATGTGAAAGATTTCACGCGTTCCATTTGTCATCTAGATTTGAACTCATACATAAACTGTAAGACGTTGCCATCGGGCGATTATTCGTCCGTATCGATTAGAGATTGGAAGAAGAGTTTGTATAAAAACGTATAGGAAAAAGCGGGAGTTATATTTGGAGTGCGAAAGATATTTATGTAAAAAAATTTATACTTTTTTTTATAATCGCAAGCTCCTCCCCACCTCTTCCGCCTGCCTCTGAGCCATAATAGTCCTTTGTAAAATGTCAAATTTTTTTAACGACAAAAATATTTTAAATACGCTTAAATTGTACACAAAAATACATTTTTATCGAAAAAAAATTCTCACTACCTACACACAACACTGACGTAATCCTCCAACCATGCACTTTCGTATCCCAATGCGATTTTGATTGTTTGTCGTTTCGAAAACAAATGAGCTATGGCTCTGAAATTTCTGCCTGATGTTCCCTACTACAACTTTTTTAAGGAGGTTGGCTAGTTCTCCGTGCGGGGAGGCGGCGCGCGGCAAGGAAAAAGCATATAGGTTAGATTTTCGTCGCGTGAAATAAACGAATTTTAGCAAATAAATATGTGGAATGCATTTAATTGCTGTTTCTTAAGGTTTAAAAAGAGTTGTTTGTACAATTGAAACCCAAATACGTTATTATCCACATTGAAATGTGGAAATAATAAATGTGGTCCTGTTTTATTTTTACAATTTCTTGATAATTATAAAGACGAATCATTTCAGTTTTCGAGAAGTTCTTCCTAAATATATAAAGAGTTATTTGCACCTATTTTCGCTAAATTCTTATCATTTTTAATACGCTTTCGAGAGTTACATTACAGGTTAGGTAACATTTTTGCTGTGTCGCCCGTGTATAAGAGAGAGACAAGAGTATAACTTCAATAATTAATTACTCAACAACCATGCAGACGATTGTCTTCAACTTTGGCATGGACGACAGATTCCCATAGACGAATATTCTCCATAAATTTGAACTAATTCTTATCAAATTGCGTTGACTAGCCACCCTCCTTAAGGTATTCCTTTCACGGAGGAGCGTATTTTGTAGGCGCTTAAGCAGGGCCTCAGCAAACTCTTGTATATTGCATTAAACTTATATAAAATCAAGTTATAATTGATTATTATGTTTAATTATAAGAAAAAAGTGAAAATATTATGTGTATTTAGAAATTTTTCATTTTTCGGTAAATTTTACTGTCAGAACAATATGGCAACGCTGCGCTTTTCAGGGCGCCGATTGTAAAATGTGAAGTTGATAACAAAAGTGTCAATGTAGGTGTCAATTTCATTAATCAAAGAGTATTGTGACATTTTCTTTTTATCAAAGAGAGATTTTATAATAATGAGTGATAAGAAACATAAATTTAAAAATTAATAACTATAACTATAACCTGTTATGTAAAATAAATTATTTATGCGTATCCATGTTTTACCTAACTGTTAATTTTTTTTAAATTAAAATTTTGATTTATATTTTTATATTTATATATTTATATTTATCTTTATATTTCTATTTTTATGATTATATTTTTGTTTATATTTATATATTTTATTTATATTTTTTATGCGATATATATTTTTGAATTATTTTTTTTTTTTTAACATAATAAATAGTTGATAATAAACCGTACATGATGAACTGAAGTGTGACATGAGCGCACAGCTTACAGCGTTGCCAAATAATTCCTTGAAAGTCGCCATTAAAAATATTCATCTATAAACCACATTTCAAGTCAACTTTTAACATAAATATTCTGTTTAAATATTCGGTGACTGTATTTTTATCGGCACTATCGAAAGTATAGAGTTTAGCGAATATGTAGCGCAGTTAATATTTAATATCTCAAGATATCTGATAAACAAATTATTACATTGAAATGTGGAAAATAGACTTTTTCGATAACGTCACATATAAATATCGAATTTTCAAAGTCATAATTTTTCTTTATATGTTCGGTAATGTGGTTTAATTTTTTCTGGCGTAAAGATATGCATTTTAACTTTCTCGTACCAAGAAATCAGTTAATTCTTAAGACTTTGGTGTCATGAAAGGAATACCTTAAGGGATGGGAGGGATTATCCGACGCTCGTTGGTTTCCCGGAACAAACGACCATTAGAAACGCGTGCGACACGAAAATGCATGGTTGGAATTAGGGTTAATATGTTGTAATTTATGACCTACTGAACAAAAAATGTAATGGGTTCGAAGATAAATAATGGACAATTTTTGAGTTGTAGTCAAACACGAAAAATTCGGGTTCTGCAAGTATTATATTCATAAACATGTATCATAGATTGATCATTACCATTGGAGAGCTTCCGGCAAGATCTGAAGGACAGAAAATATGCTTTCCTTTTGCTTCCTCATAGAGGAAGCTTTGTTTTCGTAAAAAAAAAATTTTTTTTTGTTTTTCTGAATGTGTTCAGAATGTTCTAAAACGTCGAAAAATTGCAATTTTAAAAAATGTCTGTATGTATGTATGTGTGTGTGTGTGTATGTGCCAAATTTACCGAAATTTCTATAACTTCCGCAAATATTGAGATATCGGGCTGTTTTTTTTTTTAATCGATAGAGTATCATTCAAGGAAGGTTGGTATTGAATTTGGCGATGATCGGTAAAAGGGTTCTTTTTTAAAAAAATTTTGAATTTTTTTAGAAATGTCCGTTGTTGTTCTAACTTCCACAAACATTGAGATATCGGGCTGTTTTTTTTTTAATCGATAGAGTATCATTCAAGGAAGGTTGGTATCAAATTTGGCGATGATCGGTAAAGGGGTTCTTTTTTAAAAAAATTTTCAATTTTTTTAGAAATGTCCGTGGTTGCTCTAACTTCCGCAAATATTGAGATATCGGGCTGTTTTTTTTTTTAATCGATAGAGTATCATTCAAGGAAGGTTGGTATCAAATTTGGCGATGATCGGTAAAGGGGTTCTTTTTTAAAAAAATTTTCAATTTTTTTAGAAATGTCCGTGGTTGCTCTAACTTCCGCAAATATTGAGATATCGGGCTGTTTTTTTTTTTTAATCGATAGAGTATCATTTAAGGAAGGTTGGTATCGAATTTGGCGATGATCGGTGAAGGTGTTCTTTTTTAAAAAAATTTTGAATTTTTTTAGAAATGTCCGCGGTTGTTATAACTTTTGCAAATTTTGAAATATATTGGGCTATTTAATTTTATTATATTCTTCATTTTATATCTAATAATCGGTAAAAGGGTTTTTTCTTTATAAAATTTTGAATTTTTTGAGGATCGATGAAGGAATTACCGATTTCTGCTTAAAAAGTGTATAAGAGGTACATGTAATTTCATATAAAGTATCATTAAAATAAAGTTGTTTTGAATTTTGCGAGGGTCGGTGAAAGGATCAGTTTAAAGATAGTTAGAACATCTCAAGTCTCAATAATTGAGACTTCAAAAAATGATGTTTTAGGATAATAAAAAAGTGTGCAAGTAGAAACTTGCACATTGCTTCCTCATAGTTTTTAAGTGTGCAAGTAGAAACTTGCACATTGCTTCCTCATAGTTTTTAAGTGTGCAAGTAGAGACCTTTGCTCACAAAGCTTCCTCTATGAGGAAGCCAAAACAAATAAATACTAATAATTATACATCGAATAAAATAAAAGCTTCCTCATAGAGGAAGCTTTGTGAGCGAAGGTCTCTACTTGCACACTTAAAAACTAGGAGGAAGCAATGTGCAAGTTTCTACTTGCACACTTAAAAACTATGAGGAAGCAATGTGCAAGTTTCTACTTGCACACTTTTTCTAATTGTAACAATTAGAAGAGGAAAGCATATCTTCTGTCCTTCAGATCTTGCCAAAAGCTCTCCAATAGCAATGTTTAATCTATTATACAGGATGTTCCTTAAAGACCGCGCACTAACTACATAGCGTTATTCCTGATCAAAAATTGAGTCGAAAAGTCCCGAACCATTTTCTTCTATAATGCTTTACCAAGCTGTAATTATTGAGTAAAGTCAATCCAATCAGCGCCGACCTTTAGTGCGCGGTCTTTAAGGAACACCCTGTATACGCATTCCTATCCTTGTAATGATATGGATGTGGTGGAGAATTGGTCCCAAGTGTATGCGTGTACGTATATGCGTGCGTGCGTGCGTGTGTATGCGCGACATCCATGTCGGTGGTCCAGATGTTACGGGGGTAGGGGCTATAGCACATGGCGATTCCGGGACAATGAAGTACTTTTGTGCTGTTCCAAGGATTACCCGACAATCGAAGGTGCTAGAGGAGTGATTTTAAACAGGTGCTGGCATCAACGTTCGATGGTGCCTGAATAGTGAATTTTTGGTGGATGCCAGTCCCACATAACTGAGAGTATACAAAATGCATTTTCCCATCCTACGCAAAAAAAAAAAGCGAAATACAACAGATTTTACTTCTTCCCCGTCTTATCCCACTGGTGGGGCAAGACGGGAAGAAATGACTTTTTTCGTGTTTTATATATTCTCGATTTGTTTATTAATAATTAATTTTTCTATCGTAACAATTTGGAAGACCGATTGTTAAAGACTCATTATTTCATTAAAATATTTATCTATCTCTAGAAATCTGGTTTTTATTCCATGTCAAATCTCAATTACCCCGTCTTGCCCCGCTCTCCCCTAATAAAAAAAGACCATCTCTCTCCTTCAAGTATACATTGCTATTTTATGTAAGACAGAAATTAATGGAATGTGCACGTTGTGCGTGTGGAAGCCGATTTTATCTCTCCGATATCCACTGTACGAAGGAAACGTACCGTATCACCTCAGGGAGAACGTACGAAGCGCGTACAGGCGTATATATTTATACGGCGCGGTATAAACTAGACCACTAAATATCTCGCTCGCGTGAGTCGCTATTAGCGCCTGCCTTCTAAACGCCTTGCGCAAATCCACGGGCCACTTTAACGATTTGTGCAAATCGTGGACAGCGGGCGAGAAGATTCGCGCTCCTCGTTAGCTCGTCGGCGCTAACGCAAAGAGGACACTCGCGTTTTCGCCATCACGAATCGCGCGTCTACGAATGTTCCTCCCCCCCACCGACCAGCCGTCCCGATCGCGACGTGCCTATCCTACGGATACTAATCGCAATCCTAACTAGACGTCGTAGACGTCCTAGACGTGAAATTTTATTTTAACAAGAATCTGGAGAGACTGCACTCTTAAAGCTTTGTCAAAGATTTTGATGAATTTTATCATATAAATCTATCTTCTTCTTTGTCTCTGTCTTTATTTAATTCCTATTCTATTCCTTTCTGAATGCATCAAATAATAGTTTATTAATCTAATAAATTTTTTTCTACAAAGGATTTCTATGACAAATATATTAATACCAATTATATTAAAAATCATAATGTTAAACAGCTGTGCATCGAGAAAACACAGTAATTATAAAGTATAAAGTCTATTATCAGTCTTGGAATCTAATATTTAAGTGGAATTGCTGAATAAAACACTTTATACATATAAACAACACTTTATACATATAAATAATATTCATTAACGGACACGCAACAAACAGCCCGACAAGTGCACGTTGACGAGACCACAAACGACCGAGAAACTCGGAACTTCTTGTCCTACGGAATTAATCTGGTGCCACACCTAAATTCAATTCAACTTGTTGAGAGATAAGTGATAGATGGCGGCGATTATAGAAAGTTGCGTGCATAATTGCGTCGAAGTCGCGGCATCTGGGCGGAAAAATATAAACGATAAGTTTTTGTCAGCATGATAGTGCCACGCGATTCGCTTAACGCGACGATGACAGAGATCTCTCGTGCCAGTCCAATGACCGAAACATGTCAAGGAAACTATCCGGTGTGGCCGTTGTGTGCACCGCTCGTAAAAGTAACCAACCAGTTGAAAAACAAATCGTACTGAAGGGGAGAAGGCGGGGGGCACGAGACGCCGCAGAGACGGTCGAGTCTGCAGTGATTCACGGATTCATGCCTCATCTTTTTCCGACCCGGTGCCGGATTTTCGAGAACGTACGGAGATCTCGCGGTTGTCTCCTCGCCCCGAGGAGATCTCGCCATCTGTCAAACTGCCAGAAGCCGATTTTCGACGCCCGGCTCTATTTATAAATGTCGTACGGGCAAACACACCTTCGTAGAACGTTACTTGGCAGGCGCCGATTGTCATCGGTCGGACAATGTTACGCGCCGTCGACAATTAAATTTTGCAATTTACTCCTTGTCGAACTGTAGAACAAATAGCAGAAGCTTCGCCAGGCGAAAGCTTCGCCTATATCTTCGGGCGCCGAAATTTATCGCGCGTACACTAGTTAGCATTGTAGGAGCAAGATAAGGGCATCGTTACAATGATGCTCACGCAGATAACGTCAAGATAAGTAATTTCGCGCGGAAACGACCTACACTGTCTCGGTAAACACTTGAAAATTTAAGAAAAGTTCGTAAATTCTATATAAATCTGCTTTTTGAAAAATTCATAACTAAAGTTAAGTAACCTGTGATAATAACAAGGGTATATTAAGTACTTTTACGTTAAAAAATATTTTTAAAAACCTAGTCTATTTAATTATATCGATTAATAAATGACAAAATATTTCACAACTCTCGCTAGGATTCGGTTCGATTCGGTGATGCACATTCACACTTCGTGTTAAAGATCTAAGAGCTTTGACGACGAAGATGTCGTAGGTAGGACGATAAGAAACGAAAATAAATATACAACGCCGAGCGACTAGATAACCCGTGCGACCCTCTTAGCGAGTCAAGAGACAGCGAGAATGGACTCCATAAGAGAGTTTCGTAAGCAAAGGAAGAACGTGTTTCTCGGTTTCTCGGGAAACACGTATCTTCTTTTCCCGATGAATGAGCGGGTCCCGATATTACTCAATTGATTCAAATATCGTGGATACCTGCGCATTATTTATTACGCGCAGATAAAAAGTAAATATTTGTTTTTACCTTTTTTTTTAAGAAGTCAGTAAAAGATATTCCACAATTGATTCAAATATCGTGAATACCTGCGCATTTATTACGCGCAGGTAAAAAGTAAATACTTGTTTTTACCTTTTTTTTTTCAAGAAGTCAGTAAAATAAAAATTATCGTGGCGTGATAGCATTGAACGCGATAGCGGTGTACAGAGGGAGAATGAAGAACAAGGAATCGCGAATACCTCTTGACGGTAAATTCCGGGATCTAAATTTAATGACGTACGACAAATACACTCACGCACACATATACACACGTAGAAAGAGAAATAGAGGGGAAGAAGGAAAAGCGGAGAACTCGAGGCGCAAGCGCGAGATGTGCGCCGGACTAGAATACGCGTTTCTCGTAATAAGTGCTCCACATGACGAAGCCGGAAAGACGCCTAGTGTCGCGTCGCGCGACTGAGTGCCGGTATTTTTAATATCGTTCCTATGTTTAGCTCAGCGAATAGGACATCAGTCGTCGTCGGCGTCGGCGTCTCCGACGCTAAAGACGCGGGAAACGTCAGGTGTCAGTTATACTAAGGCGAGGGGACATGCGTCCCGATATTTCACGGCGTACTTCTTCCCCATTTCGATCCTTTCATTTTTTCTTTTTTCACAAATGGAAGAAAAGGGGAAAGATCCCGCTGCACGAGGCCACCGACGCCTTCGAGAGACTTCCGTTCCACGTCAGGACATTCCACGTAGGTCAGCGAGCAGAACGATTTTAGCAGCGACCTTTAAGACACTCGGACTCGCGTCCATCCGCCAAAGCTGGAGCGTTCGGGAATGAACGCGACTCGAAATAGATTTAATTCATGATATGCAAATCAATTTAGAAGAAACGCCAAGTCTGACAAATAATCGGCGCGCGGTTTAATAGGTTGAAAATATGTGTACTAAAAACACACCGAAATATTATTAGGCTATTACAATCCAGTTTTGACTATAAATAATGTTTTTCCTACATGGATTTAATTCATTTATCGATTCGATACGTTGGGAGACAGCGAAGGCACAGGCACGCGCATCGTTGATAAAATCTCGTTAATCGACTGGTTATGCGGAAGCGAAACCTATTTTAACAGTTTTAGACCGGTTGCCGAGACCTGTAACTCCACACGTCTTGGAATTCTCATATATAAATGCGATTAAAAAACTGGAATACACGCAATATCTCTCGATAATTATCTTTACTTTCCTGCTTCTGATTTGCTTGGATATCTCTAATGTCCATTTCTATCAACGCAGGTTAATTTTAATCTTGGTTTACCTTATCTGTCTTCTTTTCCTAGTTCTAAGAGTTAGAAAAAGATAGGAAGTAAGTTAAACCGTGATTAAAGTTAATCTACATTGGTAGAAATGGGCATAAATGTATAACCATTGTTAGATATGTGAATGTGTCTGGATGATTAAAGCGGGTGTGTAGCAGATGAGGCTGAGAGAGCGAGAGAGCGAGAGAGCGAGAGAGCGAGAGCGAGAGAGAGAGAGAGAGAGAGAGAGAGAGAGAGAGCGAGAGAGAGAGAGAGAGAGAGAGAGAGAGAGAGAGAGAGAGAGAGAGAGAGAGAGAGAGAGAGAGAGAGAGAGAGAGAGAGAGAGAGAGAGAGAGTTGAAGTGTCTTGAAATAAACACGCGCGTACCATAGAACGGAGCACCTTATTGTATTTCGACGATGATCGCGAAAGTCTGTTCAGAAAATGAGGAAATAGCCGCGAAGAACCATGTGCGCGTAATGCACAATGTGCGCCTCAACCGCACCGGAGCGGAGCACCATATGCGATATTCGCTCGGATTAATGCCGACTTTATAACGTTAACGGTTTAAACTAAGGACACACATTCCTCAATCCAGGAACCGAATTCAAAATTTCGTGAAATCTCTAATTGTTCCGTAGACCTACGAGACCTTTTTCTCCGAAGCCCTTTGTTACTATTGCTTAGTTTTCAAGTGACTCGTCTAAGGGAAAGATATAGATGGCTCGTAACAGACCATTCCTTCTCGCCTAATTTAGGATAAATTCAAATATTTACACCTGTCTGGAGTCATTTACATATGAGTTTATGTGTACAACGTTTATCTATCTATACAAGCCGATACGTTCGTACATTTCTTACACAAAGTTCAAAGTCGAATAAAAGCTCTAAAAAAAAAAAATCTTTTTCAAACATTCCATCAACTTCCTATTCCAATAAAGAGGTAACCAAATGACTTATCATATTTCCGATATTATTATACGGAATGATGTATGCGGAAGAAAGGCAAGTTCATAAATTATACGAATTATAGAATCGAAAATATTTTCTTTATTATCTAAAACACGTTGAGAGCTTGTTATCGAATAGAACGAGACTCTTAACTGGTATTAAATGTGAAATTCATAGAAATTACGAAGACACTTAACATTACAAAGCCATGATAACGATTCGACGATTCTCGATGCAATTTCTTCCTCCAAGCTTTTAATAAATCTATTTATATTTAGATAAACGAAGAAACGATAACAGCCGATAGAGTCGGAGTTATCTCCTATCTAGCCAACGTCTACAAGTAGCGAGGACAGTAGTGGCGATGTACAGGAGAGGGAGGATAACATGCCGGACCGCCGATCGTCAACGATAATAGTTAATGGATAAGCATCTAGCAAGATTTATAGTCATCGCGGAGCCGTCGCCGCGCTCATTTTATCGCTGTGTTAACAAAAGTTACGAGAATCTTACGTCTGATAAGCGAGGTTTTACGTGCGACCGAGGTCGCACGCACTTCGGGAAAGTGCGTTTCATCACGAGCAAGTCTCACGAAAAGTCAGTCGCGTGTCGTTAATTATTCCGCACTTAAAAACAAGTAAAACGTCAATTTTACCGGAACTAATGCACCGTAATGTGCTACAAGCGATTACGATTATAGGGAGCTTTCCAGCAAGCGACACAAGTCAACACAAGTATCATTTTATCTTTGTTACTCATTACCAAAAAAGAAAGATGGAACGATGCTGTGTCGACTTGTGTCGCTTGCTGGAAAGCTCCCATAGTCAGCCGTTAAAAATGTCCGCGTGAACTGATGACTCACTCAGAACTCTCTTTATGAATTAATATCTGAGGTTGTCCGAGGTCTTTGCTTGTTGTTACCAATTTTCCATAAAAGTGACCGACACAGCCGGCCTTCAACGCACATTAAAGACGCACAATAGAATTGCGATTGAATAGAGATTTCCCAGATTTTAACTTTCCTCTCACTCAATTCTTCTGTCATCCAAAGTTCCAAAGTGATATATGAGATATCTGCGAGACAAATCGTAGACAAACGAATGCCACTTCCATTTTATAAAAATTCGCATTTCGGGGTGCTAATTTCACAGACCTAGATACACCGCAAATCCAAGTGTGAAATTTGAGAACTGGAGAACCTCTGCTACTTTTTTCATTGTATATAACTCTCGAGAATATCATCGTATTTTGACTATTTTTCCGATCGTAAATATATTGGAAAATACGTACATTAATTCAGTTAGTCTAAAATCATAATGAATAGGCAATAAATACGTGTTGAAAAACTAAAAATCATTTCATTAATAATGCTAATAATGTGCTACATTAGCCTGCCAATAGCTTTAGAAATGCCGACGGTGTCCTAATCGCTATCGAGAAGCTATCAATTATCTGCGATGTTTTCTCGAAACACACGTATCCATTGATCGTACAGTAATTACGAAATCGAAATGCGAAATGTAAGCTTTCGAGGGTCATCGGGCCATAGATCGCTTTGTGATGGTGATTCGCCTTTTTAACATATCCGGTGCATAAAATGGGGGAAAATAACATGAGGAGAAAAAGAAGGCGACGCGAAAGAAGAAAGTTACGTTTCTCGTTACGTAAATGCGGCGTTTCGTGCCGCTTGCTCGACGTTGATATCGTTTCCCCCGTCGCGCGTCGCTCCCTACCAGATATACATATTTCTGACACACATTCGCATATTCTACGCACATCGGAGTAGGAGCGTCTTGTCGGAGGAGGGCAGTCGCGAAAGAACCCGGGCGAAGGTTACGGCCGACCCACGATGCAAAACCGCACGAGGCATGTTATCGTATATCAAGTCCCTTAACGAGACCTCGCTGTCTATATAAATATAGCTCTGGAGCAGCGGGTACGCAAAGTGTTAGTTAAATAAATATTAATTACGTTAGACAAATTAACCGTGTAACGTCATGTACGCTGAAGGAACAATCGGTAATATTCGGCTGTTTTTTTTTTATTATCGTTAATGGATACTTATTACGTGAAATGTTTTAATGATTCAATTAAAATGAAACCAATGCTTGCTTTTGCAATATAGCCAATTTAACATTCTGCGTATCATCTCTGTAGCTAAAAAGATTATATGTCGTAAATAAAACTCTTATAATAAAACATACTTGATTTATTTTTTATGTAATATCTATCGACTATCTATTTTCGATTCGTGCGTCATTGCACAAGCGATGTTGATTTCTAACGATTCGATGACAAGAGCTGTCACTGTTGACTGTTTCGCTGTCATTCATTGAGAAATTGCTCACTAGCGATCGATGCGATAAGATCTAATATGTTAATATATTAGAACGGGAGTAACGTGAAGCAGATTGCAAAAATTCTACTTGCACGGATTTGAGAAAATTCGTATCTTCGATCGTATCTTCAAATTTATTCCTGCAGTCAGGCATTCGTCTGTAATGCTATGCCACGTGTTATGTTTGAGCGCGTGAACTGAGAGCAATTCGATTGGTTAAACATTTCTCACTTAAAAGCTATTATACAGGGTGAGTCGTTTTAATGTCCCCACCCTAAATATCTTCTTTCCTACGTCTTATAAAAAAAGTTTTGTACAAAAATTGCTTGACTTTTGTTTCGACTTTTGTTGTAGATCTCGTCGAGAGAAGAGAAAAATCGGTTTCCATTTAATGTCCCCACCTAAATATCTTCTTCCCTACGTCTTTAAGGCTCCTGGGTAGTCACCGCAGCCATCCTGAATTTCTTGCTATCGCGATCGAGGCGAAAAATTACCCTATTTTGTCGTGCGTGGCATTCTCAAATATAAAGACATTTCAATAAAAAATCACTATAGATCGTTTCAGAACACTTCTAAAATTGACCGGGAACTATTCTTTTCCCTCGACAATAAACAAACAACCATAAAACGAAGCCTGAACATACGGGCAAACAAATTTTCCAAGTTTAACGACTGTCAAAAAGAGTGAAAAATGTTCCTCCGCATATTTATTCCTAACAATCTTTCTCCATTTAAGAAAAATGATGATTAATGAATTTTTCGAAATCCAATGGATACCATTTTTGTGACGAGTCATGCTGTATTTAAAGAGAACAATGGGGGTCATAAATGGTTTAACTTTGGGATTTTACCTATTTTCCCCACACTTTCACTTTGACAGTAAACGGATATTACCACGTTATTTTACGGCCCAAAAACTATAAGAAATTATGCAAATTTTACGTGCCGACTTGGGGGGTAAAAATCGGTCACTTTTTAACATACTCATTTAAAAATCCTTTTCCAAAGTTAAAGTATATGCACTAATGTACCTCAGAGCGAACGATTTTATGCCGAGAATGAAAATAATTCAATCAGAAATTCAGATCTTTACCTACTCTGAGTAATAGGGCGTCTAGAGCTGTCAACTCGTGACAACATTTGCTTTATATAAAAATTCTACAGTTTGTTGTCACAAAATGAGAACTCTGTAAAACGTGGATTACATGAAGAAATAACGTAGAGTCCTCAGAATCAGGCTTAGATACCTAATATATGTATATAAGATTAGTGTAAAAAACAATTAAAGTGAGTGTGTGCGTACGATGCCCGTACGGAAGAAAATACAAAAATACATCGTCCTATGAGGTGCATTAGTGCATAATACTAAGGCCGAGACACAATACAAAAATACCTTTACAGGCCTGTACCTGGTACCTACAGAAGTACAGACAATAGGAACGCCGGGACACGATACAAAAATTACCGACCTGTACCTATACAGGCAATAGGAACAGGAAATAGAAATCAGAAATTATATATAAATGCAAAATAAACAATAACACAGACAATAGACAGAACAGAGTTTCCGTCACACTGGAAATTTTGTGCCTATTGCCTGTTGCCAATCAATCATAGCATTCGAAATTTTTTAGGTTGTAATCAACAAATTTTTGTTTATCCCCTGTTCTTGTTGCCAGTACCTTTGTATTGTGTTCTGACTTTAACTCTAGAAATAGATTTTTAAATCTATTTCTGCCAATAAAATAAGTTTTTAGAAAAAGTCGCGCTTGATCGGTAAAGACAATTTGTGGCCAAAAAGTACGAACGGTTACTTGTGAAGAATTTTCAAATGCCTATAATTCAGAAACAATTTTTGGGGGCAAAAACCCCCTTGAGGTAAAAAACGCCAAGGTGTCTCGTCGTACTTTCTTCGCGATCGCTTAATCGCGCCGCTATTCGCGGCGTAGGCTCTTATTCTCGGGAAGGGGAACGAGAGATACGGAACGAAGAGCTCCTAAGAAGTTGCGACCTCATCGTAAAGCATTACATAACACCGATAGCGCCACTTCGTGCATCCCGCGCGTCTGACAGCCGACCGTGCGTCTTATCACGTCGCCTCATTGGGTCGCGTTTCGTCGCGCGACGCCAGCGAAGAATATGACGACCGCGATCTCAAGGTTGACCACGACTGGGGATAATCGCGAATCCATGGGAAAAGAGATGTCGTCAAATCGAGAAGCGGTTGACGGCAGGTGCTGGCGCACAAAACGCGGTAGCGAACAAGCGAGTAGCGCGCGAGAGTGGCGAGTGGAGGCACGTGGCCGCGCGCGCCAATTGCGCGACCAGAGCGCCGAACAAGCGCAACGAACCGATGAGTAGATGCACGAATGTGCAGACGGAGAGAGCCGGTCTTTTCTCCTTTCTCTCTTTCAACAGCGATTATTATTGCGCACGTTACGCAATTCTCTCGCCGTCCTCCTCTCTCGGCGCGTACGCGCTACTGGCCAATGACCAGAGCTAGATAACGTGTGCGCCCCACTTTGCAGACTCGCTAATCTTGGACTATAACTCGGACTAGATTCCTCCGAGTTATGGTCCTCCTTCTCTCCCTCTTTCTGCCTTTCCCTCCCTTCCTCTGTGATAATATTATCGTTCTGAAAATTGAATCCCGTGCAAATTAAGTTGTCTCTCCTGTCGCGCTTCCGATTTTACTGTGAATACATCATCCGCGAAGGCGCAAGAAATCTCTATATATCTTTTATGTAATTCTAGATTTGACCGTGTACAAAAAAAAGGAATATTCTTGATTTGAAAATATCTTTAGTTTCAACGTTCGAAAAGTTGGAAATCTTGAAATGACATTATATTGCGTTAAACGAAGAAAATTTACTTGAATGAAGTCATTATATAGTTCAACAAAAAAAAAATGTTAAAATAAAAAGTTGAAATTCTTATAAGATGTAGATTGTTTCGTATATACGCAAGATTACTACATAATCTTCTTATGAGAATTTCAACATTTTATTTCAACATTTTTTTTCTTGGTTGAACTATATAATGAGTTCATTCAAGCAAGAAAGTTAAAAAATTGCATTTAAAAAAAATGTCCGTATGCGTATATGTATGCGCGCATGCGCGCATATGTTATATAGATTTTACTGAAATTTCTATAACTCAAGAACTAATCAACTAAATTTTAAAAATTATATATAAAATAGGGGTAGAAAAGATTAAAGAATATAACAGAATTACAAAAATTACCAATATTATAATATTTTTACCCTTATTAAAGGATATACCTTAAGTTTCAATCAATTGAGATTTTTCAAAAATTGATGTGTTTTGGCAATTTAATATTAATTATTGGCAACCTTTCTAATTCTAGTATATTTTTCTAGTTACTCTTCTATCCCTATTTCATGTACAATTCTTCAAGACTTGGTTGATTAGACCGAACTTTATAAGCTTCTATGATTTATGTAAGAGGTTTGGGTACGTTCCTCATAAAAAAAAACGCCTTGTAAACCCTACGGGATGTGCAATAAATATCACACATATAAGCTTCTATGTATGTACGGAATCTCTGAAATTTTAAACGTCTGTATTTCAAGAATTAATCAAACAAATCTTAAAGAATTCTATATGAATCAGAGATAGAAAAGACTGGAGAATATAATAGAATTGGAAAAATTACCAGTATAATAAAAATAGCATATGCGCATTGCTATTTTTAGTGTAGCTTAAGTATAGTAAAACTTATCACAATAAAAAAGTGTACAAGTTAGAAACTTGCACATTGCTTCCTCATAATTAGATTGTTAGCATTGTTTCTATTCAAACCCAACTTGTTTTTAAAGCAATATAATTATTAACATAAAATAGTATAACTTCTGTAAACCTAGCACCTCCACCACTAAAAAAAAGTTTGGGTCTATGACATAATTAAGTGCTAATTTTGGGCTAATTCATTGTTTCTCGAATTTTGTGCTTCTATCAATTCGCAGGAAATAAATAGCAAGAGTGGAAGTGTTGACTTCACGTTAAACTAGCATCTCCATGCACTCCTGAAAACCAAGTATAGAGTACTGTAAACAAAAAAATTGATATACCAGAATTTTGTGCTAATTTTGTGCTGTCAAAATATCCTAATCCGGAATTTGCTCGTTGTTTAACATAAGAAAATCCATGAAGAATGTGATCACAACAAGAGTAAGGTGTATAATTTAAACAAATTAGTTGCCAGGTCGGATTTAGTCTTAAGTCGGTTCTACAATACAATGACAAACAATATGGCAACTGCTAGTTCAAAAGTGTTATTTCTGATTGCCGATTACCAGTTACTGTCACCAAAAAAGTTAAAAGTTCGCCAACTCTCTTTTGACAACCGCAATTGACAAGCGCAATGTGGAAATAACACTTTTCAACTAGCAATTGCCATCGTTTGCGACGTATTGTAGAACCGGCTTTAAAATAACACTAAAATTATGTGCTTTTAAAATATGCAAATCCGGAATTGAGTACTCTCTTAACTTAAAGTAGTTCGATGATGAAAGGCCGAAGTCAAAACAATGTTTATGATTTTGTTATTTATAATTATAAAAAAATAGAATAACGCATCGCAAAGCTTCGTAACGACGTAAAAAGACCATTAGTAAGTAATTTTTACGTTGTAGAATAATATTTTGCCTGAAATAGATTAAAATAAGTGTGTGTTAACGCGTCGCTTGACTAGTTTTCAACTTTAATTATTAATTAAAAAAAAAACTGTACGGTGGATCGTGTTCACTTTCAACTATAGGCTTTCTCACAGTGTCCTCTATCCATCGATATGTATTGTTCGAACATTTTTGGCAAAAGATTTTTCGCAAACTCATGTTATTCATAGGAAAATACATATTTTTCCTATTTAGACCAATGTTAAAATCATTAAAATCACCTAATTTTGAAATTAAATATCTTGAGAACGGAACGGTGAATTATATCTTTTTTCTGGGCTTAATCGATTCAGGAGAGTTCTTTCTTCCGATATAAAAAATAAAACATATCACTTTTGGCAAAAGTTGTTCATCATCGAACTACCTTAAGAAAATCCTTCAAGAGTGTGATCACGACAAGAATAAAGTTCATTAAAGCAATTAGTTGCTGGGTCAACTTTGTTACTATAATATTGGTAAAATTATGTGCTTTCAGCATATACAAATCTAGAATTTGGTACTTGTTGTTTAAGTTAATAAAATCTATAAAGAGTGTGGCGGTGCTAGCGTCATTTAGCTTAAACAACAAGCACCAAATTCCGGATTTGCATATTTTAAAAGCACATAATTTTAGTGTTATTTTAAAACAAAATTTGACCCAGCAACTTTGCATCTCGTTTCTGCTTGATCCTACGACAAAAGTAGTTATTATCAATATTAAAGAGGAAGAAATTCTCTACAACTTTCGTCTGGAACATTTTTTCATTTTCTTAATATTTTTTTAGATATTGAAGGAAATTTTTCAATATTTAGCAAATTTTTCTTGAATATTAAAAAAAATATTAGGAAAATAAATGTTTTGGACAAAAGTTGTAGAGAATTTCTTCCTCTTTAATATTGATAATAACCATTTCTGTCGTAGGGCCAACCGGAAACAATATTGCAAAAAAAAAAACATTTTTTGGCTTTATTTTTCCAATATGACGACGAGAGCAGCGGGTCGCCAAGGTTGAAAACTCAGGAAATTATTTAGATCTAACCGCCAACTACACGACCTTGCAAAATTTTAAAGCTCCTGGATTTAACGTAAAACAACCGCCTTTTTTGTATCTATTGACTGGGGTATATATTAAGCAACGAGCACCAAATTCCGGATTGGAATATTTTAAAAGCACAAAATTAGTACAAAAATCTGATATATTAATTTTTTTGTTTACGATACTTACTGTTTTTCAGGAGTGAGGGGTGCTAGCTTAATGTGAAGCGAGCACCTCCACTTTTGCTATTCATTTTCTGCAAATTGGTACAAAATTCGGGACTAGAGCAATCTCAATTAGCACAAAATTAGCACTTAATTATGCCATAAACTCGAATTTTTTTTAAGTGATGGGGGTGCTAGAGGTTTACAGAGGTTGGTAATTTGCCGTGGTTCATCGTGATCAGTATGCACATCGGTCAACGTATCTGTAGAAAAATGAAGATATTTTTAGAAATTTGAAATCTAGATAAATAATACTTATGTAGACAAACGAACAAGAATGCCGAGAATAAATATCTCTCCCAAGGATTTTCATTATTTCATGAGGTAAAGCGTCGAAAGAGTATCTCGCTTTAAATTAACATCGCTAATGAATAACGCTGCGCTCAGAGAAAAATTAAAATTCTTACATTTATGTACGTTTCGAGACAAAATTTACTCGACGATTCTACAGTGATATTTTTTTATATTGATGGAATTTTATTCTGATAGAATTCTTCTCTTTTTTTTTAAGAAAAATAATACACAAACAAAATGAAAACGCTGTTCTTAATTTTAAAGCATTGTAATCTCGCAGATGAGCAAAACTGAGAACTGAAAAAATGTTGAAAAAAATAGTAATTATGAAAGAGAGGGGTTTTCTCACCGATTTGGCTGAAACTTTACAATTTCATATATTTTGGTGCGTAAAACATGAATCTATATTTAGTTAAAATTGTCACTCTCAATTAGGAAAAAAGTTATTAAGCACTAAAGTTGACAGAGAGAGTTGCGTGGTTAGGATGTCTGTCATTTATTATACTTTATATTTATAGACTTTTCAATATGCCAATCATTTTCTGCCTAAAAAAAGCATAACTCTATTTCTATACATCTTTTTTAACTATTTAATTCAATATATTTAGTACAACAAAACTGCATATTTTCCAGGAAAATGCCATATATTATGGTACTGAATATGGATGGCACCCATTATGAGAGGAAGCCCCTCTCTTTCATAATTACCAAAAAGAGTAGGGATGAAAAAACGGACTACTCATTTCCTTTATTCACCTTTTTAGCAGTCTTTTTATCTCACTCCCTTTTCTTTTATTGATTTATTCTAGTTAAAAAAAGAATGACGAAATACGAAAATACGATCACACGTGTTACTACGAAGACAAACCGATCTCCTATACCAGTTACTTTTTTCGCGACGTTTACAAACACATTCCGCGCGAAATCAGATATAAATCTATTCCGGTTGAACGACGCGTGGCCAAGAAAATTTCAAATTTACATGCTCGTAGGTAGGAAGAGATTGAACGACCGGAGGAATACGACTTCAATGTTGTTGCTATGCAGAAGCTCGAAGAGAACGCTTTTCTATTTTTTGTTAAAAAATCGACAAAAGAGGAGCATATCATCGGAATTGTTGGGCAGCAACTCTGACAGGAAGGAAAAAAAGCTTCACTGAGCTTGATTTGTAGCATGATCCGGGAAATTGTGTATAAATTCGTGCGAACCACGTAACGTAGTAAACGTGTGTACGAAACCACGTGGAAAGACGTAATGTCACACGCGGCGCAGCGCGGCGGCGGTATCCAACGGCAAAAGATGGCTGATTTTTTCGGCGCGAGCACGCGCGCGGGCCGCCAGCGGCAACATGCTTTTATCACAGGATCACGTTGTAAAACGGCGTCTGCCGAGCGGAGGATAGATCGTACTCACCGACATGATGATGTTTCATCCTGAGGCCGGCGGAGCTGGATCAAAGTCCTACGGTTGGTCGTTTTACGATCACTCGACGGAGTGAAAAGCTGTCAAAGAGAAAATGATCCGGTCAAAAGTCAACGAATGTCGGGACGCGGTCGCGAGGGATGCCGCAAACGTCGCCGCCGCCCGGCCGTCGTCGTCGGCGGCACGAATTAACGTCGAAAGATCACGGACGACGAGCGCACGCTTCCACCTTCAGGAGGCACCGCGTTAAACGCGAACCGCCGAAACGCACGTGTCGCGTAGAAACGTCTCTCGCGAGACCCATCTTACGTGAGTCGCGCCTGGTGTGCACGGGGTGATGCGCGCGCTTCTCCCGCGCTCGCGGCTTTTGCTTCGCGGTACGACGCCGCGTCCTCGCGTGGCGTACAACTAAATAAAGAAATTACGAGGCAACACTTACTGGAACGTGAGATTTCGTGTTCACGCTTCTTCTCCCGATATCGTCCCGATGCTGCGGTGCCAATTGCTCATGCCTCGTCCCTTCGTTGGTGTACGTGCTCCCGCTATTGCCACTGACAGGTCGAATGACAGCTAAACAGCTACAGAGCGACGAGCGTGAGCGTGCCTCGAACCGCGCGTCGTTTGGCTTGGTTGTTGGAAGAAATGTCAGAACACAGAAGCTGTCAAAGCTCGTAGTAGTCGCGTGTGGCGCCACCTGTAGAGTTATCGATACACTTTTATAAATGGTCGAACTCGCGGGATGAATTTAGGCTTGTTCGTTTTAGCTGAACTTCTTTTGCACGGTTTATTTTTCCTCTTTTTCTTTTCATGTTGAAGAGAAAAGGAGAAAAGATGAACTCTGTGCAAGAAGTTTAGCTAAAATGAACAGGCCTCTTTTCATCACTGAAATACATATTGTACTAAAAAGACAGCGGCACACGGAGCATGTTTTCCTGCGAAGGCATTAATTAACAAATCTCATTAAACTTATGCTCGTTTTAATCAGTAAGATCAGCCGCAACCCGCTACATAGCCGGATTTTCCATTTTGGCTCTTAAGGGGGTCCTAAAGCCGTCTGTATTACCGACCGAATTCTATATCTGTCCTTGTATAGACAATGATAATAGACAAGGATAGACAAGGTTATAGGTTATATTGCATTCATTACAATTAATCTTTTTTTGTAGGCTTTTAGTCTTAGTTCCAATTGCACGATATTGTTCTTACATGTTGTCCCTAGGTCATGCCGTTCTAATTTTGTGGATATTTATTGTGAAATTTTTGTACAAAGCAAATATTGTCGTCACGTATTAACAAAAATATTAATTTTTTTTCGTTTTCGATATAAATTCGACCACCATGACCTAGATTTTGATGCGTACTTTAACTTTGGAGAAGGATTTTTAAATCCATAAAGCCAATAAAAAGATAAGCGTTAAGAAAAAAGCCGGTATTACAGACGGCTTTAGGATCCCCTTAAAAAATTTATAATAAATAAAATACGGACTCGCAGCTAAGCAACCCGACAGAGGTCGGTAGTGTTACTCCTGTCGACCCTTAAGGCATCGAAAAATCATCAATTTAATGTTATCCAAAAGTATCTTCATAAAAGTTGTCCAAAAGGTATCTATCGGTAGCGCTGTTTCTGTCTTTTGTTGCAGTCCAAAAGATGTCATCAGTTAGATATCATGTTGTAGTGGCGTTATTGATGTCATTAAAACGATGTAGGAAAGTTATAATTTTTACGACATCTTCTTGATTATGGAAATATCTAGAATTCGAGATTTTATTGCACCGCGCGTACGTGTATTAGCACATGATTATTCCATCACGAAAGAGACAAATTGTTTAACAAAAAGTGTGTAAATATATAAAGTGTTGTAATTAATACGCGTGTAAGTATATACTTTCGCTTTTTCTATATTTTTAGTATATATATACATGCATATATCATAAAGCGTGACTATAATACACACGTGTACGTTTCAGGTTATACCGAGTTATACACGCAGTAATAAATAATATAAAGTAAAGTGACGTACACTATTTTTTTTATTTCGTTGAGCCGATTCCGTTGAGTTCGGATGAGCTTGAACAAAACCGCGGAGGAATTAGTGGGCATTCTGAACGATCTATTCGAACGTTTTGATGATCTATGCGAACATCACGGTTGCGAAAAGATCTCCACATTGGGAGACTGCTACTACTGCGTAAGCGGATGTCCGAAACCAAGGTCCGATCATGCAAAATGTTGCATAGAAATGGGGCTAGGTAGGTGGCACATTATTATATACATTATAAGCATTATTAGCTCAATCTTAATTGTGAAATTAATGTTATGAATTGCATTCTAATAGCCATGATCGAAGCTATCAAGCAATTCGACATCGAAAGACGCGAGAACGTGAACATGAGAGGGTGTGCACACAGGCTCCATACTCTGATGTAGAATTGTGGGCACAAAGAGATTCAAATTTGACGTTTGGTCGAATGATGTGACTTTTTTTAGCAAATAAATTGGAGAGCACGGGAAAGCCCGGCCGTGTACATCTGAGTGAAAATATTTTGAGATTTCTGGGAGACCAATACATTACGGAAAATGGAGAAGTAATAAATGGTAAGTAAAGTAATGTGAAGAAAAAAAGAAGAGGAGAAAAGAGTAACGGAGATCTGAATTTTATATTACACGCATGAATCTTTCATCTTTTCAGGGGTAAAAACTTACTTCATTAGAGCCCGTAAGTCGGATTTTGTGAATCAATTTATCACGAACGTCACGTCACCCAAGAGCATTTCGCCATTGATGCAATCGTGAAATCGCCTGGCGTCGTGCAACAATCAGGCCAAAACGCGATGGCATTATCTCCATATGGTCACGAACGCGAGCAATTACAGGATGAAGGCTAATTCCTTGCCTAGTATTTTGGATTCCGAGAACGACGGTGACATCACGGACGAGAAGGAGGACTCAAACAAGAGTCCGACGTCCACCGCTAGCTACGGCAAGAAGAAATAAGTGCGGCATAAGCCACGGAGATATCTGCAGAGACAACGGACAATCGAGGAAATGACACCTCTGGAGATCGAAGAGGGAAGAAATATCGTTATGGCGCGAGCGAAACCCGATATTCAGACGTACGAAGAATGCAATGGATTTAGACGAGTTAGTAGTTCTTTGCCTTCTTTGCTAATAGAGTCTTACTTTATGATTGATGAGTGCTTACGATCGCTTTGCAGGTCCCTCTGAACAACGGCGTTGAAATAGATCCGAATCCTGTACCTTCTAGTCCTTTATTATCTGGCCAAAAGCCGATTAGTAATGCTTCTTCCATTTGCAGTAGAAAATAAGATTCCGGTATCAAGAACAATAGCAGGCGAAGTAGTATACAACAGCAGGTACGTTTTTTGTAAATCTGGTATATTTTCCAGAATTCTTTTACCACTGAATACATTGCTTTATCATGTTTTTTTTATGACTTTTTAGTTGATCCTAATGAATGGCATGATCCAAGGTGATCTATTGGAACATAGGGTCAGTGGCTATTATACTTCTAGTTCGACGTTAAACTCCACTCACGAACCTTCGTTATCGGTGCCCCCTTATCTGTTCCCTCCGATGATAACTGATACATTTGGCGCGTGCTTTCATAAATTACGGAAGCAATCCGATCTCCAGTTAATTAGGTGAGACAAATCATTCCTCGGCGCACCTTACAAGTTGCGATGGATGTTCTTTTTAAAGATTATCTTTTTGAAGGTGCGTTCAAGACAACGTGAGCTCTCAGCGTTCATATTTTGTCAAACTACCATTGTCGAGGGTCACTCTCTTCTTCAGGAACAAGGAAATGGAGAAGGAGTACCGAGGGGGCGACCGGAAAAAAGCTGAGAATAAACGTCGAGAACGTCTAAATCTTCAGCAGTGATATATCATTGTACTTGGTAGATATGTATATTACACTGTACCTGCGTCTATATGCATTACGCGTGCTTTTTTTTAATAAGATAAATATAGGTCAAGATATATTGATATAGGTATCATTTAATAAGATCAATATAGGTATAGGTGTTTTTTTTTCAATAAGATAAATATTACAGGTATAAGTTCCTAATAAATAAGTAGATTTTTGATAATGTTGTTTACATACAAGACTGTGTTTCGCTTATGTAAGATCTGTTTCTTTATGTACAAGCTAGTCTTATGAATAATACTTTCATTATATTGTAAATAATGTGAAATATGGATTTATATTAATTATATTATATACTATATGATAAAAGTTTATTGTTATCTGAAATATGGATGTACACAATATAAAGTTAATTGTATTATCTAAAATTATTTAGTACACAGGTAACAATCAACTAGTATATTTTATAATATAAAGTTGATATGATATATATTATATATATTAATTATAATTAAATATCAAGTGGACATGAGACACAATTTTGTTGTCAAAAAGGAATCTTTTTAGCCAACTGAAAAGTCATCCTAGTCCTTTTTTGGTTAGCTTTTAGATATCTTTAAGATATCATTTTGTTACCTGGGAGAGAATACAAGAGAATAGAAATCAGAAATCATGTATAAATGCAGAAGCAGAATAAACAGTGACACAGGCAATAAACACAGAGTTTCCGTCACGTTGGAAATTCTGTGCCTATTGCCTGTTGCCAAACAATCACAGCAGTCAAATTTTTTAGGTTGTAATTAATGATTTTTTGGTTATTTCCTGTTCCTATTGCCTGTTGCCTGGGGCCCAATTCTGTACACGCTTACCGACACCTATCAGTTCGATAAAGGTGCCTTTTCATGCTGACGCTCGACGCTCATTTTCAGCGGCAAGAAGGTCGTATGACCACAATTGACGCCGGCGTCAATTGAAATTCATGAAAAGGAAAACAGCGTCAAAATTTCGGAGTCTTCGCGCTGCTTTGGCTTTGACGCTTGAAGTTGGAAAAATCCAACTCCTCTTTCTTGACGCTGGCATCTAGTGATGTCACGTGACGACGCTGTCAATTAGTAAAAAATAATGAAATTATATGGAATTACTGCATTCCTATGAAAGAAAGGTCAAAATTTAAAATAAGCATTGCATGGGATTTTATCGTGGAAGACTTGAAAGGTAAGACCTAAAAATTTATTAGAAACTAAACAATTTTCTAAACTAAACTGAAATGTGCTCTCACAATATACAAACTTGCCTTAATTTTTTAATAATTTTAAATATTTTAGATACATTTCCCGATATCTCTTCTTTCTTTAATCCAATTGTGGTTCAATCCAAATGGAAAAGTTTGGTTGATTATTTTTGGAGAAAAGTAGCTTCACGTCCAAAAACAACTGGATCTGCTGCCACAGCTCCCGAATCGTGGCCATATTTCGAGAATATGACATTTCTTCAAGAAATACAAACTAAACAAAAGTAGTAATTCAAATCTGTAAAAAATAATTTTTATCTTATAGATTATTATCTATTTCAGGACTATTGATAATTTCCCTGAGGAAGATGAAGAAAATAAAACTAATGAAAAAATTAGAAGAGGAAGAACCAACAAAAACAATAACGGCATCGAGAAAATAGCGTCAGCTTTAACCGAATTGGCAAAGGCACCGTCAATAATTCCACCTCCATTGCCCGCTCCTTTACCACAAAACACTACGCAGTCAAAACTGACTTTCAAAGAAAAGAAAATTCGAGATTTTCTACAGTTAATGGAGTCTTTGATGCTGAGTATACCCGATGCTGATCTCGACAATGTGCTCTTCAGTATCCACGAAACTGTACATAAAGCAAAAAGATAATTGCACAGAAATATTAAAAAGAATTATGTATACTGCGCGGTCTGCGCGTCAATGATTCCTTTTCTGAGGTAAAGGGCGAACACAGAAATCTAGAGACGCTATTATGGTTATTTCTATTAGTCTATTACTAGAATAGTCTATATGTGTTCCCCCATTACCTCAGGAAAAGAATCATTGAAAGAATCAGTTTATTATATTTCAATACATGTTTATTTATTTCATTTTACTTCCAACAACATGTTACAAATTATTGTAATTGTAATTATTGTAATTGTTATTACAAATTTCTGACAATATCTAATCTAATAAAAATGGTTTCTTTGAAAATAAAAAAATGTGTGTGAAAAAAATTTATTTTCTTTAATTTAGGTTTTTTAAGTGTTTTTTTTTTTTTTTTTTTTTTTCCCTAGTCAATTGCATGATTATCGATAAATTTGGTGAAGTTGCCAAGGTACTGCTCCTTCATTGGCGAAAAACTCTGTGAACTTTCTTCGTACTTGTAAAGCTTCTCGACTTAATACAGCTTGATTTGGTTGATTTAAATTTTGAAATAAATTATTTTCGGATGTATCATTTCGCCAAATACCTGGAATTACATCTCCATTTCTTGTTTCTCTATCTACCATTGACTTGCAAAAATATGTCGACTCTTCCTTTTTTATTAAATAATTATGGAGACATATCGTTGCTTTTACAATAGCTTCAATTGTTTCTACATTTGCGTCTATTGTTCTTCGAAGTATTCTCCATTTTGCAGTAAGAATCCCAAATGTATTTTCAATAATTCTTCGAGCTCTCGATAAACGGTAGTTGAAAATTCTTTGATCAAGTGACAATTTGTTATTTTCAGGATAAGGTGTCATTAAATATGTTGTCAAGGGAAATGCTTGATCTCCAACTGCAACAAAGTGAAGAACAGTATCGCTGTCCAATACAGATACCGGATTTGGCACTCCCATTCTGTCTTCTTCAAAATATTTTCTCATTTTCGATCGTGAGAAAATACCACCGTCGCTCTGGCGCCCAGTAGCTCCAATATCCAACATCGTAAATGCGTAACGATAATCACATATAGCCAATAACACTATACTATGAAATCCTTTGTAATTATAATATTCAGAACCAGCACCCGCGGGAGCCTACAAAAGAAAATAGAACAAGATATATATATATTCTTTTTTTAAGTCACGAAACTTTTACCTGTATGGGAATGTGTTTTCCATCGATTGCACCAATACAATTAGGAAAATTCCACTGAGATTCAAATCCTCTTCCAATTCCTTTCCAATCTTCAGTTGTTGGCAATTCTAAAACAGATGCTCGTAATTTATTCCATAATGCTGTACATGTTTCGAAAATTATATTGGAAACAGTAGATTTTCCCATTCGAAATTGGTAAGACAATGAAACCATACTGTCTCCAGAAACAACATATCTGAAAAGAAGAGAAATACATCGCAAACTGACATGTAAATTAAATTATAATTAAAATCTTACAATTATTTGCTGTACCTTAGTGTCAAAGCCAATCGCTCGCCAACAGATATAGGTCGACGTGCTATGGTTTCACGTGTTCTTTCAATGCTAGGCCCAACTAACTGAACCAATACTTCAAAATGTGTTGCTGACATTCTGAAGTAATTGGTAAACAATTGTCTATTCGTGAGGAGCAAAGGAAACAACGAAGCATAATTTCCATGTACACGACGACTCTTTACTATTGGAGACTCCCAATATCGTTTCTTTTTATATGGTTTTCGTTTTTTTTCTTGCAAATGTTCAATTATTACAGGCATTACAAGCGTTATTGCTTTCTGTAATTTTCTTCTATGATTATTTACAGAATTTATATAATTGCAGTACCAGTCGTAATATGTTTGTGTTAAATTATCCATAATTGACGCACGTCGTCGACAACTGCCGCTGAAACATTAATTGATTAAATAAATGAATCAAAACATAAATGTTTCAATTAATTGATCAATTAATGTTTCAGCGGCAGTTGTCGACGACGTGCGTCAATTATGGATAATTTAACACAAACATATTACGACTGGTACTGCAATTATATAAATTCTGTAAATAATCATAGAAGAAAATTACAGAAAGCAATAACGCTTGTAATGCCTGTAATAATTGAACATTTGCAAGAAAAAAAACGAAAACCATATAAAAAGAAACGATATTGGGAGTCTCCAATAGTAAAGAGTCGTCGTGTACATGGAAATTATGCTTCGTTGTTTCCTTTGCTCCTCACGAATAGACAATTGTTTACCAATTACTTCAGAATGTCAGCAACACATTTTGAAGTATTGGTTCAGTTAGTTGGGCCTAGCATTGAAAGAACACGTGAAACCATAGCACGTCGACCTATATCTGTTGGCGAGCGATTGGCTTTGACACTAAGGTACAGCAAATAATTGTAAGATTTTAATTATAATTTAATTTACATGTCAGTTTGCGATGTATTTCTCTTCTTTTCAGATATGTTGTTTCTGGAGACAGTATGGTTTCATTGTCTTACCAATTTCGAATGGGAAAATCTACTGTTTCCAATATAATTTTCGAAACATGTACAGCATTATGGAATAAATTACGAGCATCTGTTTAGAATTGCCAACAACTGAAGATTGGAAAGGAATTGGAAGAGGATTTGAATCTCAGTGGAATTTTCCTAATTGTATTGGTGCAATCGATGGAAAACACATTCCCATACAGGTAAAAGTTTCGTGACTTAAAAAAAAGAATATATATATATCTTGTTCTATTTTCTTTTGTAGGCTCCCGCGGGTGCTGGTTCTGAATATTATAATTACAAAGGATTTCATAGTATAGTGTTATTGGCTATATGTGATTATCGTTACGCATTTACGATGTTGGATATTGGAGCTACTGGGCGCCAGAGCGACGGTGGTATTTTCTCACGATCGAAATGAGAAAATATTTTGAAGAAGACAGAATGGGAGTGCCAAATCCGGTATCTGTATTGGACAGCGATACTGTTCTTCACTTTGTTGCAGTGGAGATCAAGCATTTCCCTTGACAACATATTTAATGACACCTTATCCTGAAATAACAAATTGTCACTTGATCAAAGAATTTTCAACTACCGTTTATCGAGAGCTCGAAGAATTATTGAAATACATTTGGGATTCTTACTGCAAAATGGAGAATACTTCGAAGAACAATAGACGCAAATGTAGAAACAATTGAAGCTATTGTAAAAGCAACGATATGTCTCCATAATTATTTAATAAAAAGGAAGAGTCGACATATTTTTGCAAGTCAATGGTAGATAGAGAACAAGAAATGGAGATGTAATTCCAGGTATTTGGCGAAATGATACATCCGAAAATAATTTATTTCAAAATTTAAATCAACCAAATCAAGCTGTATTAAGTCGAGAAGCTTTACAAGTACGAAGAAAGTTCACAGAGTTTTTCGCCAATGAAGGAGCAGTACCTTGGCAACTTCACCAAATTTATCGATAATCATGCAATTGACTAGGGAAAAAAAAAAAAAAAAAAAAAAAAACACTTAAAAAACCTAAATTAAAGAAAATAAATTTTTTTCACACACATTTTTTTATTTTCAAAGAAACCATTTTTATTAGATTAGATATTGTCAGAAATTTGTAATAACAATTACAATAATTACAATTACAATAATTTGTAACATGTTGTTGGAAGTAAAATGAAATAAATAAACATGTATTGAAATATAATAAACTGATTCTTTCAATGATTCTTTTCCTGAGGTAATGGGGGAACACATATAGACTATTCTAGTAATAGACTAATAGAAATAACCATAATAGCGTCTCTAGATTTCTGTGTTCGCCCTTTACCTCAGAAAAGGAATCATTGACGCGCAGACCGCGCAGTATACATAATTCTTTTTAATATTTCTGTGCAATTATCTTTTTGCTTTATGTACAGTTTCGTGGATACTGAAGAGCACATTGTCGAGATCAGCATCGGGTATACTCAGCATCAAAGACTCCATTAACTGTAGAAAATCTCGAATTTTCTTTTCTTTGAAAGTCAGTTTTGACTGCGTAGTGTTTTGTGGTAAAGGAGCGGGCAATGGAGGTGGAATTATTGACGGTGCCTTTGCCAATTCGGTTAAAGCTGACGCTATTTTCTCGATGCCGTTATTGTTTTTGTTGGTTCTTCCTCTTCTAATTTTTTCATTAGTTTTATTTTCTTCATCTTCCTCAGGGAAATTATCAATAGTCCTGAAATAGATAATAATCTATAAGATAAAAATTATTTTTACAGATTTGAATTACTACTTTTGTTTAGTTTGTATTTCTTGAAGAAATGTCATATTCTCGAAATATGGCCACGATTCGGGAGCTGTGGCAGCAGATCAGTTGTTTTTGGACGTGAAGCTACTTTTCTCCAAAAATAATCAACCAAACTTTTCCATTTGGATTGAACCACAATTGGATTAAAGAAAGAAGAGATATCGGGAAATGTAGGGGAGACCGGGGCTAAACCGCCAGTTTTTTTCGGTGCCAATTTTACCAACAAAATAAATAATTTTAGTTAAATGTGGTATACCACTGTAAAGAGTGAACCTTTAGCTACAAAATTTATATAGGAAATTTTATCTATGTTGCTTTGTTTAACCGGTATAGATCAAAAACGACAACGGTGGAAAAATTGAAATCTCAAAAATGCCGGGGTTGAACGCCACCCCCCGGGGCTAATCCGCCACACTGCATTTTCAACACATATACGTACATCTAATCCTGAAAAATGATAGGACACATTTGAATAATTGTTTTTTAAGAGAAAAATATAAAAATTTATTAAAAATTTTTATGCGAAACATTTTTTTTACTTATTCCATAAAACAATTTAGGCACGTGAATACAGATCCTGACAAGCGCACGCATGTGTTATTGTGTTGTGTGCCCTACGCTCGCACGCAATGCACTGTTTCCCATATGCTCTGTTTATGTCAACTTCTCTGAGCACACGCAGCACGTATTATCCAAGTCTTCGTCAGAATCCGACCGCTGCTGCTTCCTTGATTTCGATTTACGCCCACTGCTCGTCGAAGGCTGCGGTTCTGTTTGTGTGGCATTTTTTTCAAGTCGTTCAACGTGGTTCTCCGGACATCGAATTGTTTTGCGGCTGCGTAAGCGCTCATTTTATCTTTTCTCACCGCAAGAACTGCCTTCTTGAGTTGCTCCTTGTCGACGGGAGTCGTTTTGCGACGAAACGTGCGTACCATTTCCCTCCTATACAAACTGACGCACGTGCAAGGGAAGACAGAATCACGCTCGAGGGAAACCTAACTGAAATCGCCGTAAGCTGAAGTCGTGCGCCCGGCACGCCACAGTGACGAGACTGGCGGACCAGCCCGGGTGCTTACTGGCGGATAAGCCCCAAACATAAGTTTCAGGTTTGATCGCCCACGAAATATTAGACATCAACGATAATGAAAAAACTACACTGGATTCGTGTTCAGCATGCATTACTCTTTATAATCACTTACTTTGAGATTCGGTGATACAATAATATTCAAGATATTACAAAATTTCCACGCGCAGAAAATTTCACTTTCACCTTCCGAAAACACGTTTGCCCTCGTAAAAATCATAACACGGCAGGTAACCTGCCGAAACTCCGTTGGTCACATGGGTACCATAAGCAGCGTTTACAATGTTAATAGCGAGTTCGCACAATATACAGGTTCCGAGATATTTGATTTGGCGGTTCAACCCCGTTGGCGGTTTAGCCCCGGTCTCCCTATCTAAAATATTTAAAATTATTAAAAAATTAAGGCAAGTTTGTATATTGTGAGAGCACATTTCAGTTTAGTTTAGAAAATGTTTAGTTTCTAATAAATTTTAGGTCTTACCTTTCAAGTCTTCCACGATAAAATCCCATGCAATGCTTATTTTAAATTTTGACCTTTCTTTCATAGGAATGCAGTAATTCCATATAATTTCATTATTTTTACTAATTGAATTAAGTGTGCGATACTTTCAGACGTCCAGACGATATTGTCTACTTCTCCTGTTTTAAATTTTTTTTACATCTAGATTTTTCCAAAACCGAAAATTTTTTTTGTTTATTGAATTGCCACAATGCTCATTTACTTTATTAATGCACTCATTAATATCTTCTGCCATCTTTTCGCGTTCTCCATTGCCATCAGAAACAAGGTAGCCTGTTTCTGGATCAACTTAAAAAAAAAACTTAATTATAAAATTAAGACGGTTTTGCCCATGGATTTTGTGGTGCTTCTAAATTAATGTAATTTTGATGCTTATATTATAAGCATCTTATTTAAACAATTTAATTTACTGCAAAAAATATTACTTTTAACCAGGGTGAGATAATATTTTTTGCAATAAATTTAATTATTTAAATATTAAAATGCTTATTAAAATCACATCAATTTAGACGGACCAAAATCCATGGTCGAAACATCTTGGCGATTAATCTGACCAAAATCAATGGTCGTATTGTCATGACGATTATTATAGTCAGTTGGGTCGATTAACAAGTCTTAACTGTTTTTGATTAATTATAATTGCTGGCGAAGTAAATGTTACTTGCTCGATAATTATAAAAAACAGTTTTAAAAAAATATACCAAAATCTTTAAGCGGGTAGGCAATCTTGACAAGCAAAGAATTTGTCTTTTTCCTTTCAAATTAAATATTTAAAAAATAAAAAAACTGAATATTTGAAATTTTGGCACATGATTCGCTATATTCTTTTATGATTATTTAAAAAAAGAATCATTAAAAAATATTAATAATAACGGGAGTTATTGCGGTAATGAAAGGGAAGCAATTCAGTACCTGGTGGTGGACATGAAATCTCGAAAACAGCTCCAACGATTTCTTTTAAACGTTTTTTATAAGTTGGCGAAAACAATATCTAATAAGATATGTCGGAAACAGAATTTCGAAAAAAATTCTTTAAAAATATTTTTTAGTTGCAAAAAAGTATAAAATTGCATTTTCAATTTTATTAGAGAAAATGCAATTTTACACTTTTTTGCAAATAAAATATTTTCTTTTAACAATTTTTTTCGAAATTCTGTTTCCAACACATCCTTAGATATTGTTTTCACAACTTATAAAAAATTTTTGAAAGAAATCGTTGGAGCCGTTTTTTCGAAATTTCATGTCCACTACCAGCTACTGAACTGCTTCCTTTCATTACCAATAAACTCTCCTGTTATTATTAATATTAATAATTTTTTTTAATAATTATAAAAGAATATAGAATTATATGTGCCAAAGTTTCAAATACTCAGAATTCTTTATTTCTTAAATATTTAACTTAAAAAAAATCTATTTTTCGCTTGTCAAGGCCGGTTGTCTACCCCCTTAAATATTATTATTATACATATACCTATTCGTGGACGCATAACAAAATTTGAATCGACAAATACTGAAAGACCATTTAAGCATTCGTGGTCTATTTCGTTTTTTCATTAGGTATAAGATTGTTGGCACCACACACTCCGCAGGAATACTGCTGAATGTCATCTTCCTAAACAATTACCGACATTTTATTAATCTTTTTTAATTTAAAAATTATTAAATATTTATATTAATATAAATATTTTAATTATGATATATATAGATATATATATATATATATATATATATATAATTTATATTATATTATATTTATATTTATATTTAATTTATAATTATATTTATATATATTTTTACGCTTTACAGATTACTTTTTTACTTACGCTTGTCCTTTCCATATTTTTATATTTTTTTATATATTTTTTATATTCTATTTTTTTATATTTTATATTTTATATTTTTCAATACTTTTTTTAATACTCTTATTACTTTATTAATGTTATACATATACGATAACGGCGATGACGGCGACCATGATTACATGATATTGGCGACCATGGTTACACGTTGTCGACGACCATCTTACACGACGTAGGCTACCACGTTACACGACGTAGGCGGCTACGATATACGATGTCGGCGACTCCGATATATGATGTCGCCTACATCTCGACATGAGTGAAAACGCACCTTGTGAGAGGCGCAATGATACGGAAGCCCCTACGGCTCACCAGCGACTGTGTCGCCAGTAGTGGTTATTCGTGCAACTAGTACAAGCACGTTTTGCGTTTTGCTTCGCGCGGCGCGTGAGTCGGGTGCAAGCAGCAAGTTGTGTTGCTTCATGCAACTAGTTGCAAGTGGAAAATTTATTGGCCTGAGCACACAGAAGATTCTCGAACTTGGTGTCTTTATTCTGATGATTGTGTTATGTTTACATTCGAATGTTTCAGTTTTTATCATCATCGTGAACATTAAAAAGTTATTAAAATCCAATTGCATTATCAAACTCTGGCGGAAATATTTCTACAAAATTAAAAAAAAAATAAAAGTGTGCTACAAAAAACTACAAAATATAATTGCCAGAATCTATTGAAATCTACATAAATTTAAGAAATGCTATAGAATTCTACATAAAAATGCTAGAATTGGAACACTTTTGTAAATTTATGTATTTTTCTATTGGAGCTTGATCTATAAATTTTTATGAATAACTACAACTTTTTGGATATACTATAAATAAAATAAAAAATAAAATTTACTTCTCTCGTTGAACATTATTTTATGGCTGAAAATCTTGATTACGTGCAAGCTTAATTAAATAAATTTATATTTTACTTAAAAAACTTGCTTACCACCGCTGGATTTGAACCTGAAACCCCTGGCTCTTGAGTCAGTCACCTTCCGCACTGTGCTACAACATTGATTGATGAAGACGTTTCGTATTGTCTATATATGTTACACTTATTGTTAGCAGAAAATTGTACATTTGTGTATTTTTCTATTGGGTCTTACAGCAAACTATACGAAAATAAAAACATAAATATTTTGACTTCTGCGAATTAAGCAGTTATTAATAATACATAAATTTTGGTAGATTTTTGTAGTATTTTATGAGAAACTAAAAACTGGATTAGATTCTAATTTGCCTAGTTTTACGTATGTAAATTGTGGTAGATTTCTATAGTCATTTATAAATAATTGTAGTATTCTACAAGTGAGCAGATGTTTTAATTTTTTAAGATTTTGTTGATTCTCAAATTTTTAAAATTTGTAGATCTCTGTACTATTTTTTATTAAACTGTAGTTTTTCATGAAATACTACTTGCAATAATTTCATGTTATGCGTAGAGCACTACCCAGCGAGAAATGACCCATCGAATCGACGTCAAATTGACGTCGAAATCATCGATATTACATCCATATCGAAATAATGCTCGAAATTTGAAGCTTATTTCGATGTTTGTGCTTTAAGACATTTTTTAAAAGAAGAGATTATTTGTGACATACATTCATCGCGCCAGACTGTAAACAGGCAAATTATGTATTTTCTGTTAAGACATCGATATTTCATTATTTTGATATCGATTCGAAGCTATTTTGATTTGCCTGTCAAATATATAATAACATTGTCATTATATAGAATACAATATGAATAAAAAATTATTGTATTGGCAGACATGGATAATGTAAATATTTTATTATTTGAGCATTATAATAATTGCGTTACAATATTAATTTTTTTAGGCTTCCATTTCCATTAAATAGTTATGCTTTATAACTGTAGAAGTCACAACAAAATTCCTGTTTGTAATTTGACAATTGTTTTGAAAATTGAAATATATAATAAGTACATTTTCAATACATCCGCTCATTTATTAAACAAAAAGTTAATTAACCACTAATTAAATTATTAATATTAAATATTAATACAATAAGATATTTGTATTTACATTTATCAAAATAAAAAATAAGTCCAATTATAAAATAAATATTAATAATTGGACTTATTAAAAATTAAATAATTTGTTCAGATATTGCGCTCGAATTCTTTTCGCGTTTTACAACGCTCGATCGTTTCACATTAGATGGCGCGACGCGCGAGTCGCCACTCTCAAAGAGCCCTCGCCTCAGTCGTTAGGTGTCATGGCCGCACTGGCTTGCGTTTCTTCGAACGTGTCGAGTCCGTTACCTCTTTCTTGACGGATTAATCGTTGCGGCGCGTGTTCTGGAGACCAACCGAGCGAGAGTCGGATCACCAGGGAGAGCTCACCGCCAGGAAAGGGAGAGCTGCGGCAGCTAGCGTCCGAGAGGGAGGATCGAGGCGAGGAGTCCGGTCCAGCAAGCGGGGCCCTTAAGAGATTCTCATTGGGACGCCATATTTGAAGACAGACATTAGTCAAAAAAGTACAAGGGCCTCTGCTAGAGTTTATATTCGTCTTGAGATCTGAGAATTACTTTCATTCTTATGGCTCTGGCTTGAAATTCTAGCCCAATATAAGAGTCTGGGGTTCGATTCTTGAATTCACTCGAAAGAGAAACGTATGCGCAAATTCTGCTGTTATACAGAAAAGTTGCAAGTTGATTAATTGGCTCTCGTATATGGCTTTTAACTAATCAACTTGCAACTTCTTTGTAAGAGCAGAATTTGCGCATACGTTTCTCTTTTGAATAAATTTAAGAACCGGCCGAACACCTCTGGTGCCAAACATAACCTCTAAAGAAGAAAAGTGAAGCGGCGTATGATCGGCCGTGGCGTGACTGATTGTGAGTGGAAGGAAAAAGATAGATTTCTTAGGTACATTATAGTTAATGAAATATTTTGTAAATGTTGAGAACATTTTTTGCTTCGGAGTAGAAATTTCGCAAAAAATTGATTGCACTTATCTCACGCAGGCTGGAATAAAATAGCCGGCTTTAATCTCAATTGTAAGTAAGCATATAATTTTTAACTGTAATACATATATATGCATATTAATAACTTTTACAAGTTGTAACATCTTAATGAATTAATAGATACATGTATTTCTTTTTGTCTTTTCCTACAAATTAATAGAATAAACATCAATATGTCGAAACGTTACAAATCAGAAATAATAAGTAATTTAAAATGCATTTGCACCGTTGTGCTATAAAACAAACTAAAAAAGATTTAAAGTTTAAGTATTATAGTAATTATATATAATAATCAACTAGATCGCATGCAATGTAGCACAAAAAATTGCATTGTGTGGCATAGGCTCTAATGTTAGTAATGTAAGATTATTATAGAATTTTATTTTTATTTAAAAAATATATAACAATTTTATTTTTTTTACAGGAAACGTAACCATACATCTAATTTCATAGAAAATTTTATAGAAGAGGATACAGATAAATAAATTAGTATTATAAGAAGTATAATATTCTAGTCAAGATATACAGGATGTTCGATTAATGTAATGCGAAAAAAATCGCATATTTTATATAAAAAACTGAGTCAAAAAGTTCTTTACAGTTTTTGGATATTTTTAATATTAAGCGAGATATTGCAATTTAAAATTTGAATAATTTCTCAAATAAAGCGTTACAGATTACGAGCCACGCGCTCGGTGATTCGATTAAGGACAGGACTCTCGACAGGACTGCAGATTTTCCTACTTGTTCCATGTCTATGCACTTATATAGAATGTGCTTAATTAAAAAAAAAAAAACCTAAACATGTAACAAAATTTATTCTTTATATCACAGTTTATTAACATATTTTAAGAAGTGTTCTTTTGGCTTTGAAGCTGTACTCAAGAATTCAATTTTGAGATTTTGAGGCAATCTCTTTCTTCACGAATATGTATTAGACATGAACCTCAATTATAAGTACTTGATTTGAGAAATTATTCAAACTTTAACTTACAATATCTCTTGCTTAATCTTAATTACACTGAATCTATGTTAATTGCACTAAGTCAATCTGTCAAATCTGTGTTCATTTGTGATAATAAATATACAATATGTGCAATATACATATATTCTCTATCTAGACTTAAATAATATATGTTTTTGATGATAAATACATATATATGCAACTCTATCTAGACTTAAGTAATATATGTTTGTAATAATAAATGTGCATATATGTGCAATTCTATCTAGATAAATAAATTAATTGTAAAAATTATTTCCATTGTAAGTTTTGTGATCCTCTTCTAATAAAGATATTGGGGAGAAATAAATAGATAATTTTCGATATATTTTCGCTATACTATTGAACATATAAGTAGTGGAATGTGAATATATTAATTTATTTTAATGTATAATACAAGAAAAAGATCATGTTTTATGGCTTCTGATAATAGCTGCAGTGAGGAAATAGTAATCAATATCGAGTCGAAATCGATTTATTCTGAATCGAAAAGTCATCGAAAGTGATACCACATTTCAATCGAGATCGATGAATATTTCAATTACTTTTCGATATACATTTTTGACGTCAATTTGACGTCGATTCGATGGGTCATTTCTCGCTGGGTATAATTCTTGGTACTATTTCATAGATATTTCTACAAAAAAATAATTATTTCTACAAAAAATTAAATATTTCGATAGAAATGTACAAATTTCTATTTTTAGTCAAGTTTTGTAGTTATTCATAGAAATTTTTTCCGCCAGGGACTGCATAGCTCGCTGTTGTATTTTGTATATGGAGCCCTACATTGGTACACAAAATGGCGACTAAACCACGTGACTCAGTTGACCAATCAAAAGGAGTTCGCTAATGTCGCCTCTCTGATTATAGGACTCTATACAAGATAGGAAACATTAAAGGGCCTCGCACACAAAATTGCATAGGCTGCATATGCATAGCATAAGACCGCTGAACCAATGAGCAGCCAGCATAAAGTCGCCATATTAATTTACATAAGATGCTCATTGGTCCAGCAGTCTTATGCTATGCTTATGCAGCTTCTGCAATTTTGTGTGCGATGGCCTTTACACAGTATTGTGCGTTACATAAGACAAAGACTTAAGGCATAAAACACTGCCTTAAGGCCTTGGCACATAGAAAAACTTAAGCAGTAAAACTCAAGCGGTAAGCAAATCAGCCAATCACAGTCAAGAACTTAAGGCACGGCCCTAAGCGGTAGCGAATCCATACTGTTGGTTTCTTACTGCTTAAGTTTTACTGCTTAAGTTTTTCTATGTGTCAAGGCCCTTAGTGCCCGTCTACAATAGGTGTTTTAAGCCCTAAGCCTTAAGAAATTGTTCAATCACAGTTGAATTTGAGGAGAATAATTGACTGTGATTGGTCAATTTCTTAGGGCTTAGGGCTTAAAACACCTATTGTAGACGGGCACTTAAGGTTATAACGGCTGATTTATAGAGGCCGTAACTGTTGATTTAAGCCGTAATCTTTAATAAATTGACCAATCACAGTCGATTATTCTTCTCACATTCGACTGTGATTGGTCAATTTCTTAAAGATTACGGCTTAAATCAACGTTTACGGCCTCTATAAATCAGCCTTAAGACAGCCATTCTGCTTTAGGCCCTAAGTAACGCACAAGCTTTGACGTATCCTGATTTGTCAGGTCGAGGACTACCGACTGTCGTATATCGTTACGCCATGTTATGTGCTTTGGCTCAAAGGGCTGATTTACATTGGATGTCGTAACTGTCGTAAGTCGTGAGTCGTAAGAAATTTACCAATCATAGTCAAATTTTAGGAGAATAGTCAACTAGTGATTGGTTAATTTCTTACGACTCACGACTTATGACAGTTACAACATCCATTGTAGACCGGCCCTAACGCACAAGCTTTGGCGTGTCCTGATTTGTCAGGTCGAGGACTACGACCGTCGTATATCGCTACGTCATGTTACGTGCTTTGGCCCTAAGGCCCGGTCTACAATGAGTGTTGTAAGTCGTAAGTCGTAAGAATTGACCAATCACAGTTGATTATTCTTCGACCGCAAGCAGAATAATGGATTGTGATTAGTCAATTCTTACGACTCACGACTTACAACACCCATTGTAGACCGGCCCTAAACGGATGAAGCGGTTAACACACGAATCGACGAAAGACGTAAGACGTAAATCATAAGGAATTCCACCAATCAGAGTCGACTATTCCCCTCTACAAGATTGGTGGAATTCCTTACGATTTACGTCTTACGTCTTCCGTCGATTCGTGTGTGAAGGCCTTGACGCGCTGACGGGAGCAGTCATATTGCTTTTCTTGCTAAACGGGTCGCGCGCTGATTGGCTAAAAAACTGAACGAGTGCGCAGCGTCGGGAATGCTTCACCTGTCTACTTACAGTATTTACATCATGGTTAAGCCGTTAGCAATGACGAGGGACGTGGACGGACGAGCGGCGCTCGATGTTCGGATAAATTTCGAATAAAGACGCGTGGACGATCCGACGATATGCTGGGCTTACACGTAATTTGCAGCGTAACATGTAACACGAGAGCAAGAATAATGAACATGGTGCTGATGGATACCGTGGAAATGCACGACTCCGAGGTGCCATCCACACCGACATCTTGAATCAGCTGTCAAGCAGACGATACAGGTATGAAACACATTTCCGACAGGTCCTGGCATCTAATTATTACAATTCCGTCGGTGATTCGATCAGAAAATAATAACGTCGGAACTTGCTGTTGCATATTTTTTTATCGCAAATATTTTTTGCGATATCCTATTTTCGTTTTTGAAGAATGTATCCATACAAATGATATAATAATTATTATTATTATAATTTCGAGAATAATTATGTTCACGAGAACTGCAATTTATCAGAGGAATAAGAGAGTTTGTAAAAAAATAATTGATTGTAACAAGCACTGGCTGCATCCGATATTCACTGTCAGTACTGAAAATCTATATTTTATGTCATGTATACTATAGATTTTCAGTACTGACAATTGCTGACAGTTATCGGAATGCGACCACTGTAATATATCTCGATTGTGTACATATACTATTTACGAGAAATAATTGACAATGATGATTGGTTGGATCCAAAGGTAATAACCAATCTTCTATAGTTACTTAGCAACTCAGTGTGTAGTCGTGCTCCTGGATGCACCCAATGAATTCGAGATTATATCGAATTGTGAAGCGTGTGACAAATAAGGTATTCACGAAGAATGCAAAATACGTTGTCGATACTGAGAACTATTAGTGATTGGTTGTTTTTTTCACACGATTTTAATCGGATTTAATGTTTCACGACACATACACGATTTTCGAACAAATTACTTATGTGAATGTTATATGATTTCAGCATTTAGTGCGTTATTTGATGATCTCCGGTGGGACATGGAAATATCTGAAGGCAATGTACAAATAAGAAATCAGCCAACAAACTTGATCTCAGCGTACGATAAGCGGAAGGATGATGAGCCTGAGGTGGATCTTAATGAAGTCGAAATAATTACATCAGCGCAGCATTTTTGCGCAATCGAGATCAGAGAGACTAAGAACTATGAGAAAACGATTGACAAAGATCAGAGTGAAGCGAACGAATCAAACACTTCAGAATCCACTTTAGAAAATATACAACATACCGAGAACGGCGCTATTACCAACGTGCTAACAGATCCAATTTATTTAGACTCCTTGAACTCTAATTCCATAAATATCGAGTTCCAAAAACAGTCGAACGCAACAGAAGTGTTTATTCGAAACAACGAACAGATAACGACCAATTACAATATATCTACAGTGACTATATCGAACGAACTTTTGGATGGGCTTAATATCAATATAAAGAAGGAGGATGACGAAGATCACGGCACATTATATACCGCAGAATGGTTATGCGACGGCAATAACGACGCCAATATACGACTGAGGATCTTGAAGGATGCCAAACAAAATGTACAAATTCCCGTTGACGTTGACGACATAATCACGTTAGCGAAACGTAAAAGCCAATTAACGGATAGCAAGGATAGCCTTGAACAGGAAAAAACTAAAGTATCCAGAAGATCAAAAAAACACGTCAAGCTGAAGTCCGCCGTGCATCATCAAGACTACAGGGAAAGATTGAGGAAAAAGGCTGAATGTATGAGAGAGAAACGGAAAAAGCTATACGAGCAAGAGAGCGAGGAGCAACGTTTGCAAAGGTTGGCAAAGGAAGCGGCGAAGAGACGCGAGATGAGAATGTATTACGAGACTCCGGAGCAACGGAGGAAACGACTCGACGTTGAAGCAGCTAGAAAAAGAGAATATAGAATGTATAACGAGACGCCGGAAGATAGGAGAAAGCGACTGGATCGTGAAGCTGAAAGAAGAAGAATTAAGAGATTGTCATTATACGCAAACGAAACGCCGGAACAAAGAAGGGAAAGATTAAATAAAGAGTCAGCAAAGAGGCGAGAGGCCCGCTTGAGTCAGTATGCTAAAGAGACAGAAGAGGAAAGGAAGGAAAGATTGCGAAGGGACGCGCTGAGAGCCAGGGAAATGAGATTCACAAGATCCGCCATCGAGACGGAAGAGGAACGTAGGCAAAGGTTAGTAAAGGATGCCCTTAGAAAAAGGGAGGTAAGAATGCATGGTAGCCATGCAGTCAACAGTAATTTTACGGAACTCCGAACCGTTCGCAATTTTCAAGAATTGAACGATGTGCAGATAAGAGACAATCCCGAAAATCAATTGGACGGCCATTATCTGAGCAACTGGATGATGTGGTTTCAAAATACATTGACACAGCCGGTTCACAGTGAAGAACAGATCGCAGAGCCGCAAGCACAGCATAATAGATAACTTGTGTTTTCCGTTATGAGCATATCTCAAGAACTTTTGTACATGAACGCGATAATTGATAATAGAAAACAATCTGGATGTGGTTTATATATGCTTCCTATATAATTCTCGGACGTAGAGAGACAAAATCGTAACGGCACAATTACCATTACGCCAATTACTTACTTGATAACATTACGAGACTTACAATAGCAATAGCAAGAGAGTTATAAATTCATATTAGAAACACTATTTTATAATATTCTTAAACGCCGGAACGAACACAATTACGCTGTTTTGTCGACATAAAAAGAAATCTTATAACTTAATTCGCATTATTTGTATCAAATGCTGAGGACAGATGAAGACTTCAGAGAAAAACCGAACATTTTCCAGTGTGTTTGCGTAATGTTTAGTCGTGCGACTAATTATTTAAATATTTAAAAGATTTTCTTGCTCGTAAAAGATATGAGATACATCTTAAAGTAACATAGTTACTCTTTGATGTTAGGTTTAAGTGTATAAATAAATTTTGAGAGAGGTTGATGCGACGAAAGAATGGGAGTTGTACATTGAAAAAACAGACAAGAGAAGCAATTCTTGCCAGTGCCTTTTATTCATTGTTCAACAAAATAAGCGTTCAGACTGAATTCATTAATACATATGGCATTTGAACATGAGTGAATGATTCTGGTGAAAGTTTGACTGTCTCTTGTGCTATTTGTACAGACAGTTATTATGTACTTCTTTCTACAGTTCCTTTATAATAAATATAATAATGAATTATGTTATAATGCGTCATTTCACTTTTTCTATAAATACATATTTTTTTAAATTTTAATTTACTTATTCTATACACGCAGAATTGTTTGATAGTTTAATTATTTATTAATCATTTAATGATATTTTTATTTAAAATAAATATTTAATAGATACAAATTATTATAAACTGCAACTATTACAATCAATATGCAGGAAAATATAATTAAGGTGAATTTAATTTAATTTATTGTTCAAATGTATTATTTTACGAAATAATGAACAAATGACATGAATTAAAAACTGCGTGAATTGTTAGGGAGAATTCACATCTTGGCAGAATGCAGAAAAGCCGCAGCCAATCAGGACTTGCGCTGGTAGTAAGCAGAATGTACTCATACAGCACAAAATATTTTTAAAATATTTTTAAAATATTTTAAAAATATTTTTTAGGAAGATTAAAATAATTTACAAAAACATTTTTAGAATGTTTCTATGTCCGCCAGATCATGTCAGATAAATTTTTACAAAAATATTTTTAAAAAGTTGCAAATAAATACGAGCTGTGATCAAAAAGTTCGTGCAATGAATTTTTTTCTGACGTGGCAACACTGTAGGCTTCTATGGTGATTTCTAAAGGGAAGCCTTAAGGTGAAATTTCATGGGCAGTGAAAAGCAGCAGCAGATCGTACTGATTGGCTACAAAATAGAGAAGTTCTAGAAACTCAAGAGCTTCTCTATTTTGTAGCCAATCAGTACGATCTGCTGCTGCTTTTCACTGCCCATGAAATTTCACCTTTACAAGTCATCAGTGCAAATTTGGTTACGATCGAGTGCATACGTATTTTTCTGTGCCAGTATTTGTGAATGCAGTTTTTTGCGCGGTCGAAATGGAGCAAGATGTTTTAATGCTCTTCACATCCTCAATAATTCATCCTGCATAATTGTTTTAACTTTAGGGAACAAAAAAAGTCGCAAAGGGCTAAATCAGGCGAATGCTTTTACCGAATTTCACGAGAAATTTGATGTTGGTTCTTTGTTTGGATAAAACATCTCCCCAAGGAACCACCCACATTGCAATTAAAAAATTACGTCATTTTGACATCATATATTAACCAAAAAATGATGCGAATATTGAATTTGCATTGAGAGACAGAGCGGGCGGCTCGTTCCGGTCGAGCGCTCGTATATCTGCGCGACTCTCACTCACCATGTGTTCTATAACTTTTAAAATACTTCGAATTGGGCTCTGAAACTTTGGGAATATATTCTTGAATTGTCTAACTTCGATTAAGCAAAAAAAAAAAAAAAAAAAAAAAAAAAAAAAAAAAAAACGAAAATTTTGACCTTATAAACTAGAATCCCCCCTTAAGGCTTTCCCTTAAACGCCAAACCACCATAGAAGCCTACAGTGTTGCCACGTCGGCAGAAAAAAATTCATTGCACGAACTTCTTGATCACACCTCGTATAGGTATTTGTAAAATCTTTTAGAAATATTGCTTCCAAAAATAAAATATGTTTAACCCAATTAGGAATAATTGTTTCACGTGTAACGATCAATGCACCCCGAAATACATCGTTCCTGGCGAACATCAGCCGGATGCCGCCCGGCCGAACATCCGCCGGGTGAGGAAATTAAGGCACGGTGTGCCAATTTTGGGAGTCCGCTTTGAGCCGGCGTCCGGTACGGACGTCGGCTCATGTGCCTTATATTCTGAAACTATGAAGAAATTCTGTGGCGGGCACAATTTGTGATTAGTTTAGTGTTTTGTGATAGTTTTAGTTATGTATTATTAAAAGTCTGAGAATTCTTTCAAGTGAAAGGTTGATCAAAAACGGACCAGTTCTCGCATCTTCCTTTCTTGGAACACTCTGTGCTCATGTGACCCGGTGTAACTTTGCGATAAGTACCTTTGATTCGTGTATCTGTTTCCTGGTACAGGAAGATATTTATATTATTGTGAAAGATAGTATCTTTATAGAACTATATAAAGAGAAAGACTTTCCCTTTATTATATATTTATAAATCGAATTTATATTGTAACTGATAGGATTTTTGGCATTGCTTTGCATTTATATGCTCGAGTTTATATTAGTTTGTAAGTTATATTAGCGATTCGTACAATCTCTGTAAGAAGGAGCGTTTGATAGGACCTTTTTTGTGAGATCATGCGTGTCCGTATGCTCACTTACATTCTTTTCGCGCGTGATCATTTTTTGCGCACGTGATTACTCTGCGCGGTGATCACTCTTCATTCGACTATACTCTTATTTCTTTGTGCGCGTGTTCATATTTCAGTTGACGATACTTCGCGCGTGATCACTTTTCAATCGACTATACTCTTATTTATGTGTTTTCTTGTCTTTACGATTAATTAAGTGAGTTTGTATATAATTTTATTTGCGTTCCCGTATGCTCACTTTCATTCTTTGCACACGTGATCACTCCGCGCGTGATCACTTTCCAATCGACTATACTCTTATTTATGTGTTTTCTTGTCTTTATGATTAATTAAGAGAGATTATATTTAGTTTATTTGCGTGCCCGTATGCTCACAAAATAAGATTGTCGCTTACTTTGATCAATGATTTATGAGTACAAAAGAGATTATGCGCGTGTCAATCGACTATATTATTATTTATGTGTTTTCTTGTCTTTCGATTAATTAAGTGAGTTTGTATATAGTTCATTTGCGTGCCCGTATGCTCACTTTTATTCTTTGTGCGCGTGTTAATATTTCAGTTGACTGTACTCTAAACTTTACTCTAAAGATTATGTTTTCTATGAAGAATATGTAATGCTTAATAGGCAGAATTTAATAATTATTATCGGTATATGTATATTCGTTATTTGCGCGTTCACATGATTACTAGCATCCTTTACGCACGTGATTACAGTATTTACGTGTTCTTATGTTACCACTTCAAGCGCGTGTTCACATCTCAGTCGAGTAGTGTTCTAAAGTTTTTGCTATATTGAAGATACATATATATTAATTAATGAGAATTGGTCGATCTCTATGGCGTCCTTGCTCGAGGGAGACGCTGTGGATTTCGACCAAACGGTTCAGCCGCTTTTGCTATATTTATTTTTATGGTTCAATAATAGTTGTTATTATATACTTGTGAGATTTGAAACTATCGCGTGATTGCTTTATGGAGACTCAGACTTGTACTTATCGGTTTGGAATCATGTCGTCATCGCGTGATCGGTTAGTGTTTACAGTTTTTCAGCATTCATGGAGCATATGGATCATACATGATGTTTATTTGACATCGGAATTTATTGGAGCTTTCTGCGTCCTGCGATGTTTACTTCCTTCTAAATTATGATATCCATATTATTCGTGGGGATTTATGGATGTCGTGGCAATATGACTTAGAATTGTTTTGTAATTAAGTGTCCTTGAAATTTGATATCTGTATTACATTCACGTTTGATTTAAGGAATTGTTGTAATCATATTGAAATACTATACAACCTGTTCATGTATCTGTATACCGCTTAGTTTAAGTCCGCCGCTTGTATTCTCTATGAGATCATGCGCCATATATTTATTGGATACTGAGTGCTGGTCGATCCTCCTGGGTGTCTCTTTAGGGGCGATGGAGGCGCTTGGGACGTCGAACAGGCGTTCTACTTCTGCTTACGAGCACGTGTTTGATTTAATATGTCGAGAAATATGATTGCTGTTTATTTATATATTTGATTTTCTTTTTGAGAGATATTATATCTATCGCTTATGTATTTGTTGCTCGATGTGGGACGTTGGATGCTTACTTTTTAAGCCGCTTATACAAAATAGGATTGTCGCTTACTTTGATCAATGATTTATGAGTACAAAAGAGATATTGTAAGTTAGATTGAAGTCATTGTTTGTAATCTTTGTTCGTCACGGAGTTAATTCTCCTTTATCAAGCGAGTAGGCTGAGATACTTTGAGATATCGCAAGAGGGCGACTCTTTCCCCAGAGAGTCCCCCATTTATTCTTGCCAAGAAAGCGTGGTACTGTGGCTCCCTCGGAGCCAGAAATCCAACCGAGGTTTTAAGAAGAAGAAGAAGTGTGCCAATTTTAAATGTACTATTTCGTGTCCGATAAGTCCTCGAAAGGACTTACCGCGGCAACCGACTCGGAGCGCCGAGCGGTGCCAAAAACGGCCGAGAGTCGCTGAACGCGATTGTGGCGTCGGGAATCGGGATATCCGAAATACCCGACCGATTGCATCTTATCGTCGCGCCTCAGTCTAGAGAGTTGCTCTCTAGACTTGCTGAGGGTATCAGCCGCTCGATAAGACATCTCCAGCACGCTTTACCGTCGCGAACCAGAGTAGAGAGTTGCTCTCTACGCTCGCCAAGGGTCTTAGCTGCCCGGTATAGCCTCCTGCCCTGCCTGACGCATCGCTGCGCTCTAGTATAGAGAGTCGCTCTCATCTGTATTCGCTGAGGGTTTCAGCCGCATGATACCGTCTCCATCGCTCGATAACCGCCGCGCACCAGTGTAGAGAGGTGCTCTCTACGCTCGTCGAGAGTCTCGGCCGCCCGGTACCGCTTCCTGAGGCCTGATCTGCCCGATCACGGGGTTGAAGGTAGTAGGAGAAGGGGAGAAACAGCATGGCGGCAGAGCCAAGCAGGATCGGGAGTAATGCGCGCGCGTAGGCGAGCCGAAGTTGCCCCGATGAGAGTTGATTGGGCACGAAGCGCACGAGTCGGACGTCGGACTATCTTGATCTTGTCCGTTTCTCGCACTCGCGGATCGTTTCTTGTCCTCGCTCGCGTGCACGTACGTGAATAGTGGCAGAATGAAGACGGTGCCAAGGAAGCCACGAAAGGCTACTTCGTCAATCTGACGAGACCGTCGCGCACATGGACAGCCGTTTTTCGCACTCGCGGATCGTTTCTTGTCTTCGCTCGCGTGCACGTGTCTTCACTCGTATAAACTCTTTGTTCTAATCGGTAGTGTATCCCACGTAAGTTTGACTCTCAATTTGTGTATCACTATTTAATTTTTAAAATAATTAACAATTCTGTCTTTGTATTTACAGGTAAATTACAACCAAGCTCTGTTATTGCACAGTGAGAAAACGAGAGATGTCTACATGCACATTTGCATATAGAAATCAGATCTCTGGGTACAGAGTCGTGCCATCAGTGCCGAATCCAGTTGTTCGATGCATCAATCCGGATCTCAGTCTCAGGTAAAGCCTACGGCATACGGTGGATGTTTTGTTGCTGAATTTGCTGATTCATTGCGCGCTGTTCTGTAGGCTGCGTTTCGTGCTGCTAAGATGTACCATAATTACTTATGCTTGTTATAACATTTTACAGACTGCTGCTGCTATCAATGTCTGGAGGAATGTGCCAAACGAGGAATTAACGGGAGGCGCACCAATAAAGATGAACAGATAAGATGAAGAAGAGAAGATGTAAAGTGTAGTCAAAAAGTATGTGATATTATAGTATATGTGATATTACAATATACTCGATGGTTGCTACATATATTAGTTATAGATGATTGCTTATGCATGCACATATATGTTATTTGCATGAATATTTACTTGTGTATTATTACATGTTGTATACATTATGTATGCTGGTGGGTGCTGGGACTATCGTTATTTGGGAAGAGAGTCCGCTCTGGCTACACCGGTGGGTGCTGGGACTGTTGTCCTCGGGTGGCAGAGTCCGTACCGGTGTTGTTTGCAAAGCCAGTGAGTGCTGGGACTGTTCCCTTTTGAGGATAGAGTCCGCACTGGCTGTATTATACACAATGTATTATTACATGTCATACATAAGTGATAAATGTGTGTGATTTCATTTCTAATCATTTTCTTTTGGTTCAAATTTCATTTACTTGCTTTGCACGTTTCTTTTTGGGTTAATATCATTTGGGTTAATGAACTTTTTGTATACGATGCCTTCACGAAAGAAATATCCTTGTAAATTTTCCGAATGTACCAACAGCTATTATTGGTCGAAAGGTGAAGCTAATACAGTCGTAAATAAACGCTTTTATAGATTTCCAAAGAATTCCGACATTTCTACGAAATGGAAAATGATTTGTAGGATTGATATCAGTATTAATTGCCGTAAAATGTACATTTGCAAAAATCATTTTCACAAACAAGATTTTGTGAAATTCACCAAACATCTGTTGAACCCGAATGTCATACCGAAACACATTAGAATTTCAGACAATTTAGTCACGGTGCAAACTACTGCTTTTGAGAAAGATTCAATAGACAATAATTACTACGAGCCAATAATGACCGAAACATCCTCTGCCGTTTGTATTGATTCAAATAACGATTTAAGTAATGGTTTAAATAATGGTTTAAATAATGATTTCAGTAATGGTCTAAATAATGGTTTAAATCACGATTTTAGTAATGGTCTAAATAATGGTTTAAATAACAATGAGGTTAACATAAATATGTGTGATACTTCCGTGAATACATAATGTACACAACGCATTATTTTACTTTTGTGATGAAAATAGACATAAGTCCAACTTAGAATCAGATTTTAAAACAATATTTTTGAATAACTACAGCAGCGATTTCTGTAGCAACCATCGATGTGATAAAATAATTATCGAAAATAGTTTACCGTTTTTAATACATAAGTATGTTAAAGATAAGAAAAAACCGGTACAACTAACTTCAGGCCATTACGAAAAAACCAAGCAATTTAAATCATTGTGATTTAGTTTTACTTTCTGTTTCATTCATTTACATTTTAGTTTCTTTTTCATGTATTAGGTTTTCGAACCATTTAGTTCCATTTAGGTTTTTCAAAATTACAGAGTTGTGTATCTGTAAAATTCCTGTAAAATTCGTAATTTATTGCATATCCCCGTAGGGTTCGCAATCTACTACCAACACTATCCTTCTCCTCTCACTTTAACCCTTTTGGACCAACGGCTTAACGTCTCTTTCCGAAAGACGGAGCTCAGTTTTCTCCGCACAAGAGCCTATCTTGCACGGAGGGGCGCAGCTATCGGAAAAACATTCCATGCTTACATGGCTCTAGTGGACTCGAACCTGGTTCCTCAGATTACGAGTCTGGCGCTCTACCACTAGACCACACTGCCGCCTTTAAGTTGTGTATTTTATTATGCATAATTTATTATTTCGGAGTGTAAACGGCGAGTAAGCATATAAACCGTGTTCGAATTTCCCGCGCTTGCTTGCGAGGCGCTCGCGTAGAGAACACTCGCGCCTAGCGCCACCGTGCGCCGTGATTGGCTGTGGTATGAATGATGTGATTGGCTGATGTATGCAAGCCATGATTGGCTGAGTGAGCCGCGCGAGGGAGACACTCCCTGTTTGAATGTGAAGACGAGAGAGTTCTGTACGAGCGGTGAACGGCAATGGACGCGACCTGGCTACGCGGGTATTAATAAAGCTGTTTCGGGAGACATCGGGCTTCATCCTTTATTTCTCGGTTTAACCTTTCCGATCCTGACAAGCCCTTACAGGAGTTTATTACTCATTGTTAGGCAGCAGTGTGGTCTAGTGGTAGAGTGCCAGACTCGTAATCTGAGAAACCAGGTTCGAGTCCACTAGAGCATGTAAACATGGAATTTATTTCCGAAAGCTGCGCCCCCCGTGCGAGAAAGACTCTTGTGCGGAGCAAACTAGGCTCCGTCTTTCGGAAAGAGACGTTAAGCCGTTGGTCCAAAGGGTTAAGTGAGAGGAGAAGGGTAGTGATGGATGAGAATTGTAACCCTAAGGGGATCGATTAAAACTTCTATTTACTCCATTTTTTTTATTACTCATTATTATAAATAGTTCTTAAGTATATATTAATGCGACTGGTATTACTTTTTACATTTCGAGAAAACATGAGATAACGTTTAATCTTATTTACAGTTTATTTGTCATTTTTATTTTCGGTTTCTGGTCATAGCATTTGATTTTTAAGGTTTCTCGAATATGTTTTTTTCTCAATTATTCACTTTGAACAAATAATCATTTTATTTTTTCAAAGTCAATATAATTATATAAATTTATTCATTGTTCACAATTATACAATTTATACATTGTAACAACTATTCTTATGTAAAAATACAAATAACATGTGTATTTGTTGCTGTTTTGAAATAAATATGTGAAATAAAAATGTATTTCATGTTATACATTAATTAATTTGTTCTTATTTTGCGCATTCCCTTATTTATTTATGAAAATGACACTTACATTATTTGCGATTCATATAGGCCGTGTTCCGATATACACTATACCAGTATTGAAAATCTATAATTTACATATAACGTACATATACCCGTGTGTGTTGCGTCGATGCATTGGCGGCGTGCGCAAAGAGCGGAAGAATTACGTTTAAGTTTAAACGCTTATGTCTTATGTCAAGATTATTGTGTGTGCAATCGGCAGATAGTTCTGTACTGCTAATAAACTACTACAATATAAACTGTTCTAAAGAATCTTTGGTCACAATTTATACTATGTTTGACTGACTTTCTGTCCCTGTTCCTGCAATATCCCCACATTACTGTGTGACTTCAAATACTTAATGCGGAACTCGAACTTTATGCTTATAACGTACGTAGGAGCTGTCAGATAAATTTATCATTTTCTTCTATGTTATTTAAATCGCAAATATAACAGGTATGTTACTCTCTAAAAGATTATAATAGAAATAATGTTTAAAATATAAATTGTATTAAATATAATAAATGTTGGATTTTTAAACATTTTTTAACCAACTGAAATATTGGAAGATATTTAAATGTATATATAATATTTAATTTAGATAAAAAAATATGTGAACAAGAAGACGCGCGCGAGGGAGAGATAACGCGAACGGGGGACGGGAGCGAGAGAGAGAGATTGCGAGCGCGCCGTGTGACATCACGCGGACCCCCCTTCACCGTGGACCGACGCGGCCGTTGCATGCGGACCCCCTCTCCCCGCGGACCCCTCTACGCGGATCCGCCCTTCCGGCGGATTCCTCTACGCGCCTGCAGCAGCCATACATCGGCGCTATTTGCAAAATTTGTAGTTTTGCACGTGTTCGATGAAGTCATTGCATAAATATAAAAAATGCTTAAACATCTCTTGCCGGGAAGATGATGGATCTGTATCTTGTCGAGTGGACCATGTACAATGCGCTACATGACAAATAAATGTATATAATATGGTAAAAAATTAAATTATTTTTCCTTTTCGTTTACCGTTCCTCCTATTCCATGTCATTAGAATTACGCTGCGATATTGTCCTCAGGTTTATTTAAATAAATTAAAATTAATAAAAATTATCCGAAAAATAAAATACCACAATGAGAGAGAGATAACGCAAATGGGGGGACGGGAGCGAGAGAGAGAACGCAAGCGGGAGCGCGCCGTGTGACGTCACGCGGACCCCCCTTCACCGCGGACCGAGGCGGCCGTTGCATGCGGATCCCCTTCCCACGGTGCCCGAAAACGCGGTTCCCTTCCCCCTCACCCCGCGGCGCCCGAAAACGCGAACGCGGCCCCCCTCTCCCCTCCGCGGTCCCCCGCGTGGTACTCCCCCGCGCCGCGGACCCCCCCCCCCTTCACCCTACTCGGAGCTCCCGAGTTAGAACCGACCATTCTACCCTACTAACATTTGATACTAAACCTACAAAAGGTAATTTATTTAGTACCGTTTCTCCACGTTGGTAATCATCTATGTAAGCTAATTGTTTGAATTCGTCATCTGTTCTTAAATGACCAATTGATCCAATTGGAAAGCATACTATGCCATCAATGCATTCACCTTCGATTTTACATTTAATGCAATTATTTTAACGACTGATACTTAACATTCAGAATGTAAGACTTAGCTGGAGAATCACATACAAATGCAATAATTTTTATAACGTAAGTCTTATTATTGTAATAAAATCCGTTGTTAATTAATGTAATGGCTTCTTCGACAAAACACTGTAGATATTCATTACAATTTTCAGGTTTTCCTTCTCCGCAATAAATTCCAATAGGATGTACAATGTTTAACATAGAGTCAGAGCATAAAATTGGCCATAGACTTTACTTGTGCATTCTCCTACAGGGGCTCCATCAATATTTATTATATATGTATGTATAAGTTTATTTGTGTCTCCTCAGAGTTTACAAAGGCGTTTTTCATCGGGGAACGTTCCCAAACCCCTTACAAAAAATTAAACAACACCCCTATGCCCGTCCTGGCCGTAAGCGACCCTTTACATACTAGTACCCTCCACCTCTCAAACCCGTGCCCTCGCCCTCCTCCAACCTCTTTCTCTCCCCTAGCTCCTATTCCTCCTTTGCGCTCCTTCGCCACTCCTTTGCCTTTCTTCCTTTGCCCCTGTTACTCTTTCTTCTCTCCACCTCCTCTCTTCATCCCTTCCTTCTCCTATCCATCGACACTTTTTGAAACTCAAAAAACAACTTACAAAATCGCTCTGTCAACCCTCTCCACCCTAAATCCTCGCAGCCTTTCCCCCTTTCCCTTCTCTCTTCCCTGCAGCCCTTCTTCCACCTTCTTTTAGACCTACTTCTCCTCCTAACCCTATTTCTCTTCCTCTTCTCCTTCCAGTCTTGCTCGTCTTCCTCCTCTTTCATATCCCTCCTTCTCCTCTACCCAGCCGCTCCTATTGTCACCTTCTTTCTCTTCCTTTTTCTACGTTTTTTTCGCCTTTTTCTTCCCTCGCCACCATCCCTCTCCCCTTGTCCCTGAGATGCTCTCACCCTCTCTCTCGTCTCCTCTCCTCCTCAGTTCTCTTTTTCACACCTCTGTCCCGCGGCGGCCGCTCTCCTTTTCAGCTCACACCGCACGGCACCTCCTCCCTTCTCCTCCTACCCGTTTTGCTATTACCCTCTCGCCCCTCTACCCCCTCGCCAATTCCTCGTCCTCTCTCCGCTCTTCTTTCTCCATTCTCTGTCCTTTTTGCCTCTCTCCGCTCTCACCCCTCCGCTCTCCTCTCTTCGCCCTCCGCTCGGTCCTTTCCCTCCTCTATCCTTTCACCGTTCTTCGCTCTCTACGTTCTCCTCTCGCCCCTCTTCGCTCATCACTTTTCACTCTCCGTGCTCCCCTCTCTCCCTTCTCCCTCCCGTCCACCTCTCTCCGTCTTCTTACCATACGGGGGCCGATCTCTCAGTTCACGCACGCCCGGCACCTCCTCTCCTTACTCGTTCTCTCCTCCGTCGCTTTCTCTCCTTCTCTCTCTCTCTCTCCTGTCCATGCGGCCGGCCTCCTGTCTTAACTTTCCACAGCTTTCGACTCGCCTCGATCGTTCGATCGATCGATCCGTCGCGACGACTCACAGCTCTGTTCCTCACCAGCCGCGCCACCATCGGCCATCCCTCTGTCTCGTGTCAGATCGATCGATTGCCCGATCGATACTCCATGCTGCCATCTCACTCAACTCCCTCGTCTTGTAACATGGGCTTTGCCGACTAGCTGGTTCCCCGGCCTCCTCTCGTCCCTTCGAGTATGCTCACTCCCACGGCCGCCTCGGCGTCTCCACGCCGTCACGCCCGGCAGGTAAGCCTCCTCGCTATTTTCTCTTCTCCTTTCTCTCCTTGCCTTCACCTGACTGCCTCTTGGTCCATCTTGCTCTCCCTCCTTGCTTCTCCGCCTCCTCTTCCCAAAAACCCTCCGTCATCCTAAACCTCTCTTTTCGGTCTCCACTTCTCCTGCCTATTCCCGGCGCTCCTCTTCACTTTAACAACGTACTGGTTATTATACATATAATTTATTCCCCTATTACCGTAAACAATATTTCAGTGGTAAGAATTGTTATTAATGACAGTAATTATACTATCAATTCAAAAGTATGCCACATTATAAGAGTGGACTCCATGATACAACTGATACAAGTTGTGCAGTACCATAATTTATACACCGTTCTTATACTATTTTGATCGTATTTTAAGTACGAGAAAAGATGCCATCTAACGACGATGATGAAATTTACATAAAGAGCAAATCTTACATGATACGTGCTGTGGTTCTATTATTATTTTCTGATGTTAGACCATGCGACACTTCTGCTGCATTTATGCTGTTACCGTCTGAGATGGCAGGGCATACTCGATTTCTGCTCCGGTTCTGCCATCATAGTAAGCTCTCTGATATGCTCAACTTCTGACGATTGTTTACCTACGACCTGATGTTATTCTATACTTGATTTTAGTCTGCTTCTTGTCGACATATTATATCAACATGCAATACTTAAATTTTACTGTTCCCATGCTGACATATTCTGTTTCATTTTTGCATTATTTCTGGCATCATATTATGACGTCAGATTCTGCTAGAGTTCTATTTCATTTCTACGCACATTATCTGATACGGCAGATCATGCTTTGTTACTGCTAAAATTATGCCAGTATAGCTTGTGGCACACAGTTTGTAAAGCCTGCTAAAAGCAGGCTTGGTTATCTGGGTTATTATTAAATGTAAAATATCAAAGGTATAAGGCTGCATCTTAAGACGTTGTTCAATAATGTTTTGTACTGCAAGGGTTAATCCAAAATGACAATAATGCCCATGTCCCGTAACAACAATATCAGTAGATCGTGGAGTACAGAATAAAGTACGAGCATCCATAGGCAAAGTAACATTTGGAATTTCATTCAGAATAGGTACGTAACAAAGAAGATACAGCATTTAATGGTATTTTTAATTGTTGAGTCCAAATGCATAGTTTTTGTTGTAATTTCTCTTTTCGCTGTTCTGAAGTACATTCAAATAAACTACTTGTTTCATCGTCCACAATAACTTGTTCATCTTTAACTACGACACATTCGTTATTATCATCATCATCCCGAATTTCTACGTCCAATTCAAACTCATTCTCACTGAATTGTTCAATATCTGAGGTATAAGCTACATTAGAAATATCCAATCATCGACATTGTCATTTGGCGATGAAGAATTTGAAGGATCTGTGAGCTGTACATTATTGTCACAGACCTGAGCACCATTACAATATGTATTAGCATTCGTAGAAGATTCGACAAGATTATCTTCACTAAAAATCCGGCTATGAATCTCGTTCAAGTCACTTAATGTTTGCTGACTAATTATACGACGAATGTGCCTTTCGCTATATACGTTCACAGTCTTTTTTTGTTTATGAACATTGTTGAGAGAAAACTAAACAAATTACAAAGGAAGCGAGATAATAAGACTATATATTCAATGTAACAACGTAATTGTATAGTTGCTAGCGAAAAATGAAACAATATGAGACGTTCTCTTACTTTTCAAAAATCATGCGCACTCTATATATAATAGTTGAAAAATAATACTAAACCCAGAATGGATTGAAACGACATCCGGTAAGGACACAAAAAGAAACAAAGGTAACAATAGGAAAAAGGCAAAAACAAGCAAAACAGAAATTGTTAAACGGTTAAATTGAATATCTTACCTTTCACTATAAACTCGTCTTTTTCTTCTTTTGGTATGGTCTTCTTTTCACGTTGGAGAGAAAAAAAAGAAAAGGTGAACTGAAGCAAGAAGTTTAGCTAAAACAAACAGGCTTTATATTATTACATAAAAACGCGTGTACTTAAAGGTTAATCTAACCTAGAGAGTGTACTTAAAGGTTAACCTAACGTACAGATTGAAATAATATCCGGTAAGGACACAAAAAAAAAAACAAAGATAACGAAAGGAAGAAAAACAAAAATAAGCAAAACCGAAATTAAAAATGAATAAATTAAATATCTTACCTTTCACTAAACTCGTCTTTTTCTTCTTCCTCTTCTTTTAACGGTACCTGTCTTTTTACGACTTAAGTTTTCTATAATGCCCGATCTACAATAGCTGTAGTAAACTGTAGTAAGCCTCAAGCCGTAAGAAATTGACCAATTACAAGCGAATGTGAGGAGAATAATCGACTGTGATTGGTCAATTTCTTACATCTTGAGGCTTACTACAGCTTACTACAGCTATTGTAGATCGGGCATAACATCTAGCCTTAAAGCGTCGTCTACAATACACGGAGTAAGCGTGGAGTAAGGAGTAAGAGTAGGCGTAAGAGGGCTATTTTCGGTTTAAGAGAGCTGGCGTAAGGGCGTAAGCGAAATAAATTAATTTTATTTCTTACTCCTACTCTTACTCTTACCCTTACGTTCAGCCAATCAGGACACAACAGGCTATAATGCTTACTCCTGCTTACTCTTACTCCTTACTCCACGCTTACTCCGTGTATTGTAGACGACGCTTAATACGACTCTTATATAGTTCTCCTTACGTCAATACTCAATATAACGACTAATACACCAGTTGAGATCGAGAATTATAATCGGGGATTCGAATTCCGAGACTCTGACTGCGCACAGAGACCAGAGACAAAAAGTCGCACGTACATACAGCCAGATCGAATGCTTTTGCTCGAATGATCGCTGCCAGCTGCCACGCCTGCCACTGCAGCCAGTGTTGCCAGTAGCTTGGCAGTGGGCAAAAGCAGCAGACTCTGGCTGCACGACATTTATCAAGATGGTGCCGCGAGCATCGCGGTAAATACAAAAATCGCCTATTTTGATTGCGACAATTTCAATATTTATACCATATTATAAAATGTTTTGTTTGCTTGACTGTTCAATCGTTTTAATCTTATTACATATGAATGTAAAAAAACGACTCTTAGTATCTCGAAATAAGCTTAGAGCTTCAATTAAATAATAAATAAGAGAGAGCCAAAGATATTAAAACTGTTACATTTAAGAAAAATTTAAAAGCTTTAATTAAATGACCTGTTATATATGTATGTATGTATGTAATTGTTTATTGTCTTTCCCCGTAGGGTTTACAATCTTGTGCGCTGTGGCGTTTTTTTAGGGACGTACCCAATCCTTTACAAAGCACAGTCTCATCCCCCTACAACCCTGGCCATTGGCGACCTTACAATTCACTTTTTCCCTTCCCTTAACCCTCCCCTCCTTTATCCCTCCCCCCTCTTTCTTCGCCTCTCCACTCGTCTCCTTCCGCATCCACCGCATCTGCTCCCTTCCGCTTCCTTCCTTCCTGTCTCGACTCTTCCCTCCTGTCTACTGCATTGCTTCGTCCGTCCCCATGAGGAGTTTCTCCTCCATCTCTCTTGTGATCTCCTCCTCCGCCGATATCACCTCCCTCCTGCTCTCTTCCAACCTCCCTCCTAACCTCCTGTCTCTCTCCACTCTCTCTCTTATCCTCTCCTCCACCGTTTTGTCCTCGTCTATTTTTACCTTTAATCTATTCCCTGCTTTCCTTCTTGCCTCCAGAACCCTCCGCTTCTCCTCCTCATTCCCCAGCCTAACTAGCAACGTTAACCAATCCCCCCTCAGACCTACCACCCTCACCTCTCTTACCTCTCTTATCTCCGCCTTCACCTTCAAGCCTTCCACACAGAGCTTCTTCACCTTTTCTCCACATTCGATTCCTCTCCCACCCACCTCTCCTTCTCGATCCTTATTATAATGCTCCTCCTTCTCAATTCATCTTCGCTTCTCTCCTCCTCTTCTGCCCACCATTTCTTCTTTCCCGTCTTACCTTTACTCTCCTCGCCCTCCTCCCTCTTCCTTTCTCCCCCGCCTTGCTCCATTCTTTCTACCTTTTCCTTCAACCTCTTCACCTCCTCCTTCAGTTCCTCTATCACCTCCTCTTTTCTTTTCCCATCCTCTTTCACCTCCTTTAGCAACTTCATCACTTTCTCCTCCACCACCTTTTCCACCACCTCCTTCTTGATTATGCATCTCCCTTCCATCCTGGCTTATCTCTTTCGCTTCCACCTTTTCTTTTTACCCTTCCGCAAACCTTCTGATCCTTCTATGCTCTCCGCTTGCTTTCCTGTGCTGTTCACTTCTTCCTACGACCTATCTGCTCTACTACCACCACGTGCGTTTCCTTCCTCTTCACTTCGATCCATCGATCCATCGCCCCCCCTTCGACCTCTCGATCTCCGTGCCTGTCCGTCGATACCGTTGCGAATCTGCCTTTTCTTTCCTGCGGTTCTCTCCACTCAGGCCTACCAACAGTTCTGTTCTCTTCGACCCTAACCTCTCTCTTTGGTACTCCTTTCTCCATCCGAATTCTCCGGTCCTGCTCCACCTCCTACCTCACCTCCATTTCCTCCACTTCCTTTCACACTCTTCTCGCCCTCCGTTCCTCTTCCTCGATCCTTCCTCTTCCTATCACCCTTTTCCCGACCCTCTACTCCTCCTCTTACCCGATCGCACTGCTCCCCCTCCTCAAGCCCGTCGCCAACCTCAAATGACCTGTTATATATTTGTAGTACATTCTATAGAAGCTGACAAATAGAATCTATAAAAAGATTTTGCTCACGCGGAAAAAAAGGTTAGCTACTATAACAAATCTAGTTGTAAAATATGGATAACTAACATTTTTTGCAGCAGAAGATTTTGCTACTATTGTTAATTATAGCTCTCGCTGCAAAAAATGTTATAGTTTAATCCGACAGAACGCTGTACCGATTCGTCTCAGCGAAAGCCACACGCCGCGAGGGGACTTAAAAAACTTTTGCTTGGGCGGCACCGGAGGTAACGACCGCGGCGCGAAAGCAACACACCGCGAGGACTTAGAAATACTCGGGCGGCGCCGGAGGTAACAACCGCGACGCAAAAGCAACACGCCGCGAGGGGATTTGGAAAACTTTTGCTTGGACGACGCTGGAGGTAACGACCAAGGCGCGAAAGCAACACGCCGTGAGAGGACTTAGAAAACTTTTGCTTAGGCGGCGCCAGAGGTAACGACCCTCCCATTGTGTGAGTAAACCTAGGAGTGTAGGCGGGGGGGGCTCTGCCCCCACCCCCCCGCACCCTCCCCGTGCACCGGGCGGTGTGGGTTAGGTTGATGGGTGGGCAGGGGGGGCTTCGCCCCCCCGCACCCCCCCATGGACACGCCTTCGGCCCGGGTAGGAAATGTATTTCGTTTTAAGCATAAGCGGGGGGGGGGGGTGCTCCGCCCCCCTGCATCCCTATGCACGTAAGCCTCACTTTATAAATTATAAATTACAAAGTGAGGTTTTTGAAATACATTTTCTACCCGCGCACGTCGAAGGCGTGTCCATGGGGGGGGGGGGGGTGCGGGGGGCGAAGCCCCTTCCTGCCCACCCATCAACCCAACCCACACCGCCCGGTGCACGGGGGGTGCGGGGGGGGGGGCGGAGTTCCCCCCGCCCACGCATGTACTTAAACGAGCTTGTAAAGCGCGTCTTGAACCCATGTGGCACCTCGTTTCGCGTGGAAAGTGTATGCGTGAACTATTTCGACATATATATTAGTCATTTATGCCTTCCAATACTCAAAATAGCTGCTATATTTTTCAAACTTTATTTGTTAATAACTTTTTAACGAATAACGAGCGCGGGCTGAAACCTTCTGAAGGTCACTCAGGAGGGTGACCTTGACAACATACTAAAATATCAAGGTCTTCCAAGGTGATCCCCCCCATCTATACAATTACCAATATTTCTAAAAGATTTTTAAAATATTCTTAAAAATGTTACCACAAAATGTTTTTAAGCCATTTTAAAATATTCCTAAGGCTCAACTTCCGAATAGCTCCTACCTCCGAATTTGATGAAACTTGCAGCAATTGTTGACCATTAGAGGACACGTTCATACCATAAAGGATTTTGTACGGAAACAAATAGGAACGAAGAAATTGGCGTCAAAAATTCAACATTTTCATTCTAATTTATAGACAATCTAGGGTTACGCAACCTCCACCCCCTCGGGAGGGGGGGGGGGGTGATAACCTATATTGTAGCGCTTGACAAGAGGAGTTGAGTGGTCGTAGTTTTCCTTGTTAACTCTCACCCGTTGGACCCCTAGGGGGGAAAATGTAAAATAGTTTAAAAAACATATATTTGCACATTTAATCACTTTTTAACCTCCTACGGTTTATGTGGCACTTTTTTTTGTTTCTCGTGGGAAGAGGGGAAATGCCTCGCGCATGTCTGGGGGCGGCCACCCGGGGTGTGTGGGGCTTGCACACACTAAAATCCCTCTCCCCTAAACACAGCACTACGGACTACAGTCACGACACGCGGGAGACACGAGGTATTACGTCATGTGACGAAACAAGTCCACACGCCGAAGGGACAGAAAATACGTAAACCGAAAAAGAACTGACCACGGGTAGGTCAATCCTAGGGGCGTTTCAAAACCTCAGGGGAATAAATCCTTAGTCGAATGGCAAGACACACTAGTGTCACCATTCGACCGCCTCGGAGAGCCCTAATGATATAACCGCGGGCAGTCATATCATTGAACGCTTTCCTCATTGGCTGCGGAATAATTCACCCGAGGAAGTCCGCACCCCCAGAGAAAGACGCACACGAGACGTGTACGAACTAAACGAACAGGAACCCCCTCTATCCGGAGAGGGGTCCCACGCGACACAAACACGAGCACGAATCCTCGGGCTCGTCTACGCGAGGGTGCTACATATAAACCCACCACCGAACAAGAAAAACTGTGCCCCTCCACCAGACCCACCGGAAGGGTGGACCCAGGGGAAGGGCACAGACACTAAAACAAGAAAGTCCCCGCCACCAGGCCACGAAAATCCCTCAGGAGACGGCCAACTGGGGCCCGCCGCCACGAAGAAGCTCCAAGTTCCCACTGCGAAGCAGTGGGGCCAGAGCCCTAAACAGCAGTGAGCGGCGAGCCCCGGTCGACCAGCCCCAGGAGGACCCCGCGACCCACAAAGACGGACACCCTCAGGACTATATGAAGAAATCACACGGATATGTACAAGAACGCCGTGACATCCGGCAGAGCCCAAAGAGGTGACAAACGCCGGCCGCCCCCGGGCCACCAGCCCCCCAGGGATCCGGAAGCATCGCACCTTTTTTTCTTTTTTTTTTTTTTTTTGGTTCCGATAGGAAGAGAGAAAATGCCTCGCGCATCTTCCCGGGGGCCGGCCACCCGAGGTATGTGGGGCTTGCACCCACTAAAAACTCTCTCCCTGAACAAAGCACGCTGGACAACAGTTGCGATACACGGAAAACTAACGAGGCATGCATCACGTACCACAACAGTCCTCACGCCGAGGCAACAGAAAAACGTAAACCAGACGAAAAGACCAAACGACAGATCTCCGGTAGGGGCAACACAGAAACCCCAGGAGAAGAGATCCCTAATCGAGTAGAGCGGCACAAGTGTCGCCATTCGATCACCTCAGAGAGTACACATGATAGTAGCCGCGGGCAGCCATATCACTGTGAATTCTCTTCATTGGCTGCAGGTCCCTTCATCCGGGGAAAGCCGCGCACCCCAACCCAAAATCGCACACGAACAGACATGTACGAACAAGACTAACAGGAACCCCCCCATCCGGATAGGGAGTACCACACCACACAAAAACACGAGCCTATCTTGGGCCCGTCAACGCAGTGGGTTCGTGACCCATAACCAAAAAAGAGATCCATGTTCTGGATCTCCATCCCTGGCCAGATAAAATAGTACCTGGTAGTAGACTGCGCCCCTCCTCTAGACCCCGCCACGGGGCCCAGGGGAAGGGCGCAAAAAACATTAAAACAGAGCAATACCGCCCCCAAGCCACGGAAACCGCCAGAGGGACGACCAACCGCGCCCCGCGGTCACAAAGAGACTCATGTCACCCATTGCGTACAATGGGGCCAGAGTCCCAAACAGCAGCGGGCAGCGGGCCCGCGGCCGGCCGACCCCCAGGAAACCCCACAGCCAGCAGAGACGGACACTCCGGGACAAATCACACCCACAGACGGAATACAACGCTCGCAGGAGATCGCGACGCCCCAGGCGACCCCAAGAGAGAGCGGCGGACACCGACCACTCCCGGGACGCCACCCCCCCAGGGATCCGGGAGCGTCGCCGAGACGACGCACCGGACCCAAGGAGGGAAGCGACCCAGAGACCGGCCGGCGCCCGCCCCCCCCCCCCCAACGGAGCACCAAGACCGACCCGCGAAAACGCACGCCGCAAGTTAAATAAACGGAATTAGATCCACGCAAAACGCAGGCGCAAACGTAGTTACAATGGCAGAAACCGCAGAAACCAATTCTAAATTTAAGGTGGGAGGTCGTCCCCCACAGCCGGATCTTGTTGCTGTCTCATCCTCTCGTCTTCTTCCTTCCGTCGCATAACCCTCTCTGCAAATGTCGAGAAGGCACTCCAGGACTCACGAGAATCGCAAATCAGTCTGATGACGGTGGCCAAGGACAGATCCTGACCAAGAACCGCCGTCAGTTCCCCGCGTTCAAATCTCCAGATATTACATTCAGCAAGTGTATGCTCAGAAGTATCCACGGCATTCTCACAGTATCGGCAAGTCGGAGTCTCCTCCTTCCCGATCCTGTGGAGGAATGCCCCGAAGCAGCCGTGTCCTGTTAACAGCTGAGTAACTCGGAAAGTGAGAAAGCCGGTTCGCCGGTCAAGCCATGATTCTAGGTTCGGAGCGATCGCTTCTCTCGTTCTCTTTCCAGACAGATTATCGCGTTCAAGGTGCACAGCCCACTCCCTCCTAAGCGACAACCACTCCTCTGCACGCGCATCCGCCGGTGAGTCCACGGTATACATATTAAGATCTTTAAGTTCCTTAAGTCGGTAATATACCCGTTTCAGATATGCCGCGTACAAATGAACAGGCGGGATTCTCGCCAGAAGGGACGCTGCTTCATATGAGACCGTTCTCTAGGCCATAACAGTTTGTTGAGCTGTAAGGCGGATCGCTCGTTGTAGGATCCTTTGCTTATTTCCGGAAACCAAAAGTTCGTCGGCCCAAATAGGAGCAGCATACAATATTATTGACATTATTACACTAAAGTAGAGGCATCGCTTATTCTCAATGGGGCCCCTTAGGTTGGGGAGAACTCCACACAAAGCTCTGCCAACCTTATTTGCCTTCTCTGCTACATACTTAAAATGTATATTAAAAGCCCATTGTTTATCGACGTATACTCCTAAGTATTTCATAGAGTTCTTTATTCTAATTTTAATTTCTTCAAATTCGACAAAAGAGTCAGGAGGAACACGGCCGAAAAACATGGCCTCTGATTTGGTCCATGACACTCGAAGACCAAGGAAACGGATATTTATAAGCAATCTTTCCAGGCATTCGACGACAAGTTCACAGGCGGTATCGAAATCGTCCGCAACCACTACTAGTAAAGTATCGTCAGCGTAAGAGATGAGATGGCAATCATTAAAGAGTAGGGTCCTCAGCACGTAGTCGTACGCGAGATTCCAGAGTAAAGGGCCCAATACTGAGCCCTGTGGAACTCCCCTGTTGACGCGCCTGGTGCGTCGCCCTTTGCGTGTATTAAACCTAACTTTCCGGCCAGATAGGTAGGCGTCGATTATCCTACGAATGTAAGTAGGGAAGTCCTTAACCCGAAGGGCCCTTCTTATTCCGGGTAACTTCAAGGAATTAAAGGCATTTTCTATGTCTAGAGAAAAGGCAAGGGCGACTTTACCCCTTTCTTGAGCCTCAGTGACGATCCTTTTAAATAAATGAAGTGCATCCGTTGTTGAGCACATCTTCCGAAAACCGTACTGATTATCCGATAGATCAGCGGAAGGATTATTATCCATAAAATCGTAAATCCTATCAGCAATAATACGCTCAAAGGTTTTACCGACCTCATTGAGGAGGCATATAGGCCTTGCTTTTGGTACTTCACCAAAGGGAGGTGTTTCCCCCTTGGGGATCAGTACCAAGTCCGATGTCTTCCAGGATGGTGGGAAAATATCATGTTTCAGGTATATATTATAACATTGCGTTAACCTTAGTATCATTGCTGATGGTAGCTTTTTCAACGCTGTAGCCTTGAAGCCGTCAGGGCCGGGAGCCGTTCCCGAGTTCTTTTTAGCTTTTATGGCTCTGACAACTTCCCTCACAGTGATCGGTGATATATCCTCCTCAGAAACGTCCAGTTCGACGGGCCTTAAAGCATTGCCAGGCGGAAACAAATTGTCCAGTAGTTGTCCCAGTATATTAGGTTCCAAGGTATAAGTAAGTCCCGGCGTGGGTCTCCGTAGCCTGTTAAGGACAATCCTATACGGGAGACCCCAAGGATCATCATTCAAAGTTGTTATCAATTCTTGCCATGATTGCGTTTTTGCTTTTCGGATTTCGAGTTTGAGTTCTCGGTTGGCGAGAACAAATGCCGCTCGTTTACGTATCAATTCATCAGGAGGATCCCTGTTACGAGCCCTTGACCAAATCCTTCTTGCCTTAATGGTTGTCCTTCTAAGTTGCGCAATTTCTTGGCTCCACCAATATGTACGGGGCTTGTTTCCGTGGTCACGGACACGGGGGACTGCAGCTCTGCATGCATTCACAATACATAAATGGATCCATTTATCAGGTTTGAAATTGATCATATATTCATCGCTTGGAGGAGTGACCGCGCGGGTCCACTCAATTGTCTCTTGATAGATCTCAGTGTCCATGTTTCTAAAGTTCCATCGTGGAGCTCGCTTAAATATGGGATCTCCCAACGGAGAATCAGAGATGCTGAATGTTATATAAGCATGGTCTGAAAGAGACTCGATGTCATCGCGTACCGCCCAGTGTCGAATTCTACTCAACAAGCCAGGAGAAGCCCATGTGAGATCAATAATCGAGCTTCCCTGGTGGGACATAAAAGTAGGTTTATTTCCAATGTTCACTAGTCGGACATCTGCTTGAGCCACCCAATCCTCCAAAAGATCGCCCTTGAAGTCTCGAAATCGGGAACCCCAGAGAGTCGCGTGTGCGTTGAAATCTCCACAAATTAATAAATTCTGGGTGTCCAGACTCGAACACAGTATGGTAAGTTCGTCAATGAAACCAGAATATCCGTTATAGTCTGTATTTGGGGATATATAGCAAGATGCTATACAGATGTCGCCATATTTAATGATAACAGAAAAGCAACCCTTCGCAAGTAACACTACGGGATATTTCGCAGCCCGGTTGTTGATATAGAAGGCGGCCAATCCATTGCCGCTATAGAACCATTGCTGGGAGCTGGGTGTGCGGGCGGGCTCCGACACCACGCACAAGGCAGCTCCCAGCTCATCGGCTTGGTGTAGGAGAAGATCCTGGGCTTCTCTACACTTATTTAGATTGGTCTGTATTATAGTCGACATCGCGTTTATTTATTATTACTATTAAGGCCAGCGCGTGGCCTCGGAACTCCATCTCTCTCGAAGCAAGCAGGGGAGGATCCCAGTCGATGGTTCGACTGCCTGCTAGCCTCGGCACATATCACACAATGAGGAGCCGCGTTACATTGTCCGATCTGGTGTCCGCGCACTCCACACCTGAAACAAGACCCGGTGCGGTCCTCTGGGTAACTACACGTGTTCCTGACGTGCCCGTACCTCCAACACTTGAAGCACTGTACGGGCCTCGTCTCGAGCAGCTCAACACGCGCAACTGTCCATCCAATCTTGATTCTATCAAAGGAGCTAACCTTGATTGCAGCAGCTAATGGGCACCTGATCCATACAGAGTTCAGACCGTTTCGCATCGGTCTGATGTTGCCGATCCTTATTTCAGTTTCATCACAGCCCCCAATGGTGGAGATTGTATTGAGAATGTCCGGATTAGAAATAGAATCATCCATATTCCATAGTCTAATTTCACCCATTACAGTGGGTCTATTAATTCGAGCTACGGAGTCACCAAGTACCTCTTTAAGTCGTTTGGAAAGAGCATCTGCTTTAGTGGCACCGTCCTCGCCGGGAATTTCTATGACCCACCCGCCATTAATGCCTCGGCGTATTTTTGAATTTTTAATACCAAGTACGTTTAGCTCGATGTTTTCTCGTGCTTTTTTAAGAATTTCTGCATATGAAGTCTTCGGATCCATGCTGGTGATTGTGATGGCTGCTGTTTTAGGAGGTCTACGTCGAGGAACTCCACGAAGGGTTTTAGTCGCACTTCTAGAACCACGTCGGGATTCAATATTTCTGATAACTTTCTTATATGTGCTCCCAGGCGTCTGAACTTGTTGTACGTCAGTATCTTCGGATGGGCCATCCGAATGTATTACAAGTTTAACTCGTAATTGGCGCTTACGGTCAGCCAAATAAGACATTTGTTTATTAATCTGACTTATTTCTTGATCAATCTCTTCCCTTTCCGCTACTTCAGAACAGGGAACGGCACCAGGATCAATACGTATACCTGATTTTCTGGTTTCCTGGACCAAAATATTACGTTTATTACTATTATTTGTATTAGTAACTCGTCTTTTACTATCTTTCCCAGAATGGGAATCCGTATTAGATCTCTTGAGTGGTACTGGTATACGGTTGTCACCAGTCAACAGTTGATTATCAATCATTTCCGGTTTTCTTTTCACCTTTTGGGGAAGAGGGGGAAATTCTAACCGTTGCTGATACTGATCCGTCTCTTCGGAATCAGTAGGCGGGGGAGAAGGTATAGTCCTATTCCGAGTGAACCGTGAAGTAGATGAAGATAATTTGGCAGAATAGGCCTCAGGTTCCTTCCTTAATTTCTTATTTTCTTCTTCTAATCGAATATTGTGAATATCCGATGAGGAAGGATTAGTATTTTCCATTCTGGACATCCGAACACGAAGAGTCTCCATCTCTTGTCTAAGCTTAGTATTTTCATCTTTAATTAAAGATAACTCTCTTTTAGTCTTCTCATCCTCACGCTTGAGGTTTCGAAGTTGCGCAGAAAGTTCATCATTTTGGATTCGTAAAGAGGAAACATCTGTCGATTCCAATCTTTCGCCAAAAATAGTTATAATTTCGGATATATTTGTTAATCCGCGTCTCATGGATCCACTTAATGTTCCCTTAAAACTATTGCTTTCTTTTCTAATTACTTCGATTTTATCGATAAATTCTGCTGTAAGATCAGATAACTTATCTGTATCTAACTCTTTTAATTTCTCCGTCGGTATAACTTCCATATGAGTTCTAGCATTTAAGGTGGTTGTTGAGAGTACTGGGTCTCTCCCTGCAGCACGAGGTGTTCTAGATTTCTTAGTGCGACCCTTGGCCAAAGGCGAAATTACCGTTGAGTTTTGGGAGTGTGGAGATACCTCCGCCTTCCTCTTATTCTTATTTCTTCTCTTGCCATCAGTTGCAGTTTCTACCTCCGAGTCAGAGCTAACAACAATCACGTCTGTCATAGGACGGTTTTCCGGATTTGCGGCAGATGTATGTTCGCTGTCATCCTTCTCACTGCCACATCCAGTCCTCAGATTCATAGCGAGAGGTGGGTATTCTTCGTCATCATCAGCTACATGTCCGAGATCCATACCTGATTCAGAAGGGGGGCGCGATAAGCGATCCGAGGTTATTATATCTTGAACAATCGCATAAGCGAGAGCGAGACTGTCTTCCACGGATTTTTGAGATTCATATTCGGGTATATTATCCCTGTTCCCATCGCTGGCGTTGGCCTCCATCTCTAAATTCGTCTTCTTCGCAGACGACAGACAATCTGGTGTGTCTACAAATTTCGTAGGACAAAAACTCAGTGGTGTGGATGGATGCTGAGATCCATCTCCGATCGTCCCGGTAGCAAATTCACCACCGGTGCCCGAGGTCAACACCGGTGGTAGCCCTTCGCAGGATGACGACGCATCCCCCCCCCCAGGGACGATAGGGGAGACACGCCGGTCGCTGGAAATCCGAGAGTCCAGCAACGGTGATTTTTCCATATTACTAGTCATGTCCATAAGAGTTTGCCGTGGTGGTTTTTATATGGGGTATTCTTCCCCATTGAGGCTTGCCCTGATGTAAGTGTACTCCGCCCCAAGTGCACACTGAGCTAACACGATGAAGAGTTAGCACAATTATATCCCACGTAAACGGGCTATACGCGGAGTTATGTAATTTGAGATAAGACTCTATAAGGGTCATAAGTCCATGATAATGACTAAACGTGTTCAATCATTTGCGGAAGTACTACAATTATGTTACAATACAAAATTTTTTAAATAGTTCAGAAGTTACAATAAGTAAGCATATCCTTGAGGATACAATCATCAAATCGTATTGTTGATGATACGCGTGGTTGAAAAGAAAAAAAAAAAAAATATATATATATATATATTAAAATAAAAATATGTTATGTTTAATTAATAACAATAGTATCATCAAGTCATTTTGTTGACGATGCAAGTCCGATAGTAACATTTATATCAGTTTTCAGCTAAATTGTTAATACTTAATTAAATCCTAGGAATCCCATAAGCCTATGTTTAGAAAAAGTTAATATTTATCTGTATATACACAATATCATTAATTCACTTAATCCATCATGTGTCTGATCTCTGTACATGTGAATCAGCCATAAGCTCAGTAATTCCCTGGATCCAAACAAGTGGGTTGTCCATCATATGATTCACAGTCATAGACAATAAGATCGGCCGCGCGCGTCGAGAAACTAACCTAACGCGATCGATAAACATTAATAGCAATAATAATCATCGTCATCTACCGTGTGGCGGTTAAAGGACGCGGGTATATAGGTATATTGTGTGTGCATAACTGTAAGTGAATAGTACATATAATCCAAAAAACAGAGATCCGAATGTAAATATATGTGTTCAAATAATAAATAAGTTAAACAAATATTGCTCTTATTTGTGTTTTATTTCTTCGTCCTTGCATCCTGAAAGAATGCAGCATAGTTTATATAAGACACTACTCCAACGCACCCGCACGCGGTCTGCTCATTAGTATAATTAAGAGCTATCACATGAGCCAAGCGATATTGGAGAGTATTCCGGACTTCATCGTATGTGAACGAGGCACACTGTAGACGAACATTAGCATAAATACAATGTTCAGTGCCATATAGTTCTCATAACCTATAAAGGTTAGAGTAATTTCATATATGTATGTATGATTATAAGTATAAATCGACAATAAATATGTAAAAAATAGTTGATAGGTGTAAGACTTCCAATCAGTAGAACTTATTCAGACCTCACAATCCCAGTTTGTCAGAGATTGTAGTAGTAATGTTATATATATGTATTGCCGGAGTAAGCCACCTTAGGGCTCACAAATTATACTTGCTCACCTGAGTGAAAGATCACGTTCCTGTTATGCAATCTAAAGATTAATGAGAATAACGGAAGCTGTCAAAAATATGAAATTTATTCTTTCATTTATTGTCAGCAGTGAACATTGTATATATTGGGACAACAAACAGATAGACTCCACTAGACAATCAGATATTCACTAAATACAACATTAATATTCGCTTATTATAAACAGAAACGTAGTCTGTATGGTTCATTAGTCTATATGATATTAAAGCCACCGCAGTCAATTATATTATAGATAGATATAGTGACACCGCAAGTGTTCCTGTAGCTAAACTATATTATGTGCGCCCGTAACGCATTTATAACTAAATACACGCACCTGGCGATGCGCCGGACCCCAGGAGGCAAGCAGCCCGCCACCGACCGGCGCCCGACTGCCCCCCTCCCCCCCCCCCCCCCCAGAGAATACCGGGATGACACCGCGAACGCACGCCGCAAGAAAAACGCAATCCAGACGCAAACGCAAAGAGCAGCTCCGCATTTCGTTAGTTCAAAATTCAGAAAATTCGGGAGAACCGCGACAGTACTATGTATCGTCAGGAGCGTTTCTCACGATGATCCCAGGGTCCAACAGACCCTGCTGCCTCCTCCTCTCGTCATCCTCCTTTCTACGAAGAACTCTCTCCGCAAACGTGGAAAAGGCGTTCCATGCCTCGCGGGAGTTATAGATTGACGCGACGACCGCAGTCAGAGAAAGGTCCTACCCAACTACAGCGGTCAGCTCTCCCCGTTCCAATGGAGCAAAAGTCACATGCTGATAGGGTGTGCTCGGGTGTATCTTCCGCCGAATTACAGTATCGACATATAGGAGTGTCCTCTCTGTTGATTCTAAATAGAAAGGACCGAAAACAACCATGTCCGGTCAGTAGTTGGGTGATTCTAAAGGTGAGGAATCCACAGCGTCTGTCTAACCAGGATTCAAAATTCGAAAGAATAGCTTCCCTGGTTCTTCTTCCGGATAGATTCTCGCTCCGGACGTATACAGCTCACTGTCCTCTCAGCACTATCCATTCCTCCTCGCGCACTTCTGCAAGGGAATTGTCGTGATAAATCCCCAGTTCCTTCATTTCTCTCAGTCTTAAGTAAACGCGCCGTAAATATGCCGCGTACAAGTGTATAGGTGGAACTCTCGCTAATAAAGTGGCGGCCTCATAGGAGACGGTGCGGTACGCCATCACTGTGCGCAGCGCGGTGAGGCGGAGCGCGCGGCGCAGAACACGCTGTTGATTACCGGACGCCACGAGTTCGTCACTCCATATCGGGGCCGCGTAAAGAATGATGGACGTTATAACGGTATAATAAAGTCTTCGTTTACTCTCGATAGGGCCACGCAGATTTGGGAGGATTCCGCAAAGCGCTCTGCTAACCCTAGGAACTTTCGACGCTACGTATGAAAAATGATTGCCGAAGATCCACCTCCTGTCAATATGGACGCCCAAGTATTTCATGCTACTGGCAAATCGAATTTTGACTCCCTCAATCTCGAGGAAGGCATCGCGGGGGCATTGGCCGAAAAATATGGCCTCGGATTTAGACCACAAAACTTTTGGGCCCAGTGCACGAATATTAATTAATATGCGTTCTAGGCGTTCCATCGCCGCGGCGCACGCGTCGTCGTAATTCTCCCGAACGACGATCAACAGAGTATCATCCGCATAGCATACAATATGGCATCCGTCATAAATGAGTGTCCTCAGAACGGCATCGAAGGCCAGATTCCACAGAAGGGGGCCCAGCACCGAGTCCTGCGGGGCCCCCCTGTTGACCCTCCTAGTACGACGAGATCCGTCCGGCGTCACGTATCTAATTCTTCTCCCCGTCAAGTAGGCTTCTACGGCGAAGATACCGGGGAAAACCCTTGGTGCGTAGGGCCCTCCTTATGCCAGGCAACTTGACCGAATTGAAGGCGTTTTCTATGTCTAGTGAAAACGCTAATGCTACCTTACCTTCGGCTCGGGCCTAGGTGACTATACTCTTCACCAAATACAGGGCGTCTGTTGTAGATCGCATTTTCCTGAAACCGAATTGGTTTTCCGACAAGTTTGCGGACGAATTGTGGTCCATGAAATTAATCAAGCGATCCGCGATTATTCGCTCGAACGTCTTGCCAACTTCGTTCAGCAGGCAGATAGGCCGGGCCTTAGGAGCTTCTCCAGGGAGAATTTCACCCTTGGGTATAAGGACGAAGTCCGCGAGTTTCCAGCTTGGCGGGAATATACCGTACTTCAGGTAAATATTGAAGCCCTGCGCCAGCCTGCTGATCATAGCCGGAGGTAGCTTCTTTAATACGGTGGCCTTAAATCCATCCAGGGGCCGTACCTGTGTTGGTTTTGGCGGCAATGGCCCTCCCGACTTCCTCCACGGTAACTGGATTACGATCCTCCTCGCAGTTCCCCAAATCGACCGGGATAAGCGCGTTGCCCAGTGGGAAAAGATCATTCAAAACGTTAGGCTCGAGTAAGTCCTCGAGTAAGCTGTACGTCCCGGAGTTGACTTTCGAAGTCTGTTCAATACTATTTTGTAGGGTAAAACCCCATGGGTCATCGTCCAGTGTAGAGATTAATTCTTGCCATGCCTTTGATTTCGCCTTACGAATCTCGCGTTTCAGCTCTTGATTGGCGAGGACATACATCGTCCTCTTACGTTCCGAGGCCTCCGGTGAGTCTCTGGAACGGCCACGAGTCCACGTGCATCTAGCTCTGAGGGTGCCGTCCCATGGCGCGTATCGCGATACGCGCGTACCGGGCGTATCGAACTCTGCGGCCAATCACAGACGATTCGCCGGTTTTGGTACGTCGAATTTTGCTCCTAATGTCCTATGGAGCGTATTAAGCAAGATTAAGCGTACAGAATCTTTCCGATAGAGCCCTTTCAAAGATTCCGTCGAAACTGATCCGTAATTGGCGATCCGCTGGTTACGCTTCCGCTTCCCTGGCGGAAATATTTCTACAAAATTTAAAAAAAAAATAAAAGTGTGCTACAAAAACTATAAAGTATAATTACCAGAATCTATTGAAGTCTACATAAATTTAGGTAGTGCTACATAATTCTACATAAAAATTCTAGAATTGGAACACTTTGTAAATTTATGTATTTTCTATTGGAGCTTGATCTATAAATTTTTATGAATAACTACAACTTTTTGGATATACTATAAACAAAATAAAAATAAAATTTACTTCTCTCGTTGAACATTATTTTATGGCTGAAAATCTTGATTACGTGCAAGCTTAATTAAATAAATTTATATTTTACTTAGAAAACTTGCTTACCACCGCTGGATTTGAACCTGAAACCCCTGGCTCTTGAGTCAGTCACCTTCCGCACTGTGCTACAACATTGATTGATGAAGACGTTTCGTATTGTCTATATATGTTACACTTATTGTTAGCAGAAAATTGTACATTTGTGTATTTTTCTATTGGGTCTTACAGCAACTATACGAAATAAAAACATAAATATTTTGACTTCTGCGAATTAAGGAGTTATTAATAATACATAAATTTTTGTAGATTTGTGTAAAAACTTGTAACATTTAACTAAAAAGTACAAATTTTAATTAGCCATAATTGTAATAGATTTTTGAGCTGTACAAACAAATCAGTATTTGTTACTATTCGTACAAAATTGTAGTATTTTATGAGAAACTAAAAACTGGATTAGATTCTAATTTGCCTAGTTTTACGTATGTAAATTGTGGTAGATTTCTATAGTCATTTATAAATAATTGTAGTATTCTACAAATGAGCAGATGTTTTAATTTTTTAAGATTTTGTTGATTCTCAAATTTTTAAAATTTGTAGATCTCTGTACTATTTTTTATTAAATTGTAGTTTTTCATGAAATACTACTTGCAATAATTTCATGATTTGAGAGCACTATAATTTATGGTACTATTTCATAGATATTTCTACAAAAAAATAATTATTTCTACAAAAAATTAAATATTTCGACAGAAATGTACAAATTTCTATTTTTAGTGCAGTTTTGTAGTTATTCATAGAAATTTTTTCCGCCAGGGTTTATCCGCTCCATGGGACTGTAGGAGCCGTTTGGCGGCGTACTGAACACACGCACACAAACACGCATGTGACGCATGCACCTAAAAGGGCAAACGTAATAACCTCCAAAGTGAAGCCAGTTGTACGGCAAAAAATCAGTGTCGAGATCGAGATCGCCAAGGTATTCACCACCGCTTAATCTAGATCCAAATCGGTAATTATTCAGTTTACACCCCTCACCTCCGATTTTGATGAACTTAGGCTTAATCGACGCGTTTTTGCTCAAAACGACCGAATCTGGCAGAAAAAAGTGTCGCTCTGCCCTGCGAAGCGAGATATTAACAGTTAAAGTTGACAGGAATCAGGTTATGATTCCTGTCATACCGACGAGATGAAGCAACACTGAACATGCCCTGCGGCCACATGCGCATGCTCAGTGGCCGCACGCGCATGCTCAGTGGCTGCACGCGCATGCAAAAGTGCGCCAATTTTAAATATGATGACTAGTCAATCGTGCAGAATAACCAAGCGTCTTGATTCAAGTAGTTAGGTATCACGCTGGGAGTTTGTTTAGTTTTATTATGCGGGGGAAGGGGCTCCGCCGCAGGCGGAGCCCCTCCCCCGCCTAATTGTGTACTGTTTATATGCATGTACTATACACATGTATTATATATGCACATGTATTATACACATGTGTTTAAACAGTACACAAATAGGCGGGGGAGGGCCTTCTCACTGATTTTAGGACACGCCTTCGGCGTATAGATTTGAATTAAGATGCTTGAATTAAGACGCTTGATTATTTGTGTACTGTTTATGCACATGTGTTACAGTACATGTATAAACAGTACACGATTAGGCGGGGGAGGGGCTCCGCCGCAGGCGGAGCCCCTTCCCCCGCATAATAAAACTAACAAACTCCCAGCGTGATACCTAACTGCTTAAATCAAGACGCTTCCAAGCATCTCGATTCAAGCAGTTAGGTCTCACGCTGGGAGTTTGTTTAGTTTTATTATGCGGGGGAAGGGGCTCCGCCTGCGGCGGAGCCCCTCCCCCGCCTAATTGTGTACTGTTTATACACATGTACTGTAACACATGTGCATAAACAGTACACAAATAATCAAGCGTCTTAATTCAAGCATCTTAATTCAAATCTATACGCCGAAGGCGTGTCCTAAAATCAGTGAGAAAGGCCCTCCCCCGCCTATTTGTGTACTGTTTAAACACATGTGTATAATACATGTGCATATATAATACATGTGTATAGTACATGCATATAAACAGTACACAATTAGGCGGGGGAGGGGCTCCGCCTGCGGCGGAGCCCCTTCCCCCGCATAATAAAACGAAACAAACTCCCAGCGTGATACCTAACTGCTTGAATCAAGACGCTTGGTTATTCTGCACGATTGACTAGTCATCATATTTAAAATTGGCGCACTTTTGCATGCGCGTGCGGCCACTGAGCATGCGCGTGCGGCCACTGAGCATGCGCATGTGGCCGCAGGGCATGTTCAGTGTTGCTTCATCTCGTCGGTATGACAGGAATCATAACCTGATTCCTGTCAACTTTAACGGTTAATATCTCGCTTCGCGGGGCAGAGCGACACTTTTTTCTGCCAGATTCTTTCATTTCGTGTAAAAAACGCGTCGATTAAGCCTAAGTTCATCAAAATCGGAGGTGAGGGGTGTAAACTGAATATTACCTCCAAATCACCTAGATTACCCCGAGAAAAGTGTCACCACGTCGATTTACGTTTCAGATCCAGATCGCCCTTGTTTTCTGCTCGAAGAGGATCACCTCGCTTGCGTTCGCCGAAGAATTTATTTGAGTTTCGCGTGACATCGGTGTATGGCAAAAAATCAGTGTCGAGATCGAGATCGCCAAGTTGATCACCAAGGTATTCGCCACCGCTTAATCTAGATCCAAGTCATCTAGATTACTACTCCGAGAACAGTGTCACCACGTCGTTTTTACGTTTCAGATCCAGGTCGCTCTGTTTTCTTCTCGAAGAGGATCACCTCGCTTGCGTTCGCCGAAGAATTTTTTTGAGTTTCGCGTGACATCGGTGGTACGGCAAAAAATCAGTGTCGAATCGAGATCGCCAAGGTATTCGCCACCGCTTAATCTAGATCCAAATCACCTAGATTACCCCGGAACAGTGTCCCACGTCGATTTACGTTTCAGATCCAGATCGCCCTCGTTTTCTCCTCGAAGAGGATCACCTCGCTTGCGTTCGCCGAAGAATTTTTTTGAGTTTCGCGTGACATCGGTGTACGGCAAAAAAATCATGTGTCGAGATCGAGATCGCCAAGTTGATCACCAAGGTATTCGCCACCGCTTAATCTAGATCCAAGTCATCTAGATTACTCCGAGAACAGTGTCACCACGTCGTTTTACGTTTCAGATCCGGTCGCTCTTGTTTTCTTCTCGAAGAGGATCACCTCGCTTGCGTTCGCCGAAGAATTTTTTTGAGTTTCGCGTGACATCGGTGTACGGCAAAAAATCAGTGTCGAGATCGAGATCGCCAAGGTATTCGCCACCGCTTAATCTAGATCCAAATCACCTAGATTACCCCGAGAACAGTGTCAACCACGTCGAGTTACGTTTCAGATCCAGATCTCCCTCGTTTTCTCCTCGAAGAGGATCACCTCGCTTGCGTTCGCCGAAGAATTTTTTGAGTTTCGCGTGACATCGGTGGACGGCAGAAAATGGATTCCGAAACAGTACTACTAGCCCATTTCTGTTTCGTAAATAAATTTAAACGAAGTTACAGTAGTTTCGTCGACAAGAATTGTGACGTAAAATATTTTATTGTATGCCTGTACGTGAATTGCAATAAACGAAGAATCTAAAAAAGAACGACAATATTGGGTGCGTCCTATATTTAACCGCAATATAATTTCTCAAGGATTTAGCTCGTTGCCAGGTTACTAGAGATAGACAAATGAACAAAGGCATCCGAAAATTCGAAATGTTATTCAAATTTCTTTATAAGTACTGGTGCATTACCATTTTAAGTGAGAGAGTGCAATAAATAATGATTTTTAATGTGCTACTTGATATTACATTTTTTTTTATATATACCTTACATGTCCCTTACATATAACCCGAAAAATGACGTTTCATTTTTGCAAACATATACTACATAATAGTAAATAAAAAAGGAATTTTCTATTTGATATTACATTTTCTTTATATATACCTTACATGTACCTTACATACAACCCAAAAAATTACGTTTTATTTTTGCAAACATAATAATACTACATAATAGTAAATAAAAAGAATTTTCTTGACAAAAAGTAAGACTTTAAAGAAGAGATAATTCTTGTTCCAAGTCAAATAGGTAGCGAGTAGGACTTCATTTCAAACTAGTGCACTTTCTACACTCAATATGGCACCTAAGCCCAAGAAGGAGGGCTCGACCCACACGTACGTTACGATGGACATGTTGTGAGTGTGCGATCCGCTGAAACAATGTTCAAAAGATTGTTAAGCGTATCAAAAACGGCGGATCGTCTGTTGATTGGTCGCAGAGTCGATACGCCCGGTACGCGCGTATCGCGATACGCGCCATGGGACGGCACCCTGATAGCCGCGGTACGCAACGAGGGCGATATCTACGTTCCACCAGTACACCTGGGGACCACGCCCGCGCGCACGAAGACGGGGGACGGCTGCCTTGCAGGCATCAGTTATACAACGATGTATCCAGCGATCCGGTTGTGCGTTGACCATATAGGCCTCATCACGGAGGGTAACGGCGCACGTCCATTCTATTGAAGTCTTGTACAAATCGACGTCCATTTTACGAAGGTTCCACCGTGCGGAACATGGATGCGCAAAGGGTCTACTTGCGGAGTTGGAAACGGAGAAGGTGACGTATAGGTGATCGGACAACGACACAACGTCCTCGCGAACCGACCAGTCGCGAACATTGCGAGACAAGTCGGGAGAGGCCCACGTCAGATCAATAATGGAGCTACACTGTCGGCCTACGAAGGTGGGCCTATTTCCCGCATTTATCAGGCGTAGGCCCATTTGCGCGGCCCAATCCTCCAATAAGTTACCCTTGAAATCAGAAAACCGGAGCCCCAAAGATGTGCGTGGGCATTGAAATCGCTGCAAACGAGTAATCTATTGTTCGTGACACTCGAGCACATAGTGGACAGTTCATTGAGAAAGTCCGAGTATCCATTATAGTCCGTATTTGGTGACACGTAGCACGAGGCAACATATATGCTCCCGTATCTGATAATTACCGAATCTGGCCCTGCGCGGACAAAGCTGCGGGATAATTTGCATTACTGGTATTGACATAAATAGCGGCCTAAACCGTTACGGCTACGAAACCACTGTTGGGAGTTGGGCATGCGGGCAGGCTTGGATACCACGCATACGGCAGCTCCCAACTCTTCGGAGTGGTGGATGAGGAGGTCCTTAGCCTCTCTACTCTTATTCAGATTAATTTGAATGATGAGTGTCATTTCATTTAATTACCTCTACTAGAGCCAACCCGAGGCTTCGATGGTGGGTTCCTTCCAAAGCAGGTAGCGGAAGAGCCTAGTCTATGTTATACTGCTTGCCGGAGTCTTTATAGATAATGCAGCAGGGAGCCGCGTTGCAAGCGTCAATCTTGTGATCGCGCAAATCACATCTGAAGCACGACCCCGTGCGATCTTCGGAGAACGTGCAGGTATTACGTACGTGGCCGAACCGCCAGCACTTGTAACACTGAACCGGACGAGCCTCCAACAGCTCGATCCGCGCCATCGCCTAGTCGAGTTGAATTTTTCCTGACGAAGTCAGTTTTACAGCAGCTACTAACGGGCATTTAGCCCAAACGGAGTGTAGGCCGTTCATCATCCGGCGAATGTTTCCAAGTTTTATGTCCCCTTTGTCACAGTCTCCCATAATGGAGATGGCGTTGATAAGCTCGGCAGGGATATAGAGTCGTCCAGATTCCATAACCTGACCTCACCCATGACGGTCGGTCTGGTGACCCGTGCCGCAGAGCTGCCCAATACTTCTCTTAATTTATTGGCCAGTGTGTCGGCCTTAGTGGCTCCGTCAGCGCCGGTATTTCGATAATAATGCCTCCATTAATCCCATTTCTAATCCGGAGCTCTCAATACCCAGGGTATCTAAATAAATGTTGTCGCGAGCCTTCTTTAATATGTCTGCATACATCTTAGAGTCTAAGGAGGTAATGGACACCGCCGCGGAGGGGGTTTGCGCCGAGCCCCTCCACGGAATATTCCACCAGTGGTACCAACTGGAGTAACTAGGTTGTCACGTCGGGTTGCGCGAGTTTTCAATGCTGATGGTGCGGGTGCACGTGCGGTGATCGTATTCTCGTCCAAAGTTTCCGGATCACGGAAAGATGTCTTCCGAGGCTTCTTCTTTGTAGCCCCGTCCGGAGGCTCATCCGAATGCGCCGCCAGCATAGCTCGCATCTCCCGTCTACGGGCAGCCAGCTGGGCGATCTGTTCATTTATCCGGTCAATCTCCTGACCGGGACCAATATCTTTCTCTAAGTCGACTGTATGAACGGCGGTGGGTCTATGTCGAGCCCTCTCCAAACTGCTTCTGGAGGGTAACCCCCTTCGCCGTTGGAACCAGCGGTAGGGGCACGTCCCGCGTCGCTATCTCTCTCTTCGAACGTGAATCAGCGCCAGACTCACTAGAAATTAAGGATATTCTCTTTGTGAGACGCTGATTATTAACAGTCCTGGTGTCCTTTGGGGAAAGGGGAGTCCCCAAGGGGATCAGGATATGTAGTAGTTTTCGCTCGTCTGCGTTCCAGAGATTTCAGGTTTCATCAGTTTCACGTTTCCTCGATTTAGGTATCCGGATCGAGGAGGGTCGAGAAGTCACCTCGGGAACGGGGGCCCGCAAAGGAGGAGAGTCAACCGAGGAGCAAACTGAGTCCTCTCCGCTTAATCTCCTCCCGGAGAGTCCCAATCTCTCGCCTAAGTTTCTTATTCTCCTCCTCCAGAAGAAGATGCTCACGCTTCTTAATGTCCTCTTCGTGCCTAAGGAAGCGCAGCTGTGCGGTCAGGTTGATATTCTGCACTTTGAGTGACGATACATCCCCAGAAGTGTCCAAACGCTCGCAGAAAATTGAGATAACCTCTGCGATATTCGTTTAAAAACCGTTCCTCAAGCGGCCGCTGAGTTTACCCTGAAGATTTTTACTCTTGCCTCGTATATTTTCCATTTTACTTATGCACTCTGACGCAAAATCCGACAGCTTCTCCGTAAGGCGCTGGCTGGCAGCCAGTACCCCGATGCGGTTTCCTCGTTCGCCGGGGACTCCGCTACAGGAAGCAAGCGTTTGCTGCCCGTGCCGACAGCTTTTCTTTTGGCGGAAACTTAGCCAACGGAGAAGTATCTTGAGAGTGAGGAGACACCTCTGCTTTCTTCTTCTCCTTCTCATAGGTGTTGACGCAAAAGATTCCTCCACGGAATCCTCTTCCGAGTCAGAATTACTATAGGATACTCTTCCCAAGAGTGTTGTCCGCGTCATCCGCATAACGAAATGTATCTAATTGTTGAAAGATTCGACTAAGAATTTGCGCCACGTAAATTCTTCCACGCGATTGCGACGAGACGAGACACGAGACGCATTGACTGCGACTTATCGCGTACATTATGCAAATTGTAAAGCTTGGACCAATATGCAAATGTAATTGAAGTCGAGTCCGAGTCGAGTCGAGGGGCCTCGAAATCCCAATTGAAATACGCGGCTTTATACGCGTTGTTTCTCCGATATTATTATATATAGGTGGTTCCACCTCCGCAATATTCTTTGCTCTTCTCCGGGTTGACACGCGATACCGGTTCTTCCCGCTTCGTGCGATGATCGCTCACGTATATCTCGAAAGGGACGCCATGTATCTGTGATTTCAGGCGGGACGTGCGCGACATACGGACCGGTCGGGGCATTAATCTCGAAATTATAAGCCAAAAATAAACGCATGTACGGCGCGAATGTCGATACTGACATCGATGCGAATGTCAGTGCGGAATCCGCTACACGTGAACGGGACAATGAAATACTCAAAGCTGGCAACCTGGCTATCAGATTGATTTTTTAAGGCCGTGAATTTTTTCCGTGAGAGACATTTCTTAAAATTTGCAAAAGCACTAAAACTTACAAAGCTCACGTTTTGAACGATTTTTTAAGAAACCAAATTAATTGGAATTACAGTAATTTTTTTTTCTTTATTGTATGAAACTAATCTTATCGTATTTATGTGCTCCAATATTTTTTATGAGATAATTATCGCAAAAATGAATAATAAAGCGAGCTAAAATTGCTTTGTATAAATGGATGCCCCACGGTGAAACGTTCGAAATTTATAGAGATACTATCGGTGTGTGAAGAGGAAGAAAGTTCGATTACTCGAAGAATCTGCGCTCGCACGATGGAACTTTGAATGTAAGTTTCGAACACATATGTCGTTTAAGGCGCAAAACAACCGAGAAAGTAATTCTGTCAGAATAAAAAATTAATATCTCTATTAAGCCACCGCTTCAATCATTTTCCGCCATAATGCAAATATTATTAGCTTTTAAGCTGTGTGATAGGTGCAGACCAAGCTGAAACGACCAAGCTGTTCGTATGTTTGAGATGCCTTTATCGATAACTTGTTGTTGGATCAAAAATATCTCTCTCTATATCGTTACGTAATCTACAAGGAGATTTAATTTCAAACTTGTCAATTTTATTGAAACTTTATTGGAAACTTTATACATTTTGTCATCACTAGCTGCACTATTTTTCTCACATCGTGATTTATCACATTCTGAAAAATAGATTTATTTAAAGATGGTCTACTTCAAAATTCTTCATACCTTAGATATTTATCATCATAAACATTCATATATTTCATCTTAACACATTCTTATCTTTTATCTTTATTAAAATTACCTTTATTAAAATTACCTTAAATTTATAGAAATTACTCCAAACTATCAACAAACTTCAAATAGAGATAAATATCGAATAATAAAAGAATTTACGATTTTTTTTCTCATTTCGTACTTTCTTAATTGAGGAAAGATCCACATAATGATATTTATGAAAACGACCACATCGGCGCGGCACGATTTATCGTTATTATCCTTAATGACTACCTGTGTTGTATATGCATTATTAAACCCTTATAATGCCATGACTCGTGACTTATGACTTGAAATCATACGTAAACCAGGCGTTGAGTGTGACTCACTCGCGACGCATCCGTCACGTATGAGCGGGACACCTTTCAGTCTCCGCCAGAGAAACAGGTTGCCGATGAAGAACGACTGGAAGAAACGCGAGATACGAGTCGGAACGGTTTAAAGAGAAGAAGAAAGAGCATCGCGGGGGAGAGAAGAGAAAGGAAAGGGGAGGCGGAAAATGCATTATGCATAGTAACGATCTATTTAAGAGCGGTGCGGCGAAACCGCTGACAATTAATTAGACACTTTTGGACGATTTAATTACTGACTTTTACGAGTCGTACGAAGGGACGACGCCTTCTGCGATCGAATCCCGAAAGGAATGCCACGTAATTGTCAATTAATCCGGGAGGAATTTCGGGACGATAAAAACAAGGAATGCCTGCGAGCGGAATAAAAATGCAATTTCCTTAGTTACACGGATCGGCGACTCTCGCTCGGACAGGAAAGGTTCCATTGAGAATGAGTAAGTTACAATCTATGCCAGTCCGTGAAGCCGAAATCCTGCTAAAGAAAAATCAATTCTATATCTGGAGAATTCGTAATGAAGAGAGAGCTACCTGCTTTTGCGACACGCATAACGGAGGTTTGCTAAAATTGACGTTTGCATCGCGATAAGAACTTATAATCCATATATTTATGTGAAACGTATAATCCATAAATAAATAATATTCGAAAAAAAGTGGATTGCCGCTTGGCAATCCGCGGTAGTCCGATCGTGTGCCAATTGACTTTCATGCTTCATTAGACGTCGAATTCCAACGGCGACGTAAGATTAAAATTATCATGTTTGTATCGATATGCAGGTCATCAGAATTCGTGCGTAATCACCGAATATCATCTCGATGCTGTCGTCAAAACATAAGTTCCATCTACGGTCTATTCTGTCAATAAATCGCGAATTTTCGCGCCGTACAAAATAATTTTAATGTCTGCACCATGCAGACAGAGTAGATTTAACGTCGTCGCAATAAACACTGCAATATAGTGTCAATAATATCGATAATGGATATCTGTTTTCGACAGTTATAGTATTTCAATCAGTTACGTGGCAACCATTTTCGAACTGAGAATCGTCGCTTTTAAACAGGAGCTTTCTCACAAGAGTTACGGGTTTATAGAATTTATTTTGTAACAGATTATCTTGATGCAGTCTATCCTTCATTGTCCTTCCTCGTTTCGTTATAGCGTGTAAATTATTATTTCCAGTATCTATGTAGCAGATCACTTCATTAGCCTCTAATTTTCTCTCTGTTAGTTTTGCCTTCGCCGTAAATGTCGCAACGATTAAACGCAGCAGGAGTGATTAATCGGCTGACGTTCTTATCTTGTTGCTCGCGAGAGAAACGAACGAAAGCGGAGAGTGTTTCTTTCGTCGAGGCTGGCGTTCTTTCGGTGAAATACGAGCGGAAGGCGGCGATAATTAGCGGCATGTCGAACGCCACGAAGGTACTTTTACGCACGTATCGGCCTTTAAATGGTGCCGGTTCATATTTCGACGCAACGCGGAGGAGAGACCGAGGGAATCGTACGGAATATTGATGCGCCGCTGCTCTTCTTGCGGCGGCGCGGCGGCGGTAATTGCGAGGGCACGCGAGAGCGTTGCTATTAACATCGAGTTCGCGTGTATTTACGCGATAACGGTTACCCGTGTTACAATCGGCTTGGTGATGAGGTTTCGGACCTGACCACAAATTTTATAACGACGCACATTGATAATCAGACACCGAAACGGACACGACTGATCGAACGCCTACGCGTTCATAACGCTTATAATGGCGTTGTAACTTAAGTACGATAACTTTATCCAGCGATATAGCGATCGCGCGTTTTTAGGTCGAAACTAATTCATGTTCTCTACGGGATGCCGATGTCTTATCGCATATAAAGTACAAATATCCATGCTTCTGTACGGAAGCAGTCTTAATTTTTGGCTTGTTGCTTTAGTAATCGTCTAACGTTTTTTGAAGTTTTTTGAACGTACGTAGTTAAATTCCTGAATTAATTATTTTTTTACGCAACGTGTCATGACGTGTTTATCGAACTTCGCCTCAGTGTTTTTCTCATATTAGATCATCGTAGATTACAGGTATTAGTTTGTGATCCTTTCAGGCTACGCTTCAGATAACAATCAGTCCGAATTGGCTATAAATTGCCGATTTAAGCACATTCTGTCCATGCATAATAAACTTCAACGAATCATCGACGCTTCATTTTGGAAATTTCCTTGGAAATTGCCAAATCGATGAGAAAACAACTTGTTCGATTGATGTCACCGTCTTAGAAATCATTGCTTTCTACCATTATTTCGTTCTGTTCTTTGACCGTGACTGTTGGCACTGTTACGAAATAATTCTCATGCGTGACACACGGACACGCGTTCGCAGTTCGCACTATCTAAATCACTATAATTTGTCATTGAAGATATGTACGTGCGCGAATTGGCCGAATTGCACGGCACATCGAGCGAGGAACATCTTCATTTGTAACTTTCGAGCGCAGTTTGAGCCGTAACATAGTTACCCCGATAAGAGAATCGGAGTATGCTTTTCACACGTTTCTATCTTTATTACTTTATACCTATAAGTACGAACAAACGAACGATTTGTCGTTAAACTTAACACTCCCTAGTTAAAACCTGAACAGTAAAGTCTCGGTTCTTCGAAAAGTACAGCATTTTACATCAGAGACGGAATAACACTCCGAATAATGTGACGTTCTACAATATTATAAGCATATTTCGCCTTTTTTAAATAAATATAATCTAGTTATTATAATGTTGTCGGATATCGTTACACCTTCCATCTGGCTTGCAAACTTTTTTACGTGAAGGCTGCAATTCCTATTTCTGTGCGATGTCGTCTCGGTAGATTAGTGCTACGAGACGCGACGTACCGCGACACACCGTGCGCCGACTGATAAAAAAATGGAGGGAAACGTGGTCCCGATATCACGCAGCGGGGATACTCGCGCGCTGAGCGGGCAAAAGAAATTCAGGATAGCTCACGTGTGTCCGGTAAAGACACCGTTCGGCGCGACCGCAGGCATTATATCGCGCAGGTTAGATCTTCGCCGGGCATAATGCGAGCTTAGGAACGTCGTTACGTCTCGCGCGCGCAACGATATAAATTGCACCGTCGGCACGTGCGATTGGGCCAATAGAGCAAGAAACACCGGCGGGCAGAGAGGCTGAAACGTTATGCACAATCGGGCCGATGGCACGCGTAAGATAACACGTGCGCCGCGTTCCGCAACGTGCGGAACGCCGGACAAAATCGGATGTGCATCTGGCGGTGCAGGTGCCGGCGGATTATAAAGGGGTACGGTGGTTGCGTTACACTTCCTGCTACGTCGATCTTCCGGCACGATCGCACCCTCCGACTCCTTGCGATCGGTCACGTCGCACATACATTACTAACCTTCTATAACTTGGAAGATTTATATACTTGTATTTTACACATTTATATACTTATATTTTTTAAGTCTCAATGATTCAATCAATGTTTTTTAATTGTGTATTTTTTTCATTAGCAAAAAATTCGATCATAGAGGGTTATATATTCTTCAAAATACAATTTTATATATATTTTATAGAATATTATCTACATTTGCAGATTTGTCTATAACTGCGCGCGTAATTAATTCTCGATATTGAAACGTTTATTAAATATTTTTTTAACATAATTTAATTTCGTATAAAATTGGAGCGTAAATAAGTTACAGCCAAGTTGACATCTATGAGACGATAACGAAGTAATAATTTGGCGATAATAGATTGATAAAGAGCTTTAATTAAAACGACGGCCAGGCTAACGCTTCTTATTAGATTCAGCGTGAACATTTCGACATGCTATACGGTATCGGCAATAAATTCGGCACTCAACAAAATAAGATATTAGCATCTCATTATAAAACGATGATAGCAGAATCCGTGTTTACTTTAGCTGTGCGTACGATTTCCAAAGTGATATCACTATTGACGTGTCACGCATAATTAAGAAGCGCATTGGCATTTACGATCATTCGTAAAAGAGATTTATATTTATTAACCGCCGCGCGGTTCGTTGGTCGGCAGCCGGCTTTATCAGCGACCACGAAAAATCCGTCGAATTCTCCTCTTCAAGTGTTCCTCTAACGCATTTGTTCGATCCCGAGAAAAACGTGGGAGAAAGAAAGAGAAAGAGAGACGTGTCGTTCGTTTGCGTCGAACCAAAAGTTTCCAGGAAACGCTAATGTGAACGCTGTTTTCCTTCTAGTAACTGAATTTAGTGACGAGATATGCCGCTTTTATAGAGGCACTTGATCACACCGTGAATTCTTAATTCTCTTCAACAGGCGCACTTTTATCGCGCTCCCTTGAGATATTTTATTGGCTCATCTCGTTTGAACATCTGCCCAAATGATCCTTACATGTATAGCGTGGCTTGTTATCTCTCTGACAAAAAGGAAGACTTTTCTGGTGTATAGCGTCATCACTTTCTCTCGGCTACCTTCATCACCTTTTTCGACGACTGAGAAGCTTTCAAGCGTACGTCGAAGTAATTACAAGCGCGTATAGGGGAGGAAATTTAATCAAAGTGTAGTCCGGTTGCAAGTGCAACGTGAGAGATGCGTCTCAGAGATGGTCTCGCCGTAAATAATTATTAACACGATTTCGCGGTGAACGCGCACTGCGCGTATATAATTACCGCGCGCTTGACAGCGTTTATGGCCTACGCGCGATAATCGCGCGCTAAGATTCAATAATCAGACTTCGAATGCAACTCATCGACCGATTAATATAATCGCGATAGCGCAATTTCCAACACCTGCCACAGAGATTCCTTTAGCGAGAAGGTTATTACGAAAGGATGATTATACACGGACGAGTAACTGGTCATTTGCAACGCTTATTAAATTTCTTAGAGACAAACGGCCGATGCGTACAATTTATATATGAGGCAAAAAATTCTGTCTCCCGTTCCGTTTGCGGGCTTATTGAATTCTGATAAAGCGACGTTGCGTAAAATCCGACAGATACGTAACGAAATTTTATGAGATTATGTATCTACGCTGTCACACCTCTTTAGCATGATTTGCATAAAAGATTTATGCTTAAGAACACGGACTGTGCTTGTGACAAACTGCGAAATTAAACGGATGCCAAATATCTCATTACTTTTAAGTAACAGCTCGGACGGCATGTCAATAACGGGCTTTTGATTAATAAATAACGATCGCTTCGTCTCGCCACTTGATTTGTTTTCGATCAGAAATATGCGGCATCCGTCTTTTTATCGCTATTATGATTCCTGCGGCAGGACTTCCGAAATTACGGTTGCGCCTGTCGTCGAAGACTGATGAAATTATTCGGCGAACGAGGTGTGATCATCGAACGGCGATTTATCACTCGAGAAGCGAGATTATAATCAATCTCGATTTATCTATACTTAATTATGATTCATTCCTGCGATTGACACAATTTGACGGAAATTAAAAAAACTCGGTAGTCACCATGCTTGAGTGTTCCCGATAAATCGATAACCGGTATGAAACTCCCGGCGATTAATCGCGCAACTAAACGGCTCTCAGAAGAAGGAGAGAACGATTTGTGTCTCGTAAATTTCTCGCAAATCACGCCGATAGTATCGATTACGAAATGTAAAAAACGCAAGGGAAACATCGGAGGTTACCGATATACCGAACCTTTCGGTATACCGAGAGGTCCAGGGTTAGGGTTAATTGCGATTTCATTTAACGTAATCATAACACTCGCCAACCGGTTGTATACTAGCAAATTTAGGATGATTACTTTAATGACTGAATTAGCATCCGTATCTTTTCAATCTTCAGCATCTACTCGTACGTTGCTGCTTGCACGTCGCTTAAGATATGTGAGCGATCCTACAAAGCAAACATACAAAAAGTCTGGTGTATCTACCGCGTGTGTGGAGAAAATTAATTTATTATCATAAGCAAAAGTATGGCTTTTTAAGGGATATTGCGTTGGCTTTACGTGTATCTCTAAATTTATATATATCTAATAATAATGTACTAATAATAGTAATGCGTTTCTGATAAATAATCCGCGTATGCTAATATTCCTTTGACAAGCGCATACAGATGCAATGTTTAACGAAGACCGAGGGACGAGCAAGATGCCATAAATGGATATCTGCCGGAAGTCTCTTGTGTAATGTCGCGGAATTAAGCGGCCGTTAATTCACGATTTTCAATGACTTATCGGCCACGCCGAACGAATACGCTTGTTCGGCGCGGTTAACGAAACGCATAAAACTACCGCTTCTCTCGGATTCCCTTCGATTATTTACGACCTACATATGTTTATGTATTGCAGAATGCTGTGGGGAAAATGCGTTCTCTAGCCCTCGTTCTCACGAGCTTCAACCTCCTGCAAGTCGTCGTTCGCTGTCAGGAATTATCGGTCATCCGGCACGCCGATGGAGATATTTTTACCATCGAAGGTAAATATGTTCTGTATTAATCGGCACCGTTTCACTAATCTATGAAAAGGGCAATTCGGGACGACGGCCGAAAGAAAGTAGTGCGTTGAAAAAAATGCTGTAATACAAACATTTCCTCCAAACAGGATCTTCACTCGTGCATCACGTTTTTCATTTCGAGACCTAATATCTATTTGCGATTTCTCGCAATGCTTTGTGGTAATGATGACATTATGACGTGTTGCATTTCGGCGGTCTGATTCGAGAGAAGCGCGCCTCGTAAAGCGCGCCTTCGCGATTCGCGCCGGTGATATGGCGCAAATTCCTCTGAGTGATTTTCCGGTACGCGGAAGCAAAATGGTTCGAGAGTGCCGAACAGGACGATTTTGCGCGAAATCGTGACACAACCGCTGCGCGAAATAAAAAGACGTTCGTAACGGATTAACCGTGAAATTACGATGTAACGGTTTGACAGCTGTCCGACCTGTCCTTGCTCGGCTGGATTATACGGCACGTCCTGAGGATCGGAACACGTGAATTTCAACCGACGGGCTATACGTCGCATCTTCGAGAGCCTCGCGTTACTAAAAGATCCTGCGAAACACGTTTGGCACACGAACAAGTTACCGATTCTTGAAGGATTGGTTAATTGACCGTTAATGCACGATGGTGTATTTTAACGCGTGACACGAACACAGTATCAATTAAAAGTAGAAAAACGAAAGCTGCAAGTTGAACAAGATAAAGTACGGAAAGACAGTTGTAAAATCCAATCAATAAATGATAATGTATATCGCAAATAATATCAGATACTTAAAACATGTTGAAATATAAATCGATGAGTATTCGAATGGTTTTATAAATGGATACATTTGGAGGAAATTATCTCGGCCGAAATCTCGAACTTTATTTTAAATTAACAAACACGGTATAATGTAACTGTGTACGAACATATATTACTGAAACTGAAATTTATATGTTACAGGTTCTTGCACGGAAGCCTGTACAGTGCTTAGCAGCGGCACCGCCAGTCCTTACTCTCGGAGTTCCTCGAGCTCGAGCCTGCTTGTGCCAAACAGTTCCTGCACGTGCCAGTGTAACTTCGACTCGCCTATCTTTCGAGAGGATCTTCACATATGCGTCAACGACATCCACGGTAACGTCCCTGCAAGATTTCTTTTGTTATGAGTTATGAAGTCATCTACCGCGCGGAGCGGAGACGTTGCGGCAAGTCACCGCGCGAACGTTTAGTTGCTGGACATTAATGATTTCCGACTGCGCCTTCCGTTACATCCTCTTGCCAGCTGGTCCAAATCAAGCAGCAAAAACTTCCGCGCGGCGGACGCGGATTTATATGGCTCATTCTCCTGTATTTAGCTCGTCGCCAGTGAATCACAGCGGTATTCATCGCCGCGATCAATCTTGAATGCGCTACTCGACGTCACTCGTGTAATTGCGCATGGCTCCGCGGACTGTTCCTCTCACGAATTATTGTTCTTCCTGTTCTGCCGTTGCGAGAACAGACAAGCGTCAAGTATTATTATTCGCAATCTTTGTACACCGCGAAACAGTAATGATATTAATTAAAGCTGGAACTCACAATCCAGGGTGTAAGGGAACACGAAATCGTGGTGTAATAAAGTCCTTTATTTCTTTCTTTTTATACACATGTAATGAAATATTATCATAAAAATACGGTCAGCATTGCGCGACGGCAGTGGTTAAATCTCTTCTCACTCTGACGAATATATATAATTATCTCGAGCCATAAAAGAAACCGGGGGATGTATGATTACGGCCTCGGCCTGATTGTGCCCTCTTTCCCCGCGATATTAATAATAATACGGCGATATATTATTTATTACACCGTCATTAATTTTCACACAGCCAGTAATCGGAATATCGCCCGCGATAGGTGGTCGCCTTATGGTATCGGTGTAACAGGTGTAGCCTCCCCGGAAGTGTGTCTCTCCCTCCACATACTTATCGGCACCGAGCATACCTCCCGGGTACCGTTTTTTAAGCTACCGATCGCGATTGGTCGCCGTGGACAGAGGTGAGGCCACGCAAAAATGGCGTATTCAGCTCGGCCAATGCAATTTCGGGGGCTTTAATGTCTACGTACTCGCGTGACGGACATCACGCGATTAAACTGCCATCCAAACGGAATTTGAATAATTTCCCTTCCTCTGTACTTTGGCCTCCGTTGCCTCCGCATTCATCTCGCCGCTCGTCGTCGGCGATCGATTTTTCCCCATTTACAGGTCTCTCGAACAGTTTTCGGAAAAATTGACCCAACAATAAGTGAATGGCGCATTTATGAAGAGAATCACCTTTTACACCATTCAATACCGCGCGAAGGAACGTAATTATACGACGAAGGTGAGGCGAGGGGTAAGGACGCGGATTCGACCCAGCGGGGTACCATCGCGTGCGCTGCCGGGGTTACTGATGAATTGCCGGGTGTGTGTTAGGGCTCATTATAATTTACAAGAAGAATCTACTTTTCGGCGGCTACACTTTTTGCGGATAAATACGCGGGAATGATTTATTTCGGTAATGATATTGGCGATGCGGCGAAGATGTTTCTTCGGGTATAAATGAACAATGTTTCCGGAAATTTTGCTCGACAGTCGGAGACCCCCCACTGTCGAATATACTCGTTGATATCTTAAAAAATTGCTATCCACATAGTCAGTCACGAACGTCATTTATCGTGTATGGAATATTAAAGCAATTACATATAATTGCTTTATACATGTTTTATGTGTAGCAATTACATATAATTGCTACATATAATACATGAAAAGAAAATAATTTATTAACATCATTAGTTGTGGGAATAATCTTATTAATTCTTATTAATACGTCATGCTCTTGTTTTAATAAAATAAATATTTGTTTCACTAATATTGTTATTGAATTAACAAGATTATTGCCAATTAGATCTAATGCTGTTAATACATCATTTTTTTCTGTGCATATAATTATAGTAATCACATTGTTTTAGCAGAGTAGCAATTTATTACGATAGAGTAATTAGTAGAATAACGCTCGAGACGACTACTCCAGTTTGTTAATATATTTGAAACGTTCTTCCGGCTCTTTTTCAATTTGCATATTGCATACTTCAGTAGATAATCACTTACATCTTTCCTTATGCGTGAACCATAGGCCAGATGAACTGGATAAACCGGACAAGATAGAAATCGTTATCGAAAGGTCGAGTAACGTGTAAGATCGTGCTGCAAACCACGGCGTGAATAAATGACGTGCCCCTGCCCGTTTCCATAAGTCACCCTCGGTATGTTCTCTCAGCGAATGCACATTGAACAACAGATTCTTATCCAAACGGTAACGAGGTGCTAACCCGCGAAGCATAAATCTCGGAGGGTTTAAAGAATATAAATACCGCTCATCGGGCACGCATATAGACTTTTAATACCGTTCCAATCTTTGGAACGTCCGGTGCGTGCGAAGCGCGCGCTGTCGTGAAGCCTGACCAGTCTAGGAAGACTGCAGAAATGTTTTATTTGATCGTATTATTATTTGACACTACGGTCTTTCTTGTTACGTATGCAAGGACTTAGAATGCGAGATGCGCAAATCTCGCACCGCGTATACCGGAGTCAGCGCGAGTCTCTTCCTCATCTGGCAGTCGAGCGGATTTCTCGGCGCGCGAGCATACTGCTTTCAATCGAACCGCGTCATTGGAAATGATTGCTCCAGCTGTTCGAGTGAACCGTCTGTCCGCCGCGTTTCTAAATCGTCTGCTACGCACGCGGTACGGTATTAAGCGGCGCGCACTCGGTGCATGTGCTCGGCGACTTGTTTTTATCGCGGGTCGCTTTCCTTGCCCGGGTAATCCGTCTTACTTGCCTCCGACAACGATTGGGAGAACTTGAACCTTGAGACTGAATAGCCTAGAAAAAGATAAGCCTGCAGATTTGCAAGCTTCGCGTTATAAATGCGAAATTGTAGATCTAAAGTAGATCTTATCTCACGCTTTATGCGCGGAACGTTTCAGTCGCGACTAAAGATGATCGTGGCATAAGTATTGCTAATGTATAGTACAAAAATAATAGAGCCGCAAATAATATACTGATTGGCTAAAGCCAATGACCCTGTTATTCGTTAATCTTTTAAACATAGGCTACATAATTCTAAGGAAATATTAATCAGGATTACGGAATCTTGCCTTTCAAAGGCGGCATTGAAAATGAGAGAGTATTTATTCCAACAGTAGCTGATATACGCTTTCAGGAAGCCTTCCTTCCTGAAAGGAGCGAATGGAGATCGTACGTCACCGATTCTGATTTATGACTTCTGTGATTCTCAAGTTAGAAAGCAAGCCCTACCCAGAAAGAAGAGAGAGAGAGAGAAAGGAGAGAAAGAAAGAGAGCAGAAAGAAAGGGAGAAAAGACTCTCTCCCTCTCTACCTCCTCCCTCTCCTCTCTCCTATCCTTCCCTCCCTCTCTCTCTCCCTCTCCTCGCCCTGCTCACCGTCTCTCGTCCCTCTCTCTCTCTCTCTCTCTCTCTCCTCTCTCTCTCTCTCTCTCTCTCATCCTTTAACTCATCATTGCTTCTGATATTAATTACCTCGTATATCTTGTTCTTAATTTCGGAAAGTATATTTGACTGATCTAAAGTGGACTGGCAAATTACACTGCATTACGATGTTTATTGTAATAATCATTCATCAACCTTACAATTAGTCCATCGCCCTGATATACTCGGTATGGACTTAATCGCTTTGGACACGTACAAGGACCTATTCAGGTTATAAATTATCTCTCGTTACGATTATTTATTGACAATCCATTATCATTCATTATTGCTGCATCTGCGGCTCTCTCGGGTGCACTAAAACACCCCAAATTACGTGCCATTGCGAGCGCGCACACCGACTTTTTAACCACTTAACGCGTCGATTTTCTTCTCCGTACCCTGTTATACTCCTCCACGAGACATAACTTATGTCGCACATCATAAGCGCCGCGTAAAATATGTATAACGGCGACGGGAAAGGGGGAGAGAGAGAGAACGGGCGTATCGAAATTAATGCTGCCAAACTCACGCCGCGCGAGTGATACTGATCAGTTTCGCTCCGGTTCGCCGAAGAGGCAAGCGGCCAATCGATTCTTCCTTTACTTATTGGCCGTGAATCGTAACTCATCGATTACGCTTGGAACGATTTACAAGCATTAAGACAAGAGCTATGATGCCCGTGGCAAAAGAGTCCGCAATATTGCACGAGAGCACCGCCGATATAATTTTATATCGGAGAGTCGTAATACATCGGCGAAATTTTTATTTTTCACCCTCGGATTATTTTCGCAACTGACACAAATAAGATTGTGAAAAAAGGCCTCCCGTTCCCAGATACACGAAAAACGGCACTGTCTATCATTTCGCCGCCCCGCTATTATTAATATTAATCTGTTTACCGCTGGCGCGCGATCGGAGCTATCTCCGATCTCTCGCCGGAGCATCGAATTTACGAGCGGCCGAAGATTAAAAACGCTTCGTGGAAGTGGGCAAGTATTTGAGAAAACGCGGAGATGTGTTTTTCTGCGTTGCACGGTTCATAATTAGGTTCATAATTTTTCGGCGTGCGCAGCCCGTCAAAACAGCTTTAATTTAAGATTCTGCGACAATTGGGACAGCAGCCGATGCCTTGTATATTTCTGCACGTGAATATTTCTGTGCAAGATATAAAAGGATAAAAAGCGACACGGCAGATTTTACCCTCGTCAAAAAGGTAGCGGATGGCCAAGATATCGTGGATGTAACTCATAAATACGTTTACGGTCTTGTTCCATAATTATTCAAGATTACGGTAATTAAATTTTTTCGTGTAACATCAGGCTTCTTGCAATACTTTGCACAAATTGGTAATTATCACAGATCATAAAGATCGCCTCAAGTACCTTTCATTATATTGTTAGATCACTTAGGAATCGACAAGTGGCGCGAATCGGAAATATAGATTTGCGATTTCCCGATGCAGGTTGTGCCTATTAATCATACGCTAAGCTTACACATATTATCGTCCATCTGAAGTCGTTTCAAATTGCAAATTAACTCAATCAGATCAAGCGGTACCCTTTGATTATCTCGAATCAACCGAAGGAATCTCAATCCCAACGTCTCAACGCATTGGACGACGAATTAATTTAGATTCTCGAGAATATCGTTTGATAATCTTTATATATTTGTCGCGACATCTCTCTTTATCTTACCATCTTTTCATCGTAAATATGCTAAAATATTTTGCAAAATTGCACGTAAAATTTACTGCAACTTGTACTCGAATCACTTGCGTTTGCAAATAATTAAAAGCAGGAGAATTAAGTAAATGATTTAATTTTATTTTTAAATATGCATAGAAAGTTTGCCGTTAATTAAATTAATTAGAACGAGAGTTATTGAAGTTTAAAGCTATACAAGGACTAATCATCCTGTATAACACAAAATTAATTGAGGCGATGGCCTCTCTGTACCATCCTAGTTTCTTAATTTATCAGGCAATTGTAGCATGTGGCGGCCGATAACGAATCTACAGAGATTCATCTAAGTCGCTAATACGACAGATCGCCCTTGTATCCGCGAAACGTCATGTTTTTGCACGAGAGGCGAGATTACGGTAATCAAGTATGAAATCGTCCATCCCGCGCGGGTGTGCTGCTGCCGGCGTGGAATCCGCGCGACCTCGACGGTAACCTTGCACCAGCGCTCGTCATCAATCTTTAATTTCCACACCTGCAGCAGACGGATCACCGCGCGTGCGAGTCGAGCTCCGTATGCGTGCCTCTGTGCAGACGACGAGAGAGTCTGTGTGCGAGTAGATTCCCGAGACCCTGACCCAGGTAAGAAACGGAGATCCTCGCCTGTAATAACACACCTGGAGACATCAGTGAAAGAAGTCCATATGTTGGCTCGGCTATCTCGTAGATTAGGCTCTAAACATCACGTGCGCATAACGCGATGCTAAGGCGCCATTGTTAACACGGTTCCCTCTCGCGTGTTAATATCCCCAACATTATGGTATTATATCCAGTGTGAGTCAAAGGATATTGCGCACTTTGATTTTCATCCCTCTCGTATGGAGGGAAGTCTCGGGATAGAAAGAGACTCGACTATATCTAAACATTTATTACATGTTTTATGCGGTATTTGAATGATAACTTGATGTCGAAATAATATCTACGTTTAGCGTACATTTAGAAGCGCCTTAACAATATGCCTTAACAACCTGACAGCTTAATTTGTTGCCGGTTGAATGGAGCGAGCGCCACGGCGCGGCGCAGAAAGAACGTGTTCGTGAATAGTGGTGTCTATCGCCGCCTTTTGAATCGAATCAATGAAATTGAAAATAGGTATCGTGCACCGTAATCAGGAAGCGGACTGTTGGTCATCCATTCGCTCAGTGAATAATAGTAGAACGCGGGACCCGTGATTTCTACGGTCGACGAGAGCCACGCTGCACCTCGCTGTGTTTATTAAGGCGACGAGCCCTATCTTGTTCGATCGTGCATTACGACGTTCAGAATGCTCAATGGACGTTCCGTTGCGATCAGTACTTATCTCCGCTATCAATATTTATCTTCCGCGATGCTAGTAATTATCTTGTTTCCTCTTCGGCAAATTAACCGTTTCTAATGTAAACTTCTAAAGTGTGTAAGCTTTCGCAATTGCTACTGAGTCTTTATCGCTTCGTTATGCGCCACGTGTGTTGTATTAACATAATTTCGATTCTCTTACAGTTGAAACGTTCGTTAATGAAACAAGAATATTTCTAACGCGAAATCTCGCGTTATACCAACAGCCTCCGTTTTTTTCCCTCCGATAATTACCGCACGCGAGCATGAATTTCTCTTCTTCACCTCCATTAGCATGGTGTGTTTCACTCCCTGCATAAACAGATCGTATCTTCGACGGTGAGAAACAGAGACCGGAGACCTATCTATTATTAGAGTAAGCAAATCGTGAAAGTCTGACTGTGTGATTTCGTATACGTTTTGGGTCTGCTACTTAAGTTTCTTAATATCCGATCGAAAACACAAATGGGCAGGATTCGGGTGAGCGAAGAAGAAATATCTTTTGCCAAACGAGAAACGACTGCCACGTAAATGGGGAAAAAAGGCAACCGAATCTTTTCTGTTCGACTAATGATCGTTTCAGCTTTCGCTTTGCCACACGCACGTCTCTTCGTATTTTCTCTTGGACATTGGATGCAGCACGTGAGATGCATCGCCAGCCCTAATTTGCTCCACGCGTCTCTCAACCCTCGTCGACTCACCGAGAGAAGTCGCACGACGTCTCTCCACAAAGTCTTCGAACCGAGATCGCCGCGGCTGTGCGCAAACATCGCGTTTCAAAAATGAAAGGTATTCCGCTGCGGAATCGCCCACTTTAGGTCCCCTAATTGCGGGTAACGCTCACTGACACATTATGTTCTTCACGAAGTGATGCCGTAGCCATTAACCGCGTCGCGAGTCGATCGTCAGCGGGCTGAAAACCTGCACGCAACGCGATCCGAGTTCTCTCAACGCGCAGGAGAAGTTCCTTGACTCCGCGCATTTCCTTATTATGGGAATTTCTCGCCACCGCGTCTCGACTTCGTAGATAATTATAATTTTGTCGGACGATGCGAAAAAATTGCGATGGACGAGTAATAGGTCTCTCTGTTGTGCTGTCTCTGACACGCTGATCTTTCCTTACAGTGACTTTGCAAAGACTCCATGCTCGTGTGGAGAGGTGCCTTATAGCATTCATTTGGTGAACCTCGCGTTAAATTGCACATCATAAAAATATACCTCGAGCCGCTTTACGGCCCGTCCTACCTTGATATCTATACATTTCGCGAATTTGTCATGCTTGCATATAAAACGCATATAAATTCTCCTTCAGGGGAATATAAAATCCGTAACGGGATTTGCGATGCATTAGAAAGATGCCAGCAGTTAAAGAATATATCGCACATCGATGTTTATATTTATATTTTGCAATTAATCAATTAAATGAACATAAATTAAGAGTAACATTTTCGCGAGACTTTTGATTACGTGATATTCTATATATAATTGCAAGCACAACGCTTGCAACGTTGTCGTACTCTTCAATAGTTGTAGACTCACGATCTTTTAACTTCGGTTTATCTTCGGTTTTACCATCGAGGTTTCAGCAGCTAGGTATATCGCTCGCTCACCGCTATTCCTCGTGTGTGTGCTCATGAACCCTACGGTTCATCTTCAAAGGTCACGCGAAGATTCCACCTCGTGGCTCGTACACCTCGGAAGCGTTCTTTCTCGCTCGGAAACCACTCCAGTAATGATGCAATCGTGCGAGAGTACGTGTTCCTCTGTTATACGTGCGAAACTTAATTTCCAGCAATGTACTCTTTGCACTACTTGCGTTTCGTTTGGTACCTGAGATTTTCACTATCGCTTCGCGCGCGTTTCGATGTAAACTTGCTGAAGAAATCGTAACCTTTAACAGTAATTCTAATTTCTAACATATTAATTAAATTGCATCGCGATATTTAATTGTAATACTGCACCGGGCAAAATTTAGAAAGTAATACTTATAAGACAGAGAACGGACAATTACATGTTTGAGATCCCCAAGTAAAGATTCCTGAGTTCCTCCAGGGGATAAAAATTCTTTGATCCATGTTAGACCAAATAAAGTTAAGAGGATTTGAAATGCTTGATCTATTAAACATTATTAATTTGTTAAATATTATTTAAATATATAATGTTATGTTCAAATGTATTCAAATGATATGATATAAGTATACAAGGAAATAAACGTTTAAAATAAATTAAATTACAGGAAGTTAATTTAAATAATCGTAAATTTTTTTCATATGAATGTTTATTTCTCAAAATTAAACTTTCATCCAATTACTAATACAATATGCTAAATAATTTTATACTTTTTTTATTTATTTTATTATTGCAATAAGTATTTAATAAAAGAAATTAATAATCATTAATATGTATGATCTTAATGTGATATCTCAATCTCGTCAAAATGATTAAAAATTACAATCGAGTACAAAAGCCCAAATGTTATAATTACACATTTTATTTATATGATAGTAAACGTATTTTATATGTATTATTGTATATTATATTTTCATATACACATCTTTCTCACTAAAAAAAAAATGCAGAAAATCATTTTTAGCAAGAAAGAAAATAATACGTCATATACAATTTACAAATAATACGTCATATACAATTTACAAAGAGGACGAGCGTGGCCTAGTAGACAGCGCACTGGTCTATTGAGCCAAAGGTTCGATTCCCGGTAGAGTTAGAAAAATTATATTCGCTTGTTCTCCTCTTGGAAGGCAATGGCAAACCACCGAGAGTATGTCTTGCCAAAAGAACTTCTCTAAAATATATAGCCGTTTGGAATCGGCGTTAAACTGTAAGTCTCATGTACAATGTATATAATCTACGTGCGCAACACATGTATATGAAGAGAAGTCACCACGAGTAACATGGTATATTAAAGAGTCGATGCGAATGTTTCCCGTCGTTAATGGTATTGTCAGAACCGTGCAGGAGGAGGATCTAAAATTAAAGAGTCGATGCGAATATTTCCCAGCATCGTCAATGGTATTGTCAGAACCGTCCAGGAGGATGTATCCATATTACATATATAATATGGATACATCCTCCTGGGCGGTTCTGACAATACCATTAACGACGGGAAATATTCGCATCGATTCTTTAATTTTAGATAAATTAATAAAAATTAATAGACTAGTTATAAAATATAGAGTGTAAATATAAAGTGCAAATATATTTTATTTTTATTTTTATTTCAATGTGTCAGAACCAAAAAAGTTTGCGTATGTTAAATAACAATACACAAAAACTCGAAACATGTAAAGTAACTCGAATCTGTTTATCATCTATTATGATTCTGTAACAATTCTGACATTATTTCGAAGGATAGAATACAACTAATCTTGCTGAAATTTTAGATATAAATTTGAATTTGAATAGGAACGATTAACAGTATTTCATCATTTCATACATGGACAGAAATAATTGTTACCTATAAAAGGCATAAATGTGAAGCTATTGCCAAGTAAAGGTAGTGCTTTTGGACCAGGAATATTCTTGGTCGGCCGTACGTATTGCCAGTTTGAATTGTCAGTGTTCGCTGTTTCAAATGTTCCCCTCGGATACACTTCCCATTTTGATCTTGCGCGACATAGCATTTTCGATGGCAAACGCACATCTTTGATTCCGTGAATAAAAAATCTGGTCCGTAGCATACTCGGATTTCTTTAGACCTTCTACAACGTAATATTGAACGATTTTTACAAGATTATTAACTCAAGTACTTATTCAATATGTATAATTATACATATTGATATATATTATAGATTAATATCGGCGATTACGCAAATATCCGAATGACTTTATTAACCGTCGTTAAGCTGGAAATTAATTAATTTCAAAAATTGAGGACAATACATATATTTGCAAGTAACAAGTTGGATTATTGTTATGATTCCAACTAAAACCGAGTTAATTACCATTTATCATCAAATTGCACAATCCGGACTCCTTTCTGCCTCGCATGCGATCAAGTCAATTATTGCAAGATCGCAAATTGTATAGTTTTAGCGTTTTAGTCAGCCATCCGATTTCCATGTTTCAACGCACGCGGTACGCGAAAGAAATATTCGACATAACGGAAGCGATATATGTATAATCGAAATAAAAGATATCGAAAGTGCCTTCGCTCATCCGGCATCGCTCGTAAATTATCGTCTTGGTCCGTGCCGAGGTGGAGATCATCTCGGCAGATGGTCGGTATATCACGCTGGACCACATCCATTGATGACTGCGACGACGATTATAACGACATCGACGACTGTGTCGATCAAGAAGCGAGCGCAGTTGCGCCCAATGAATATTAATCGCGCGATATAATCTGTCGCGAGCATTGCAATTAGCGCCGATAATGACAGCGATTGGTCGCGGTGCGACGTCCGGAGTGCCAGCGAAGATGGATCCCCTGGCTTCCGATGCGCATCGTGGGGGGACTTTAAATCATCGGGATGCTAATGCAACATGAAAATACCTATCTTAAAACGACGGGGCCGATGACTGTGCGAGTCGTATTGACTCCGAAGATGGATCGCGCAGCGGTGCACAGCGGATCGGAGACCAGATCTCGGAGATTACGAGTTTTTGTCGCAATACGGGAATGGTATTGATTTCAGGAAAAGTACCATCATTAATTCTTCCGTTCGATGATACGAGCTATTACTCATGCCGCGTGTATTAGTTGCTCTATTGAATAATAAATTTTTAATCGGCATAAGAAATTGAGCAATTGTGTGAATAACGGTTTATGTGATTTCTTTTCGCAGGGGAAATGAAATATATGTATGTACAAGTCGTTTGACTGTTGCAAATAGGTAGTGCGAGAATAAGAATAAGCGCGTCGAGAAGCAATTACGATAAATAAATGAGGATGTGAAATGGAATTTCAGCTTTGAGGCTAATGGTCACTGGAATTCTCGTTCTCAGGCTGATGGGGCAACGAATGCGCGAGCAAACGTCGCTGTAAAACATCTATCCTTGTAACGCATACACCATGAAGACAACTTGCATTACATTTAGTTTTTATCCTACCAGAATGAATAAGGATGACTTTAGATGTTTCGGAGACACCGCGATGTCTCGGATTCGGTCTGATTCACTGTAAGAAAAAGTTGTTGCACACATAATTATCTCCCTATCTTATTCTTAACGACATTAATATATTATTTAAATTAAAATAGAACAGTAGGAGAGAGAAAGAGAGAAGAAGATATAAAGTCGTCGGACCTGTATCTTTATGTTTCTAATGATTAACGATTTGGATTTTAATGGGACAGACGACTTTTATGCAATTAATAAACATGGAAAGAGATTAATAATATTAAGATTTGTGTGCATACACGGCACCGTAAATTCCATGCGACCGATGTTCATGGGAACACGAGAGAACATCGTTTTACCTAATGACTCGATGTCACCGCGTATGCATTAAAATCCGTTTTCGTCTTCCCGTACCCTCCAGAACGAGGTGCGCCACAGTTTTCGCGCGACCGGTAATGCAAGTAACACTCCTCCGCGGCGTCTGGAAAAATCGCGATAATTGATGGGGGGTCGTTATGGAAAACCAAGGTTCGCGCAAGATAGGTGCACCCCTCGGTGAGCCTTTCCCAAGCTGTTGACTTGACTAATGTGCGCGCACGCCTGAATGCGACGGTCCAGAAAGATATACCTTGACGCCATAATCCGTGAGGCGAGGCACTATTAACACACTTGACTATCGCGTCGTGGCGATGTTTCTTCGACGTTGCGATAACAAACGGGTCTCTAGGAAGAAATCGAACGGTCAGTTTCTTCTTCGTCGAGTTATTCACGTTTTGAGGTTTGTCGATTACCGAAATGTTTCTGGGTGTCTCAAGCGAAGTCAAATAGGATATTCACTCTAGACATTTCTACTCTGGAAGATTTTTACGGGTTAAGATAATCTCTAGCTACTGCGACGCGCTTTATGAAATGCATGTCGCAGCGCTCTTGCCACCTTTTTAGAGAATTACACGTTCCCGCGCGTTCTGTAGTACCTAGGTACCTAGGTACAGAATCGATAGAATCAAGGTGGAAGACACCACGTTGGCCTCTTCGGGGCCAAGCGGTCGTGTCAAGCGTACGGCTCTTGTACGGCTCTTTCCAAGGCCACGCGCGCGCCTGTTTTGCAACCAATAAATAAGCGATTCCCGAGGATAACTTGTGCCACCAATGGCAGAAGAACGAGAAAGCAAGCGTGGCATTTGCATCGGTGCGCCACGGCGATAGAAGAAGTACCGCAAGAAACAATGTGCAGCGGTGCTGATTTCCCTCCGAAGAGAAAGGCAGATGGTCTCGTGGTACACGATCCGGCTTCTGCTTCAGATCCATTAGGCGTGTTTGCGAAAGGAAGCTTTTTACTCTGTTGATCTGATTGTAGAATACAAAAACTTTCGTTTTTATCTATTGTATTTATTCTTGATCGTAATAGGTTTGTGTCAGAATTACCGAAAGATAAAATGTAAAATTTGTTTAGAAAAATTCCAAGTTCCAAATTTTAATGTACGTAACATTCTTAATAAGGGAATATTTTGGAAATTCTTATGTTCGAAAGAAGTATTTTGTCATTATTATTATTTATTGGATACTCGAGCATTTTTTTCTATATATTTTGATAAGAATTTTATTTGATACCTTCGCAAATGATAGTTTCCACATTTTTTTTCTTTCAACGAGAGGCGGCAAGGATTTTTTCCTACAACTCAGACTTCGTCGAGCGACACTTCAATATTAATTTCACAACCAATCAAACGAATGACACTGCAATCTCCTCGTGTGTCAATCTCAGCAACAGGTGTCAAGGCCAGTCGCGCGATACGCCGCGCCACGCCGGTAGCCGGAAGTTGCGCCTTCGACTGGTGCCTGCCGCTGCAACGGACGTTGAATGATAATGATTTGATGTAGTTACGTAGTTAGGATTCTTTCGCGTAATGCGTCAGAAGCCGCGATACGTCAGAGTTGTTCGCAAAATTGAAAACGCGATGCCCATCACGAATCTCTGCCCATCTTGTCCATTCACGCGGATCGACAACGTTCGGCGCGGAGATTACCATCGCCGCTTAATTCTTTCGTCAGAGTACCATCAAATCGATCCGGCGGAAGTAATTCACGTCTACGATGGTAAAATCGCGCGACCATTGCGGTGAAAATTGGCTGAACTCGAGACACAACTCACACAACCCGTCGGAACGCGTCAAGATTTCAACAAACTTTAAAGCTTTAAAAAATTGATCGGACCGCTTATAATTTCTCGGCGTTTCCATCATGCGTGTTTTTGCGCTGCGACTGCTGTCATCGATATAATCGATGATGTTATGCATGTGCGTAGTGCGCCACGTTTAACTTCGCAATCATCATCGCAGTAGGAAGCGCCCAGCTCGTTGGACGCTAAGCAAGTACTTGTTAAACTAATTTGCTGATTATCGCGGCGTGTCATCGAAGAAACGCCGTGATGAAATCTGCCTCGCGATAGATGACATTTACACAGTTCCCTAACCAGGCATTACTTCCATGATTTCAGGGACTATAATTACAGTAGACGTAAAATAATTTGTATGTTATACGACACTCGTTTCAAATAAAGTTTGAAATAACTTTGAAACATAAATACGCAAGCTTTCAATACAAATTAGTGAGAAATAACAGATTATTTTTGCAGATACGTTTACATTTGAGACACAATTTTGTAGAGACAAAAAAAGAGACATTCATTGATTTAAGATATTAAATAATAGATTTTTGTTATAATTTCTATATATTTCTATATATTTCTATATATTTACGAGCACTGCAGGTGTGCGCTTGGGGCAAAAGTGCGGCATACAAATTTACGTAATCGCAGTTAATTAATTCGCCAGACGTATATACGGCGGTCCGTAATCAGTTATTTAAATACCGGTAGAGAAACACGCGATCGTCGCAAAAATACGAGGAAATACGCCGTAGTGCGCAGGAGGTGCGTACCTAACTGCAAGCAATCAGGCTTATCGAAGTCCCGCGCGACCGTAAGCCGGCAATAGCTTTCGAGCGAGATGACACTATCTATCACCTGGCTCATAGAGAACCGGACGCCGCTTCTAGTTTCGTGGATTCATCGTCGTCGTCGTCATCGTCGTCTTACGCGGGTCAGAGTTCAATCGCGGCCGGGACTGTCGCTGATTCTTGCTTCGCCGGGGTGAGCTCAGCGATCGTTAATCAGCCGGTCGTTATCCAACGTTGAATCGCGCGCAGATCCCAGATCCCGTAGCCGGGATGCCAACGGGAGTAAGTAAGCCGATCCTCGTACGTAAATCGAGAATCGAGCGGACAACCGCTCGACGGTGCTAATTATCGCCGGCTATAATAGCCGGCGATAAATGTAAATCGGCCCGGATATTGTTTCTTACGGTGCAAGTTCGGTCCGAGAGACTGGTATATTTTTCCTCGCTGGATTCGCGTTTTCAAGGGAGTCGCCGAAGAGATAATTTGACGAATGATCGTCCAAGAGGCACCTCGAAAATTTAAGAATGGACAAGTTGTCATAAATCGCCAATAACTCCTTAAAAACGCGAATTATTTTTTCGAAAATATTAAATAGTCTAAGAAACAGATATTTATATATATTACATGGATTATATGTACATATTGTACATGAATGTCGTTCATTTCAATGATTCTTCAAGTGTATAAAAGAATTTAAAATTAGATATGAAAATTTTGTGCAAATTAAAAGAAATCGGTTTAATTGCGCGAATCTATAGACAAGCTATAGATAAGATCTAAAGAAAGCACATATTCTGTATGTATCCTCAAAGAGGAAAGTTCGCATGGCGGCGCATCTTCGTAAAATAAGTACTTCCGTTATTATGACGCCGATTGCGGTCGCATAGAACGAAAAGATACTATCGTTTGAATATCGAGTTTCGTGCATCATCATCTGCAGGAATCTCGCGGGAGTCCTGATGCATTATTTATAAACGATCGACGGCCATTGCGGAGTAACTTTAGTACGGAGAATGTAAATTCGCGACGTCCAAACGGACTCCTTCGACGACGTTCAAACAGGTTCTGCGCATCGCTGCGCCACGCTGTAATTAAATCCAATAGACCCTACCGCCGATTTATTGCGCTCTTTATCCAATAATGTACAGCACAAATTAGAAATTGCAAGCGTACACCTTGCGCCGAGCGTTACGCGCCGCGCAAAATTGGAGGGTATGGAATTTTGTATTCGGCCCGTTCGGGGAGCATCAGTACCGAAGATTAATTCGAAGAAGGCGTTTGCATAATCAAATATGCAGTTAACAAAATTTGCGAGGATTTCATACGCTTCCAGACCGATATAAATACTTCTCGGTTAACATCTCCCTTACTTGAAACCGTGCTTAATTCACGGTCTCGAAGAAAAAGAATACTGCATACAGCACATGTATTTTTAATCAATGTTGCATAAATATTGCATAAAATTTTTCTTATTACACGCATATTTTAATCATTACATAAATTACGTATATTGATTATTGATATGTTAACATTATAAGGCCCGGTTGCACCAACGTCGTATAATATTTAACCTCACCTTAACTCATACTTCGTCTCTTTCTAAGGGAACAGTTAGAAAGAGACGAAGAGTAAGTTAAGCTAAGGTTAAATATTATGCGACGTTGGTGCAACCGGGCTTTAAACAAATAAAAAATATCTTTCTCTCCTTTTTTTCTCTTCAAATATAATATAATAACGGGTAACTCAATTTGGCGATCAGTTTAATTACTTATCGATTCTTCACACTGTTACAAAGTATCAAACAACTAAAACACTTATTGTAACAAAGAAAGAGAATCAAGCTTTTGTCTTTAACAAATTTCTAATTACTTACATTAAATAATTGCCATTTTGACGATAAATGTTAATCCTCACGCAGTTGTTGTCGTCAAAAATCTCAAATAACATTGTTCAGGAATGTGAACGTTAATATTTAATTATTTTCTGTAAAGCGTTGCAGAAGAATAACAAATATCTTTTCTTTATCAACTTAAAAATTATATGTTACATTACATTCGAGACGCGTTCATGTCGTGCAACTGCCGCTTCAAAAATACGGTAATAAGCCTGTCATATGATTATATGTACACTCTTCTCAGAGACACCTCGTTATGCTTCCGAACCATGGTTTTTTTTTCTTAAAAAAAAAAAAAAAAAAAAAAAAAAGAGAGAAATTGTCCGATTTTGTAGAGCACTCCTCACGGAGTTCGTATTCGTGCAGGCTCGCCGCGTTTACCAGAGGTTCGCGAGATTTTCGATGTAAGCCGGATCCTCGTAATTTATTCAAATGTGGGCAAAACAACGGGGCTGGCCGAGGGCGATATTTTGCTCGAAATTACAAGCTGTCTTGCGCATTCGAAATTGTTGGGTAAAATGGACGTGTGATTGCACGGAAAAAACTAGTCGCCGTCGCCAAAGACACCTCAATTCTGAGTGTTTTCCTGAAAGACGCTCATTTGTAGAGTTTACGGTTCCCGTAGCTTCTTTTTTTATATTGTATATAATATATGAAATTATATATTATATAAGCCACGATTATTTCTCTGTATCAAAGTATCTCGACGTGTTGATTAGAAATTATTTTATTAATTTTATCAACAGCTTTATCAATGAAAAATTATGTTTGATATAATCCGGTGATATAAAATATCTAATAAATTTTTTTAATACATTGATCAACTCAATTGCATCTTCTTTCATCGAATAAATTAATTTACATGTTAAATATTCATACATCGTCCACATATTTATGCAACAATCAATTTTGATGATCAGCGTAATGAGTGTTATATATAAACGTCTGTTATAATTTGCACAGGTATTTTTTTAAACCGAGTTTAATGTACGATAATTTTTATGTTCAGAGTGCAACGTTGCTGGATTTGTCAACAGCAACGGCCACGTGGAGAAAGTACCGTATGTCTTCTTACCACAGCAAGGGCAGATAATATATCCGCACGCGGAGATTCGTTTCGAAGGTAAGTTCGCAGCGTTGAATAAAAATTAATAATGAAGATGACACTTATTTTCGTTACGTAAGAATGGACTGACGTTTTCGCACGAAGCAAAACAATCTATATTAGCAAGAAAGATGAATCGACCGCGATTGCTTTTTCTCAGGATAAAGAAATAGTATGCGGTGAATTTACCGCACAGCCTTCATAAAAATTCACCCGGCGCCTCTCCAACAAAATTCCCATCGGCGTTTATTCCGCTCATTATCTCCTGCCTCGTTTCTTTTGCACGATCGCTTAACACGGACATAAATTACCTTCCGAAACTAGGTGTGACCACTCCTGTATGCGGGATCGCCGGTGCCCAGCAATTGGGAAGGACGGGATGGTCCGAGTTGAGGAACCTCTCCAACGCCGAGCCGCCCTTCAGACTGTTCCGAGACGAGGGCAGAACGTTCCTTCAGGTTGGTGAGAGAGAAAGAGAGAGAGAGAGAGAGAAAAGTACCATGTCTCTCTGTCATTACGAGTATAAGATCGCAATTAGCGTAAGTAGCAGCGGGCCGAATTGATCGGGAGAAATATTTACGCACCGCCGATTTGCCGCGAAAATTGCATGTTCATTCGATCATATTACCTTTGCTCGAGAGATACAAAAACGAACCTTTGAAGCCGCAACTTTGTAGTTAAACGACACCGACGATGCTCTCGATTACCGTAATTAACCCGCGCGGCGGTGCCGAGGTAAACGGGGAAACAGTTTTTTTGCATTATCGAAGCGATATATAAATGCTAAATTGATCCAATTGCCATTTGCTTGTTTATCTCTATATTTTACCAATAATCAACCCGTGAGACGGTGGCGTTTGATGTAATTGTTACTTATTGTTTGCCGTCTCTTTCTACGTTAAAGGCAAATGTTTCGTATTTTAGTAAATATATAACAAAGTTTGTCATATTGCAATTTATTACAATATTGCATGATCAATTATCTCATCAATCAATCGATCGATCATTTCATCAATCAATCAATCATTTCAGTGGATCGGCGAAGCTGGACTGAAAGACGCAGCGGAAGGACGAGTCGTGACAGCCAAGCTTGTCTGTAGAGACGCGTCGCCGAAGTCAACATTCTCTGGTGTTTTTACACCTTGCGTAGCCTTTAGAGTGGCCGGTTCGTCATCAAAAAACAGTACGTACGATAAGAAAGAGATTACCATATTATATATATCTTAAAAAAATTTTTACAAGCCTCATAATTTGTAATATATGAAACACTACGAACGTGCATAACATTTCATAAATGTTTCGCTTCACCAATTTACAATTCAGAAGACTAGAATATATATTATATATAAAAATATATAGATTAAACAAATATATAAAATATATCTATTGAAATGCGAGAATAATAATATATTTTAAAAAATTAAAAAAGAAGAACTTGCCTTTTAGAATATATTTATTACAAAATTATATTAATTTCATTATTTATTACGTGTGTTACTTTTATTTCAACGAAATTTAATTTAATTAGGATGCTGATTTAATTTTACATGTGAATATGTGGAAATAGTAGGATTATCTACTAACGAGAACGTTCCAAAGAATGAGTATCAGGCATCATAAAGAAATATACGATTCGTTAAACATATATTTCTTTCTCGCAATAGGCGTACGAGAAGTAATGTTCTCGTCGACGTCCCAGGTGTCGCAAGGATTATCAGCTACGGAATACACCGCCATCGGTCTCTCCTCTGTAATCTTAGCCCTCATATACGTGGCCAGCGTATCGTTATATTTGCACAGCAGAAGGGCGAAGAGAAAATCCATCGAGGAAGCGAACATCACTCTCGACGGCGGTCGAGACGGCGGCGGATTGGTGAAGAGTAATCCGTTGTTGGCCGCTTCGAGACACTTCGAGAGCGACACTAATAGCGGACTCACCGAGAGCGATTTAGGCGAGGATCTTCCCGCGAGCGATAACGAGCAAGGCTTCGAAAATGTAAGTGCAGTAAAGAACTGTTACTTCTCAATCGATTGTTCAATTTTCTTTTCTTCAAACTACCCTCTAAACTCAATTGAATAATTTTATCTAAAATGTTACTTCGCGCGCATCATACATACATAAATAGATTTATTCCTGGACGATTACGAGAAATTTTGACTTGTCAGAAGCAGATTGCAGATATATTTGTTATGTCGCGTAATTAGACGACTTTTACATCATACCGAGGATGTTACGTGATTATTCAAATGCAAGGCGCCACGCAATGGAATTGCCGGTTATCTCTTCGCGCGATTCGCGAGATCTCTAGTGCAGAAAGCTATTCGTCTCTCTCTCCCGGGACCACCGCTCGCGTTTAATAATGCATCCAATTAGCGCATTGGTTTTGCGCTCCGTTAGTCCGTACCATTATAAGTAGGTGAGGTGCATCCCACTTTTACGCCGTACACCGGTTGTTAGAATACCACGCACTGCGATTTCAGCGCGTTCTGCGAACTGCTTCCAGTCTCCACGTAGCGCAATTCTTTTCTTTGCTGAAACAGCGCGAGCGTAAGTCGCGTCGCTGCCAGAAGAAGTCAGGCCTTTGTACGATCTAGTCCCGTGCCAAAGAATCTCAGTGATAATATCGTTAATTAATAAATATTGATTAGAACCAATAAGATTAAAGGCTCCAGCGCAAGGAAGAAGGTAATTCGTTTATAATTCGTTTATAATTCGTAATATCCGGTTCGGATGTGCAACTTTGCGAATTATGGAATAATCTCGCTCTCGAGTCTGCCGGTCAACGATGTCGCACGTTTCTTCACCAGGTAACGTCCGCGATCGTTCATCCGCACTGCGTATATCTGGAGCAATCGGAAGGGTCCTTCCCCGCGGGTTCTATACTGGGCGAGAGACTACCGGAAGAGGATGTACGGGTCGTGGAGACGGCTGACAATCCGCATCAGCAAGATGTACCGGTTCTTCCAGGTACTCAACGAAGGAAATTGTACTTCAATCCCGCGTACTTCGATCGACAGCTATTGCTGGTAAGTTGCTTAACGGGGCGGCGGAGGAGGGAGGGGAAAAATGTTGCTTATTTCCCATTCGCGCTAGTCATCCGCGCGTTTTCGAAGTCTGGAATGCTTTTAATGGACGTACCCTCGACGTCTGTTCGATTCGTCTACCGTTCTTACACACTCGACCAGCGACAAGATAATTTGAAAACAGCCCGGCGTTTTCCTAGGCCCCACCTCCGGCTGCCATCGAGTTCCTGCTCAAAATCCGAGAAGTCATCTCCATCGCCAAGCACAAGATGGCCGCGAAGAGATTTGTTCCTACCCTCACCGGTAAGTGCGTCGGTATTCTTCGTCAGAAGAGAGATTATTATCGATTCCTCGAAATAAATAATGAGACAGAATGAACTTCGCGAAGCAAATAATACGAGAAAGAGATACAATGTTTTTTGTAATTTAAAAGGTGTGGGATATGAAATAATCAAATCAATATTTCTTCTCGTTCATGCGAGGAATAGAGAAATTGGTGAAAATCGTGAAAGTACAATTCAGTTTTATTAAACCTCCGCGCATTTTCAGTGTTCTTAGCGTGTTTTATATCAGACTTCCAATTATTTTATTCCTTTGGTCTCGGGTATACACGATTTCGTGCGTTCAATATAGAAAGCACGCGAAGCATTTTGTAACGCGCGAAAGTAAAGTGACTTTCACTCGCTATAATTAGGAATAATTAATTTTCGCTTCGTCATCATCGGCGGGATAAATCTGACACGCAGGTATTCCGGAAGAGGAGAGCGGCTCCGAACGATGCGAATCGGCAAAATCGAGCAGGCATCAACAGAGAACGACCCCGAGCTCCGTCCATGGTGGCTCGGCCGCGAAATCGCGCAAATCCCAACGGTGTACTGGATGTCCCGGCTGCAGCGAGTCTCCTCGACAGCTTCCTGCTCTTCCTGTACCCGATCTACCCAGCCACGGTGAGAGTAAGGTGCGCGCCTGGTTAGAAGACGTACGACCACCGCAGCGTCGCTGGAGAGACGCCGAGGACACGCGCAGGAATTTCCAGGAAAACGCTCGGACGTTTGCTAGAAATCTGGAGTACCTGAAGCAGCTGGCTAGACGCGATTTCGGCGATCCGGACGATCACGCGAATCTGATAGGCAAATCGGTGTCGTCGTGGAAAGATAACCCGCCGATGCTGAGGACCTTTCAGAATATCGCCGCTAGGAGCGAGATTCTGGAGAACGACGATCGTCACAGCGTGTCCAGACGGTCGACCAGGTCCATGTTCGAGGGAACCGAGTACGATCGTTACAACCGCGGTAAACGGGCGAACGGTAGACCGTTCCAATTCGCCGCCGGTGACGACGCGATAAACGCGAAAGTCCGCAAGGCCATCGAGAATTCTTTCATCAAGCAGATGGAGGAGAACGCGGCCATGGAAAGCGAGACGAAGGAGAGCGTGAAAGACGACAGGAACAGCAAGAGTGAGGACGAGTCGGCGAAGACGGAGAGATCGTCCAGCAACACGGACAAATCGGAAAAGTCACGATCTCAACAATCGCAGAGCAACCCCGCGCCGAAGAGAGCGAGAAAGTCGAAGGCGCCGTGCGTACCGCAGTCGAAGGAACTCCCGGATATGATCAATGAATTACCCGGCGCGAAAAACACCGCGAAGCGCATCATGGACGCCGTGATACGCGAGATGGTGGATGTGAAGGCATTGGATCATCATCACTCCGATCGTACTGCCGCGATCGGCGATTACGAGGTGGACAGTCTGGAGCGTTCCAAGTGCAGTCGGAAATCGTCGACGTCGCCAGACCAGTCATCGACGGATAATCAATCAAGCCCGGCCTTGTCTACGGCGTTGCCGATGGACGAGGAGCTAACGATGCAAAATGCCGTGATCAATACGCGAACCGGCGAGATGACGATGTCGAAGCTCAGTAATCAGATTCTTGCCGAGAGGAATCGCTACAACAGTCTGCCGGAGCTGATCAGCAGCCAGCGATCAGAGACGTACTCGCTGGTGAGCGAGGTCTACGTGAACGACGGCTACGCCAGTCCGGCCTGCAGCGATGACAGCGGTCCGGAGATCCAATACGAGCCGGAAAATCCGGGTCATTTGACCATCAAAGTCCAGGACTCACCGGAGAACTATGTGAAACTCGATGAGTCCGAATACGAGCCGGACACGTTGGACCGAAAACCGATGAAGCTGCGGATCAACGACGATATGCAGTACAATCGAGGGGAAATTGCCAACGAGATTTACGTGGATTCGTTGGAACGACCGGCTCAGATCCTTCTCAAGAGCAGGGGCAGTTTCCGCGATGAGAATTCCCCGCTGCAACGCGGCCACGGGAGTCTACGGGAGATCTACGAGGCGAGGATTAAGTCGAGTCTGAAGGACTCGCACTTGACGAACGGCCACGACGCCGAATGCCAAATGAATGGTGAGCCCGACGGTGTTCCCTCGTGGAAGAAGTGCAGGTACTTGACGCCGGACAGCAGACAAGCGAAGAGGCAACGACAGCCGCACAATCAGCCGGACGTGGTGCCGTTGCCGCCCACGGACGAGGAGATCTATCAGCGGCCGAAGCCACCGCGACGTGTCGAGGACGCAAGACTGCCGCCGTTATCTCCAAAAAACGCCTGGGACGGGAGTCCTGTCGAAGCGGGTGACCCTACGGCCAGCAACGGCGCTCCTGTCCCGAAAGCTGATGGATACTATGTAGGGGACCAGACCTGCCTTTGTGCGTCGCAAACTCAAGTCGACGTCGCGACCAAGTACGAGGTTTACAACGAGGAGCATCGCGAAGACGTCGTTCCCTTAACGGGAACGATGTTCTTCAATGAGAGATTAGGCGAATGTACCGTGACGAACGGCTGCAGGGACTGCCCGTGCGAGACGCGGATCGAAATCGAAGTTCCTGAGGATAGGTGTAGGTTCTACGGGCATGTGGCTTCCTCCAAGGAGGAAGTCTCGGTGCGAGGAACGAAGGTAACGCGAGAGAAACGGTCCGTCACGGGCTCCTCTCATCACAGGAGTTCCGCGAGGAGCTCCAGGACGCGATCGTGGAGCATCGACCATCGCCAGGAGGACGAGGACAAGCTCCTCAAGAACAGCAGAGCGCAGAACTGCTCCAGAACGAGACAGCTGATGAAGGATTTCTCGAAGAGCTGCGATTCCAGCTCGAACGTGCTGCCGTTGGTGGACAATCGGCGTGGTCACGTCAAGGTCGAGGACAGCGGCTACCTCAGCAGCACCGACAGCAACGGCTCGCACAAACGATTGCTGAAGCACGAGGTGAGCAGCGTGTCCGAGGAAACCGACGAGACCGAGTCGGTGTGCGACGGCGCCAGCGAGAGCGGCGCCGAGAGCGTCGGCACCGACAGCGTGTTCTTCGGCAACTTTCGCAGACTGTCAGAAATTTCCAAGAGCGCCGATTCCGGCGTGGATCTGGGAGCGAAGAATCCGTCGTATTACCAGCCACTGTTCGGCGCGAGGACCGAGACCGCGGTAGTTCTGGAGAGAGCGAATTTCAGCACGAGCGACAGCGAAACCGAGAGTCTCGTCACCGTATTGCCTCCATGTAGCGGTCAGTGCAACAAGTTGGTATCATGAACGATGCCGAAGTATCTGATTGAAATAGATGATCTCGTCATACCACGGATTCTCCGGTAGGCTCTGTACGGTAGGCAACGTATATTGGTACCGAATCTCAGTAAAAACGTTGATATAAAAACAATAACTTTAAAATTATTTATATCATCTTTTGCGAAATACTCGCACAATACGCAATAATTTTTATAGGAGTAACGATGGCACAAAGATAAAATAATTAATTAATTCTTATTTTTTTATTATGAATGAATTATTAAAGAGCACATATCGTGATATGTTAATCTTTTACATAGAAATATCAAATCGTAAAAAGCAGAACAGCTTCTTATTGAAATTATTTCTGTTTCTAATATATTTTCTGCCGGTACTAGATTTACACCGTAGCAATGTTAGGATGCAATGTAACACTACTTTTAGAGCGTAAGTGGAAATCAAAATACGATTTGCCATCGTACTAGATAGGGTATAGAATATTAAGTCCAGTTTATTGATAAGACAACAGAGTGCATTTGTGCTATTAAATTTTCGAGAATGAATCTTGAAGGATTCATATATTCGCGAAAAATTCGAAATTCTAATAAATCAAAACGTTAGATAAATTTTATATCTTCTCAGAAAAGTTTCAAGGCCAGTATAGGAGGGAAGTAATTTAGAAATTTATTATTAAAATAGATAGCTTTTACACGATCATGATAGTTTTATAAATATTACAATTAAACACAAAGCGCCATGCGTGCTTAAGAGTTCATCAAGCGGGTAAATGATATATTCTCTTCGCTCAATCTAGAAAAATAATAATTAAAAGACTTCTGTGCTTTAAATATTTTTTATATTAATATATCTTTAAGCTAAATTATACGTGCGGAAGTTTAAAAGATATTTATGAGAAACACATCTAGATTATTATTATTGAATGACTAGTTCTCGATATCTATTTCAAAATAGTTTAAAGAAATATGTATATAAAAAGAAATATGTATAAAAGAGAGAGACTTTTAAAAATAGTTTTTTGTTTATATAATAGTTTTTAAAATAGTTTTCTACAAATTGCGTACATATATTTATGTATTTATTTATATTTATTACTTTATTAATTAATGTGTTAGACAAGACATGTGGAATAACTGCATGGAGAAAGTGATAATGTTTTTATCACAGACAACGACGGAAACGCTTATGCATTTTTCTTGATTGATTGCAGTTAGTGTGATCGAAATTATCGTAGTTCCTGCAATCGAAATGATATGTTGAACGCATCATCGGCCGGAAGTGCAATATTAGTCCATAATAAAGAGAAACTGCACCAATCATAAATTAAGTAAATAGGCACGATAAATTTAGAATAGAGTCATATATTCACAAAGTGCTCCTTGTTTCTACAGGAGTACGACAGCACGAAGATAAAATAATTAATTTATTATTATTAAAATATTATTTTTCTATTATGAATGATTTTTAAGCATCGTTTTTTCAGGAGATTTTTTTTAAACGTTTTTGGAGAAGATTTACTTGGTTGAAGAAGTTAATGACAGGAGAATAATTTATGTAAATATGTAAGTCAAGAGTAATGATATCTTGCCAAAAAGGTATTAATATTTTATATACTTTTCTGATATTATTACAGATGCTATGATAATTATTGTTATTGTTCCTCCTCTCATTTCCTCATATTTCCAATTGCTATCAAAATTACTTTAGGTGATTAAGCATTGCAGTTATTAAGAAATAATTGCCAGCATAACTGGAATATTTTCACCGTCTCTTATTAATGAATAGTCAATTAATATACATTAATATACAGGTTGAAATAAGATAACGTATAATATCAATACAAGAATTATACATACAATATGTATTATATGCAAAATAATTTGTGAACTTATCTTCATAATTTTATTTTATGATAAATATTGTATTTAAGATTTATTTATCGCTAGTACTCCAAGTGATTTACATAAAAGCGAAATAATATATTTTTCCATGTTATTAGTTATTATTTTGTTTGCAAAAGTTTTATATTTAATATTTAATAATTATTTCAAATTAATATATTTCTATCTACTTTTTAGAATTGTTAACATTATAGAAGCGCACGCTTCCATGTACCTGCCAAATGTAAATATTCGAGATAGATCTTAATATATATCGTTAATTGCATTTACATATACTATTTAATGTCATTTTGCGATATTCTGTTTTAATATACATATATTTTATGGAATGTTGAAGTAATATAATACACAGGAATATACATATATGCCATTATGATCGTAAACACTTTCGTGAGCACTTGAACAAGGGAAGAGATATATATTATATTAATTTATTTTTTATTTAATATTAGGTCTGCGTCAATTTATTGTGTTAACAATTATTTAAATGTAATGAAAACGATAGTCATGATAATATTTATTATTTTATGACTTTTCAAATTCAGCAAAATTATATGATCATATTTGCTAAATCGTTAATAACAGATTGCTCTTTTTATCAAGTATCAATATCACCCAGATTTTCGAATCGGGTTCTGTACCTTGTCCAAATGCTCGTAAAACGATCGTAACGTAGCATAAAACATTATGGGAACAAATTTTTATAATTATACTCGGCCAGTTCGGCGCGAGTTGGTGTCGGTAGGTTTCGGGTGCGTCAAGAACGCTTCGCGCAAAATAAAATTTCATATTCATCGAAGAGATTTGAGAGCTGCATATCTATTAATATATCAAATAATAATTCCGACTTTTTTTATAGCGTGACAAAACATTGTTGAGCATCTCGTAGCATTTAATCGAAGCGACGTTGTTGTTCTAGTTACGAAAAGCATCACATTGTGATTGTACATATATATGTAACAAATTCTTACTATTTTATAAAAAAAAACTGTTAATGGGAAAGATGCAGTATATTTAACGTACATTACTCCTGCAAACATGTGTATTCTACATCCTTCCTGTCATAAAAATTTATCAGTATATTCATGTAAGTATAATTAGTCGTAACATTATACATGGGTCTTGATTTGCAATTGTAATTCTTGAAATTTCAATTAATGATACCTCTCATCTCTAATTATATTTTCCTGACTAATTATGTTCATTTTTTTTTTAACAACAGTTTTGGTAGCTTCAATTTTTCTACATAGATTGATCGTGAAAACCGAGCACGCGACACCGAGAAGTGGAAATAGAGGAGAGGAGTTATACTTATCGGCAAAGAATTTAACATTAATTTTTTTATTAATTACATAATTTATTACTTATTTTTTAACTCTTTCAAATATACATGCTGTCAATTTGTATACAAATATACATACAACAGGTACATAACAATAAGAATAAATCATAAATAACGCTACATCGAGTGAAATAGTGTTACAATTTTAAGATTATTGTTATTATGTACATTTATCATATTATACATATTTAAGCTAAAGAGATTTTTCTGCAGCATTTTCTATAGGTTTAGTCGACGTGTGCAGGAGCTCTGCAAGAGTTTTGAATAATTTCTCTTTGTACTGAAATACTTGTCTTGAACTAAGATTATTTCTATCGTCAACGTATCCTTGTGTCTCCAACATGTACTGCACTACAGACCACGTAACGCCTCTAAATTTCAAAAGCACATCAGCAGTTCTAGACAAGAAAAACAAAGATTTAAGCAGATTATTTTATATACTATATATTATGTATTAAACAAAAGAAAAGAAAAATACAGAAATACTCACTCTTTGTTGCAAACAAATCTCAAAGTATGTAGCGCATTAACATTAATCACAATTTCTGTTTTGTCATCATCCAGCTAAAAATCAATGAAATATAAATTGTATAATGTTGCTTACTCCACTACACTGCTGTGCTTAATCATGAGATTAAATTATTTAATTACCTCATAACATTTAGCCTTTCGTTGATTAAAAAGTAATACTGTCAAAGGTGATAGCATACTTGTTTCACGAATTACCGTGCTACGTCTTATCTCGCAGTGTGCAGCATTAAAATACGTCAAGAAAGAACTCGGCCAAATTTTTCGCTTGTAATTAACACTTTCCCCCGAAATTACAACCTTAGCGCGACCTCTGTAAGAATGCGATTACAAATAAAATGACTATAAATTGCTTCCAAATTTGCGTCCGCGATTACACGAAATTCGCTTACTGTGTTCGGAGTTCGTTAACGCCCTTTCTCATGATTCCGTTTTTAAGTCCCATGTCTTTATGTTCTATCAATTGCTGTGTAGCACCATACAATACAGCTCGGACTAGTTCGTCGTTACTTTCAAATTTATTTGCTGCAGTGTCGGATTTATTGCAATCGTAATGCAATGTATCTTTGGTCAATAGGCGACATTCGATCAACTGCTGGATATAGGTGTTTCGTATTTCTGCAAAATTATGATGTGTGTTTTAAAAAAGATCTATCGATGAAATAGAGAATTTGATTGAATGCATGCATATAGCAATAATTTATATTGTACAATATTACTTACGTCTCAGTATTTGTATTCTGAGCGGTCGGAGCCTCATATTTCTACAAAATTTCGTTACTAAGTGCGGACTTGTTTCACTATATGTGAACCATTGCTTAAACATCCAAGCCATCGCGATATGATCGCTGGCTGGAGAGAATAATCTTTTATTTTCCCTGATTTGAAGCTTATTATCCAGTACATTGTAAAACAAACTATCTTCACCAGAGAAAATACTGGCTATCGTTATCATAGGATGTACGCAGCTATTGTTGAGACGAAAACACTTATGATATAGACAAATAATCGGAAGATGACTGATTCAAATTAATGTTGAAATTACTATATAAACTTACCTGAAGATGGCAGAATATACCATGGCTTTACTAAACTTGGGATACATTGGGAATAGTGCCATTCGTTTACCTAGAGCTGTAAGATTCTCCTCATTATCCATAACTCCGAGATCCACTAAAGATCTTACCGCCTTCCGTATTGCGGTTGGTGTAGGCGGTTCCAGCATTCCACCTAGAAATTCCTCCGCCTTCTCGTCCGTATATGTTTTACTGTCAAGAATTACTTTTTCCAACGGATTGCACAACAACTGCGGTAGTGGATGCGCCTCTAACTTCTCGTATTCTTCTTTTGAGATTAAGTGATAACTTTCGCCAGGTTTAACTCGTCCAGCTCTCCCTTTCCTGTATAACAAATTGTTATCTTAATGTAAAATATGTTGTTAAATAGCATTTAAATGCAATTTTTTAAATATTTATGTTTCTTCCCTCAAATCAGAATAACGTAATTTTATAACAGTGCGACATATTTACTTGTCTCGATAATTACCTCTGTTGAATGTTTGCCCGAGAGATCCAACGATTGCTTATGCAAGGTAAATCTTTGTTATTGTCCCATCGCGATTCTTTTCGTATGGCAGAATCCACAACATAAACCACATCACTAACCGTAATGCCTGTTTCAGCAATGTCCGTGGCTAAGATAATTTTCCGCACACCCGCCGGTGTAGGCTGAAAGATTTTACGCTGTTCGTTGTGCGATACTTTGGAATGCATCGGCAAAATCAATTGATTCTCGTTATAGGACGATGTATCCTCGAGCAGGCTCTGCACCTTCGTGATTTCATGCCATCCTGGTAAGAAGCACAAAATAGCACCGGGCGGCTTATGCGTCGAGATCCATTTTATAATCTGTACTACTTTCCCAAAATCAACTGAAAGTTTTTCAGTTTCATCGTCATAGCGATCCCTCATTACGTATGTTCTGTATCTTTGGATATTTGGTAGGTGTTCGATATCCTCTAAGAAATGCATTTTTACAGAATACAATCTACCCGGTACTCGTACAGCAGGACAATCGAAATACTCTTTAAACTTGTGCGCATTTATAGTCGCCGACATTATCAGTACTTTTAAATTGGGATTTTTCTTCAGAGCTCTCTTGAGCAGAATCATCAGCATATCAGTATCGATCTGACGTTCGTGTGCCTCATCCAAAATGACGTGCGAGCACCCTTGTAAACCAGGATTGCTCTGCAATTTTCTCAACAGTATACCAGTGGTGCAAAAAACTATCGCACCGAGTTCCTTCGGCAATGAATATTCTAATCTCACGTGAAAACCCACAACGTCCCCGACGTTCTCTTTTCTTTCGTACGCAACACGATCTGCCAGAGAGATCGCCGAGATTCTACGTGGCTGCGATACCAATATATTGCAATCTGTAGCATTCCCGTTCTGTGCGAAAGTGTCCAATATAAATTGAGGAACTTGTGTAGTTTTACCGCAACCTGTATCGCCTTCTATTAATAGGACTCGATTGTTTTCCAGTTTGGAGAGAATTTCATCCCTGCGAAATAAATAATGTATACTTTGAAAATTACGAAGCACATTATATATGTGCATGTAAAATATGAAACAAGCATCTTTCATACTTGAACTCATGGATTGGTAAAGTGACAGCGTGATCGGTACGTTTCTCCAATCTGTCTTTCAATGTTTTATTACGGAGGAAACCATCCTTGATATCATCTAGTCCAAGTATAGGATGGACGTTAGTCGTAGTCCGACTCAGTGCATTGTGAGCATTGGAAGTATTTTTGACCGCTATATTATGTATTTCCTGAATATATATCGCACATATTAAAATCGTCAAATATTAAATATATTAATGAAATATATGCATTGTTATACATTAAAAATTGTAATGCAACATTTTACCGTGTCGTAAGTCTTGATCAAATCTGACATATTGTTTAAAATTTCGGGAGCAACGCTTAATTCGACAGGTTTTAATCGTATATTCTTCAGTTCCTCCTCATTATAGACAATCGGTTTGCCGTTTTTCAATTTGCCATTTGTTTCTAACCATTGCAAGCATTTCCAAGCTGCATTTTTGGAAGCAAGTACTTTGGTTTTAGCAACTTCTTTAAAGGACATAACTTCTGGCCATTTGACGTTAAAAGTAACTTCCCATACATTAGATCTATTTACAGTAACTTTTTTAGTCTTTGTAGTTAAAACTGTTTGGTCGTTAAGTTCATGACCTAGTATTGTATAAATAGACATCAAAGAAGATTTTGGATCTGGGTACAAGCGTTCCACTTCTGTAATTTTCAGTAATTTTATTATACAGAACAAAATTGATGAAAATGACTAAATATAAATTGTGCAGCATGTTATAATCGTATAATAAATTTATTTCTAAAATTACATTCTCACGACAGAAATATTTTGTACTTGAGATAATATGTGTATACTTGTCAAGAAAGACAAATATAAAATTTAATATACATAAAGGATATATCTTGCACTGTACGTCAATTGCATTTCTAATTTAGCTTCTATTCGCTAGATTTTAAATAATCTTGTAATATTGGAAAAATGATTCATACATACTTTTGTGGATTACAGCTTCCTTATTAATCCTCTGAGATCTACCCTGCTTGTCTTCAAATTCATCGAGGCTTTGCTATTAAAATTTTTGTTCTCTTTAATAATCGAAATTTTATTCTGATGCACTTGTAATATTTACGATTCATTATGAACTGCTTACCTCTGTAAATTTTTCCAGATTAACGTTTGCATGTAAACTTTTAGTTCCCCCATTTTTATATGTATAATCTTTCACCTACAATATTAAAATAACAAAATAGATTTTTATTCAGGAAGATTATCCTCAAAATACTCGTACAGTTAGTATCTTTAAACATACCTGAGATAAATGTTCATCTTTGTCTTTCACAGAAACACAATATTGCGCTGCACTGTGTATATGCGAGTCTTTAATCACATTTTTATATACATGTGCCACACGCCACTGTTGAAGCCTATAATAAAATTACTAATTTATTCTTATACATAAATTATATGAACAATCCATTACAACTTAAATTGATATTACAAATTCTATTTTTAGGAACTTTAATCCAACTGCTTCGTCGACGCTAGTACACAAATGAAACTAAATCTCTTTTACCAATCGCTAAGTAATCACGACAAATTAGCAATACTAAGATTGAGGAATATGTGAAAGTTTAACAAAATAACATCATTGTTATATACCAGCTATACGTTGTTCTTCGCCCAGAAAGTACTAGAAATGTTCCTGACATTGCTTCTTCGTGTATATCCTGTTATTCCGTCTATATTTACTCCCTAAAAAAAGAAATGTTTCCAGAATATGCTGAAGATTTAAACAAGTCCAGTCTGACAAGCACGGGGAATTAAAAATCAACTTGTCTATCTCGATCATCGGTCAAGTCAGATCAGTTCACCTTCACGTGGTCACCGTGGAGGTTATAAACACTTACCCTCTACGATCGAAGCGAACGGAATGATTCCAAACGTTTGTGGCAGCGCTTGCACGTCACGAGGAAATATCGTCGAAATGTAGTCATTCGCATAGAGCAATTAAGCGCTGTTTTTTTATCCAAAACGTGCCGGTTATGTGTTATATCCCGACGCTCTGATAATGCTCTCGTAACACAGAAATTACGCGAAAAATACAACGTGGCGCATAAATATGTAGTCGAGCTTGACACCGGTAACAAAAGATTTGCTGCCTGTAAAAGTAATTGGCATTGTATTTCTTACTAATGGAGAGTACAATCTACAAAATAAGAAATAAAATCTCACGTGTAACATACAACAGCAATCGCCGGTCTTTCGACACCAATGGAAATATTGGAAATTACTTACTATTGACGCGACATTTCCGTGCGCAACCCAGTATACTAGCGCTCCGAAGTTTGCATCAGCCTTAGGTTAGGTCGGGTCAGGTTAGGTTTTAGGTTACGTTATGGAGTGACTCGTCCGCTGCGAGAGCGGCAGTCGTTGAGTCGTGTAAAAATTCCAGTATTATGAAGACATGCCGTTTATTGTCACAAGTGCATTTCGTTTCGATTGCGTAATGGGTGATTTAAACGCGCGAACGCAAGGATAAGAGCCCTCGGACGTCGGAGCCTTCGTCTCGCGAGCGAAACGGGAGGTTATGTCGCACGCGACACGTGAGAGCTACGTTAACCTGCCTGCGGTGACACTTGAGGATCTTCACGGACCAAGCGCGAGAGGATGTCGTACGAGAAGCCGTGTCGCGCTTGTATGGACTTCCGGACGTGGGCGAAACGCCAGAAGGAAGTCTACGACTCGGAGAAGGTGAGCCGGCAATTTATTGACAAACTCGTTGACGATTGTCGTGAATTTCGTCGCTATTGCTCAAGTGTCCGGTCTTATTTCGTCAGATTCTTGCGCGACAATTGTTCTTGCTTTTTATTACTGTTTTATAAGAAAATTTATTACGATATTAATTTTACAAACTCTATATTTTATATCAGGGAGCACAGAAGAAACAGGACCAAACACCGAATGCCAGGAACAGTGGTACTCGAGATGATTGTCCTTTAGACAAGGATGAGTTGGGCTCGAAGACCTGGGCCTTCTTGCACACCATGGCGGCGTACTATCCCGATCAACCGAACGAGAGACAAAAGTCTGACATGAATAGCTTCTTTCACACATTTTCCAAATTTTATCCTTGCAACATATGTGCGGAGGACCTGCAGGAGCAATTGAAACACTCGCCGCCGGAGACCGGGTCACAGGAAAAATTGAGTCAATGGCTATGCAGAATTCATAATGAAGTCAACAAGAAACTCGGAAAACCAGAATTTGATTGTAAACTAGTAAATCAGAGGTGGAGAGACGGTTGGCTGGATGGTTCTTGCGATTGATAAGTAGCAATAATAGTTTTAGAATGTACAATGGGACCTGAATACAATACGAATTATTGTATAAATAATTGTTGTAGATTTTTTCATTGGACAATCTATTGCTCTTAGATTCGATGGTACGATGTGTACATTAGGAAAATATGAAATTAATAGCGATATATGTACTTAAAAGGCTTTCCAAATTATGTTTTCTTCCTGGAAAAGTATAGTAAATCTACTATAAGAGACGGGAATAAAATTCCGAAGTTACAAAATAAGAGACGGGAATGAAATTGCATTATGCACTTTATTATAAATATCTTTGTGATAAGAGAAAAATTGTATAGATTCGAAACTACTTATATACAAATGTCTGCCAATGGCAATTGAGTATTATTATTAACATTATTCTACTATCTATACTATCTAAATTGCGATTTCCATCTCGATAAGTACAATGCAAAAATGTGCACATTTGTTGCACTGCATCATGTATAGTAAAAAAATATACTGATATTACAAAATTTCTTTTTTTTTCAGTAGCTATCCATTGCTTTTCTTCAATAATTACTTTAATAATAGTGCATTCCACCTGTGGTCGCACGTCTCTATTCGCTATTTTTCTATCTACGCCTATCGTAGTGATTGACTAAAATAAGCTGGTGTCCGTGTGATAGTAAATGCGGTAACTGCAGTTCGAGGACCAGGCTCGTAGCTATGATCCTGCCCTTGACCACCTATGGGTACAACTTGGAATGTCCTAATGTGAAATGGAAAACGTTTATTGTTCACAGATGGTCGAGTTACATATAAAAACATTATGTGACCCAAGAAGACAATGAAAAGGGAACTTCCTTTGGCCATGCTCTCTCTCACCCATTCGTCCACGAATATAGTGTTGATTAATACCTGTAAAAATAAAAAAAAGATGTTTTATTTTTACAGCATGTTTATTATGTAGAATTTAAGTATAATTAAAAATTATTTCAAGAAAAATAATTGTTAGTACATATGCGTACCGTTAATGGGTGAAAGAGAAACCACACGGATCCCAAGAGAAGTAGCGAAGTGTAGAAGTGGAGCTTTGTATTCAATTTTCTGATAGTCTTGAAGCAACGAGTGACAAACACGAACCAGGCGATCAATTTCAGCGCTATTAGACCGTAGCCCGGTGGCGATTCGTAAATATATAATACCAATCCTGGATCGAATACCTCAGACTGATATATATACAGCGACATTTGACAAATGGCAGTACTACCGATGAATACTGCAAGCCATCGGATTTGCGACGATGTAAGGACACTTTTGGTAACTGTGTAACCGATAGCGAGCAGCAGCATGAGAACTGTGTACAGGGTCTCGGAACACGCTTCCGAGAGCTGGCTCAACAGATAAGCGTTCATCGCTGGCACTCCTCTCAGGCCAAGATTGACGTAACTGTAAAGCTCGCATGACACCCCTAATAATTGACACAACATGGAGGCTATGAACAGTTTGTAGGATATATGTAGCAGCCTCCTGGAGCGCAGTTGCAGCGATATGTAGAAACTAAGGACGATGAATATCATGTACATGCAGGCGATCGGTATCAGCAGCGGCAGTATGTCTAGAAAACCGGAAACGGACGCGATTAAGGAACGCTACTCTGAGACTCGCCGATTGTCGTGAAAGTCAAATTACTTGCAGAATTCGTCTGCGGAGAAGTGTTCCTTCCAGAATGTGCCGGGCGCCGCGTTGGTCAGCGATATCCAGTACGTGACGTTCAGGCCTTTCGTGGAAGAGCAGTCGGCTAAAACTATGAACCACCATCTCGGCCGGGCCGAGATGAATCTCCTCTGGCTGTCGCATCGGACACCGTCGTCATCCTCCACGCATCCCGACGATAGCCACGACGTGTTCAGTGGTACTATTTGACCGTAGTGGATGTTGAGAATACTCTCTTTCTCCCGACATGTCTTATTGGAAGGATAGACGGTGGGCCATTGGTGTGCTCCATCGTAGTACAGCAGGAGGTTTAGATTACGTTCTTCACCTCCTAATTCAAAGTGATACCGAAAAGTACCGCTTTCTGTTAGAAAACAGAATCTCGCGACGAATGCCCAGTTCTGAAAAATCATGATATTCAGATATTTGTCATATGTTATTTCTTCGAGCGATTTTATGTGTCATTAGAACTCGTTCTACGAAACGGTAAAACGGCAACATTGTAAAGCGGCTTCTGCATCGATCAGTATTATTGCCTACATCTAAATATAATTGCCTATCTATTATAAAGACAATATTAATTGCAAAACCACGTGCAATAGTTATAAAAAAATATCAATTATAAATCTTTCAATCTTTTCGATTTGCGGATCATTAAAATGTTAAAATATTCGAACGTTTATTGTCAAAACAATACTTAAATAACGAAAAAAGAATGAGGACTTTATCCTTCCGGAGTTCTTACTTTAACGTTAATCGTCGTCTGCTCTATCTGTATACAAATCGCACTCGGTTATTTTTCGTTAACAGCAGGTGGAAACTCGGTTTTGCTCGTACACGTACGCGCAATAGTATTGATCATGCAAGAGCCGCGCGAAGCCATGGATCGAAACGCCGCCGCTGAAACGACTCGCGTTTCCATTTTATGTTTCATAAAATCGATTCCGTCCTGGTAGTTGGTAGTTACTTCGTGTGTTATCAAGTCGCCCTCGAGTATTTTGGCATCGGCGTGTCGCAGCAACGGCAGGTGCGCGATCGAGAAGAGCAGCAGCAGAAAGACCAGCTTCACCGAGTTCCGAGTGCGCGACGCTCGTGCGACGAGCGTTCCTCCGCACATAACTACCGCAATCGCTACGGACGCATACTGTCAGCGGCCGAGCGACCGCTTTGATCAATATTTCCCGGTGCCATGACTCGTATATCGATTTGATTATTCGCACGAAACGGGTCGACATTCGCGAGATTGCTGTTGTAAAAGAGGAAAAAAAAAGAAAAGGGGAGAACAACCCTTTCGTGCTCGAAATTTCGCGCTATCATAGATGTGTGTTCCTCCTTCTGTGTGTTCCTACTTTCTATATGTTTTTTCTCTAATTTTTCTGTTTCCTTTTTCATACATGTTTCGACTGCAGGAAATATAATTAAAATAATAGCAGGGCTAAAAACTTACTTTAATTACTCTATAATTACTTTATTATTTGGATTGTTTATTACTCAGCACTTTTTATGGAACGGGATAATTGTAGATGTCAGATTTTGGAGCGAGGAAGAGAAAGGAAGAGCGAAATTTGTCTGTTAGAGAATGTAGATAAAAGAACGAAAAGAAATATTTTTGAGTACAGTATGTACGCTAATTGCTCGCGTGTCCCTGACATTTGCGTGCATGTCGCTTGCGCAGCATGTAGTATGCATGTGCAATGCGTCGTGTTCTCCACGATTGATCGAATTGATTACTTGCAATACAACGGCGAAGAAATAACAATGCACTCGCTGTAATATAACGTGCTATTTTATTAAAAACTATCTTTGGAGAAAAAAGTGAATTTTTTAACAAATATATACTTTTTTGATATAAAAAAGAAACGAGAGAAAGCTATAAGCTTAGGTATTAAAAAATAAAAGGATGACAAATGTGCAAAGAATAGAAAAAATTGAATTTAAAAGAATTGCTCGAAAATAAAGAGATCACATTCAGATTGAAGATTTTGCTCTCCCGATAAGTTATTAAAATGTATTTATTAATTATTAAAAGAGTAATACACAATACAATTAAAAGAATAATACAATTATGAAATAAAAATAGAATAAAGACAAAAATCAGGAAAATATAATTATTTATTTTATGTATATTTATAATTGATAATTAAAATAAAAGTTATCTTACATCTATTTAGAAAAAAAATTTTTAATGAGATAAAATAAGTTATTGAAGCGAGTTGCTGATTTTTTAAATTAACTTTTTTTTTATGCGTTACCGTACAAGTCGGAGTTTTCTGGTTTCGAATAGTTAACAATTGCAAATTAGAAATATACGCGCAAAATCGTATTCAGATTTATAACCTATTTCTCTCTGTTCCATGTCACGTGATACCGCACGACGCACGTTGTCGAGCCGCGGCCGGGAAGTAATAAATAGTTTCGGTTTGTCAAACGTTTTTAGTAATCCTAGATTCCGTTTTCCCTACCTGTAGAAATTAGACGGAACCGCCAAAACATATACCTGTATAATATTTCACTTTAAATACAGAGAGTGTATGTACATTAATTCAGTTATAAGAAGCAGATTTTAGATTCGTGCACAACAGTTAGGTTAGGTTTTAAAGATGGTTACAAAAGCCAGCAAACAGAGTCCGAGAAGCTTTAAAAGTGAGTCGTTGCTGTATATACCGTAAAAATACATGTATCCCGAATCGTGTTTAAACGAGGTTATTTCGGATTACAGCGTTATGGATTCGCTTCGACGCCGACAGCTTCGACAAGCACCAGCTGTTTTTCAAGGAACACTCCGTGAGAAATCAGGAACCGGAGTATCCTAGAAACAGAACTCTTTTTGTATTGAATATACCGCCGTACGCTACCACCGATTGTCTGAAACATGCGTTCGCCGATCTCTGCGGCGATGTACGGTCCGTTACGTTTTCAAACGCGAAAGGGTTTAAAACTGCATATATCGTTTTCAAGAAGGAGTCCTCTCTGGACAGGGCGATGGAACTTTCGGAAGATTGCGTGATTACGTTGAACGGTGACAAAAGTGTGTGCCTCACAGGATTAGAAAGTGAGTATTGTATTTTTAATGTCATAGAAACAACTTGTCTCTTATAATCTGTATCTAGATTTATCTCTATTTTTAATTATTTCAACAGAATGGTGTGCAGAGTATAATAATACGTTGTACGACGAGCGACTAATGAAAACCGACATCGAGGAATATGTAACTTCGTACGACAAGCAAGTACAGAATCGTGTCGCACGAGAGAAAGCTGCGGAAGAGAAGGACGAAGGCTGGGTAACTGTAACGAGTGGAAAGAAAAGAGGGCAATTTGCGCCGACCAGGAAGGAATCTACCATCAGCAAGGTGCAACAGAAGGAGGAACAGCGCAAGAAGAAGAAGCAATTGCTTAACTTCTATACTTTCCAAATTCGCGAGACGAAAAAGCAGAGTAAGTACAATTGTGCATTACAAAATTCTTCGTAGTGGTTTTTTTTTAGAATGCGCTTAATCTGTACGATCTTGCTTTCAGATTTAGCGGAGTTGCGGAAAAAGTTCGAACTGGACAAAAAAAGACTACAGGAATTGAAACAAAAACGGACGTTTAAGCCATTTTAGGTACGTTAAATGTTGTAAATAACTAGGCTAAGTAATTAGGATATGATTGTAAAATTATTAAAATCAGTTGTAATTCGTTAGAATCTTTATTTTTTGGCGAAACAAGTTATATACAATATAATTGCCTAATGATTTTATTTTTTATGTACAAACAATAATTATTCAGAATATTGTCGATTAAATTAATTCATCGTCATCATTGTCGTCGCTATTGTCGTCGTCATACTCATATCCTCATCTCAAGCTGCTTTAGTTGCATAAGTTTGTAATGTCCATTCTATCAAAAAGTGCTGATACGACAGTGGTTGCAGAAGGGCTAATAGTTCCTCTGAAACGAATGTTAATAATGATATATATAAAAATATGGTAATACGATTATAATATGTGCGCGCGAATACATTTTATAAATACGTATATGTATAAGATACACACGTTTATTTCCGTAAATGCAGTTCGCAGACATGGCCGCGCTGACGGCTTGCGCGAGTCGTTCCATAGCTAGGTCACGCGAGACTGTTTCGATGTTCGGACGATTTTGCAGATTCGCCGTCAATAACCGAGTAGTAGATGCCAAATGTTGCGCCGAGATCGCGTGCTTGTTGCTACCGCTGTTGTTCAGTCGTAGCACCGAGTCCATGAGTAACTGTTGAACTTTCGAGTAAAATTTTTGCGACTCTTCCTGACTCTCTGTGCTTTCCGTAGTGTCATGACGCAGAGGACTCAATATGCACCATCTGTAGATGAAAGAAAGAATGGTTCGATGTTAAATGCTTTTGTTCGTCATCTTTGTGCAAAGTTATAGAATGGGAAATTACCTGAACAAGCCTGCTATAGGTGTTATTGGGGTCATCGGAATCCCGCCGGTGGGCAATGCTGGATTGTCCAACAGGGGTGTTAACAGTAAACTCGGATTTTCGTCGATCCACTCGCCTACCAATCTGAGCAGCTCGGTAGGCGGATCTTTGTCCTCGTACACTTCACCTATCGCCGTCAGCAGGTTGGCAGTGAAATGTGGCGCGAGTATGGGTAGCTGCTTCAGTTTGTCGATGGATCTCGGGGTGAGCACGAAGTAGTCGTTGAGCATGTGCCTCGCCAGTCCTACGCTCTGCGGCGAGGTGGAGCCCAACTGCTGCATCCAAATGCCAGCTGCGTTTAGGACCGCCTTGTTTTGCGTAGCGATCGCCAACGACACCAGGTTACCTAGGATCTTGTATCTGGGACTGTCCGCCGGGAAGAGCGACAGGAAGAGGGCATTGCGCACCGCGGGACTGCCGCCTGGGCTCTGGAAGAAGTCGCTCATGATCTCTATCAGCTGCAGCTCATGTATCGCCGTTGTCATGTTGCGTTTCTTCCGCTTCTCTACCTCTCCGAACACAAACTCCGATATCAAGTCCATTTGCAGGTCCACTTGCTTGCCCGGCCTGCAGCAGAGTACCTCTTGACAAACGAATAACAATTAAAATTTAATATTCAAAGAAGGAAAGAGAGTCGTGATACATTAAAATGTAACGTAGATCTGTATATTTTAGCTGCATAATATTGAAACATAGATAAATACATTTTAGTATGTTAAATGTTGCTGTAAATAACATTGGGATACGATTGTAAAATTATTAAAGACAAGTGTGTCGTGCTATATTTTCGAGATACAGAGAGCACAGCTAAAATAAACAGACCAGCGGCGTCGAGATAACCTGTACCACTCGTACCTATTCTGCATAGAGCTTCCCTGGCGCAGTAAGGGAAGTCCAGCTTTCTAAGTGCCTGCTTCACGTCGCTCCCGGACATCGTAGCGTAACGCGGACGCAATTGTCGTATCGAATACCGAAGGAAATTGTCTCAACCGTCTCAACTTACAGCGTTTGACCGGTTTGACAGCGATCATGTGCACGCGCCTCTATATATGCATGATATGTAGAGGGGTAGTAGTAGGTGCGCGTCGTGCGCCGCGACGACGCGGCGCGCAGTGCGCACCGGCGGCGCGGCGCGGCCGACGCCGGTGGGGCCCCTCGCCGCGCAGTGGCGCCACCGGCGAGTAGGTTGCGAAGCGCATTATTAGTCAAAACAATCCGCCGAATTGGTGATCTATTTTTAGGTCGCGCCCACCGTAATCCACGGTGCTGCACCGTTTTTCCCCGGAGAGGCCCGGAAAGAGAAGTCCGCGCGGCCGGTGCCCTACCGCGACGCCGTCTCGCACCCGCGATAAGGTTCAACGACCCCCCTTCCCCATCGTGGATTGTGACAGGCCAGGGAGCCGTGCGGCCGTGCGCGGGCCGGCCATGTTTATACCGTGGTGAGAAAATTTTCGAGCCGTGCGCCGACCGTGCAGCCGCCGCCGCCGCCGCGAGCCACGAGCGGGACTATCTCCACGTGCGCCGTGGAAGCGCGACGATCCCCGCCGCGCGCGTACCAGCCCCGTGCCCCAGGAGGCCGCCGCGGGACCGCAGCGCAGCGTTCGCCGAGGAGCCGACGACGATGGAGTCCTCCGACAGGGGTAAGTCTCGCCGCGCGAGGAGGATAACGACACCCGCGTGGGAAAACGGCGGGGTCAATATTGTGCATCTTGACGCGGACGCGCTCCCCCCCGCGGGGGGGCAATGGCAGTGTCAGGGTCGAAACGGAACTGGTTCAGTGACCGCGTTAAGAGTCGCACGTCGCCGCGCGACGACGCTTCGACGACCCCCCGGGTCGGCCCGGTTGACGGCCGACCTCCTGGCAGTCGAGGTCGCGCCGGACCGTCGACCGCTCCGAGCTCTCGCGTAAATCGCCGTCGCCGATCGAATCTATGTCACGCGGCGCGCTTTTTGCCAAGACTGTACCAACGCGTCGTCCTCCTCTCTCTCTTCCTCCGCCTCTTTCCTCCCTCTCTCTCTCTCTCGCGCTCCCTCGCCTCCCCCGCGTTCTCGCCGTCTCGCTCGCGCGCCTCGTCCGCATCTTGACCAGGATGGAGAGGGAGAGAGAGAGAGAGAGAGGAGAGTGCGCGCGCGCACGGTACGCCTCCAGGGCATCATCCTGCGGATCGCTCACGGGCACGTGGTGGAACGGACGCCGTCGAACGAGAAATTCGAGACGGCGATCCGTCCGTACGCGCGCGCGCGCGCGCGCGATTCTCTCGCCGGCGAGAAAACGACGGACGCGCGGCGACATTTCCCCGCTCGCTCGCGCGCGCACGCCGCCACCAGGGCGGCCGTAACCCGTGAGAGAGTGCTCGACTGGCACGGGCGTTCCGCGTTGCGCAACTGCCGCCGCGCGGCCGTAACTGCGTGTCTTTAACCTACATAGGAGGCCCCGGCGCGCGCGGCGAATCAGAGTCACGGTGTCGTTTGACAAACGGCGCGCACGGGTCGCACACACGTGAGAATTATTATCGCCTGACCGAGCGATCCCCCCCCCCCCCCTCTCGGCCGGCGGCCCGCGTGTCCCCCTTTTCCCCCTTTCCCATCGCCCCCTCCCGCGCGCGGCCCCCCGCTGTACCTCGCCTCGCTTCGTCGCGTCGCGACGTGGCGACACCTGCCGACCGCTCGTGCGCGCCCTACCTCAAGCCAACGCGAATTAACCCTCCCGCGTCGTCGCCGTTCAACCCTCCCTCCCCCGGTGCACGCCCGGTGTTCCCTTCGATCATGAATCGAGACGGGGAAAATTTTGTCACCCTCGATGGAGTAACCTGTCATGGGGAAAAACGACCGCAAGGTTAGAACGGATATTTTTGTCCTGTATTGCCTTACCCGAAAGCCCCCCTTAGGGGGATGATTGAGTGGATCGAGATGCAGGTTGCAGGGGTTGTTACGAATTCTTATTCATTCTGTGCTTGAATAACATGTCACTATTGCGAGCCGAATTGTCTCGGATATTTAATTAGCAAACGATTTTTCGGAGTTACTGCATAGAAAAAAAATAATATTCTTGATTTGATAATGTTTTTAGTTTTTATGTGGAAATCTTGAAATGGGATATATTGCAATAAAAGCGAAGAAAACTTGCTTGTATGAAGTCATTTTATATGTACAGTTAAAAAATAAATTTGAAATTCTCATAAAAAGATTTACAGATTGTTGCGTATACGAATATTATAAGTTTTGATTTGACACTTCTTTTTTTCTGTGTATACAAAATTCAAAGTAATTAGCACCAAATAGTAAACTTGCTTTGGATGAACAAAACTGAAGCTTCGAACAATCCATTCGAACCGGACAAATCGCAGTTAATCTGATATTTCGGTGATTTAATTGCAGTTATTAGCGCGATCGACTGTCGAATCAAACGATTCGTTCGTGAATTTGATATTTCGTCGCTACGCAATCCGAGCAATTTTATCGCGACCCGGAGTTTGTACAATTGATCTATCATACCATCCGATTATGCGTGGGTTTCATATTCGCCCAAATTGTTCAGTAGTCCCGTGATTCACGTCGCTCGTTTCAGCGACGAATCTGGCGTGATACAGATTCATACGCGAATAACAAATAAGTCTCTCGAAAACCAAATTGAACCCAACTCCGGAAATCTTTCAATTTTGGAAATTTAAAACATTAGTTTATAATCTCTTTCTTTATGTTTATTTCGAGGATCTTGTGATCTCCCATAAAATCGGGGATGTCTGTGATCAAATGACCACACAGTTTGGTTTTGGAGCGGTTCAAATATCATGATTTTTGGGTAGGCTAGAGAAAAAGGAAGCGCGATAAGAAGCCGCGAATATACGCGCGTGGAGTAAAATCGCGCTCGCGGGAGCGCGTCTCGTTTCTAAGTTTGGCGCGGCGGATGGCGGCGTGCGACCCAACCGACGACCTTTCTGCATTCATTCCGGTCCCCGCGAGATCACGGCCACGACTCCTCGCCTCGTTCCCGCTTCTCGCTGCTCTTTTCTTCGCATACCTCGTCGCCTTCGTTGCCTCGCCGTTGCTTTCCTCTCGCTTTTCAAGACGTCGCGCTTCGAGCACGGCGGTCCGTCTGGTGGGATAATCCGCGGCCAATTGGACAGGACGTTCGTTCGTGCTACGTGAATTTTAATGCACGACCACGCAAATCTGCCGGAGAAACGAAAGAAGAAAACACGAAGAGGTCATCGTTTTTAAATTTACGAAAGAATGCATACGCTATGCGTTTACCGAAGACTGAGACATTATTTTCTGTATACCTGTCGCTTAAAATATTACACGCGTCGAGAAAAGATTAGGAGATGCGAAAATTTCAACTCGACCCGCTCAATGGAAAACCTCGTGTCGATGGAAAAAGTATTCATGGAAGCTGGTTGGTTTTTGCGGTTGAAACGAAAATGCTGTCAGCGTTTTTACGGGCGACCAAAAAGGGATGACGGGAAGCGGAAAAGGCGTGTGCACCGACAAAAGTGCATCTATGAGTTTTCTGACCTGCTAACCATCCTAAGAGGATCCACAAAATTCCGGGATTCCTTTGTCCTCGACGCAGGACTGCAGGACGCGCGCGTTCCAACCAGCGTCGCCCTTTATCCTTCATTTTTAATCCGCGTACACCATCCACGCGGCGTTTTGTTCTCTTTCGCGAGCCACTCTCTTTCTCTCTTTCTCTCCTCTCCCTGTTGGTCTCTTCCTCGTTATATAAGTCCAAGGACGAGCCGCGCTGCTACGTGTACTTCTCCCTCCACCACGTCGCTTCTCTCTCTCTCTCTCTCTTTCTCTCTCTCCCTTCCCGCTCTCTCGTTCTCTTCGTCCTTCTTCGATCTCTTTCTCCCTCCCTCGCTCGCTCCCGCTTCCTCTCGTTCGCAACGCCGTCCTCCTGCACCATGCAGCGCATCAGACGACGCCTTATACGCTGCTCCTGTTATTCTTCTAGCTTCCATACTCTTTGCTTCAGCGTTCAGCGTAGTTCAGGGTCTTCCAAAGCGAGCATCGCGAATTCTGCGAAGAGGAAGGGAGAGAAAGAGAGAGAGAGAGAGAGGGCGAGCTAACACAGCAGGCGCGACGCGAAATCTCAAAGTGCAACAAGGTTTTATACCGCAGGCTATCCTAGACTTCTCGGCTATACAGGGTGTCCGAAACACGTCGAGCCATCTTTCACTTTTTCAAAGACTCGTGCGCATCTCAGGTATAAAAATCTAACGAAGGGAATGATTAATCGATTTTCAAGCATTGCGTTTTTCGAGGAACTTATGCAAGCCTGCGAACTGTGTGTTCTGCCTGTCTTCTGAATTTATTCTTTCTTTTTTTTTCTTCTTTTTTTTTCGGATCCAACGTTAGCGTTTGAACTCCGACGAGCAGGTCGATTGCCATGGCAGGCCAGCCGGACATCTGTTGGCGTCATCTCGGTTGCGCCCAAACTGTAGGCCCTGTGTACGCTCGTACGTGGCTTTCCTAGAAGCGATGCAAAATTACGAAAAGGGCACGTCGCGAAGAAACCGCTCGGGAGAAAAAAGAAGAAAATACGATTGTGATGTAATGCAGAAGGTGTTTCCGCGATTCGCTATTTTCAACGTCTCCCGCGCGCGCGCGCGCGCGTCATCGGCAAGATTGCGAAGATGGAAAAATATTCAGCAAACGGCCGTCGTTAGCCGTCATTAAGGCGGGAGTTCTCAGGTGCGGTATGTCGTTTCTCAGAAGCGGCGTGCACCGTATCTAATTGCAGATGCACCGTCGTTGGTATCGAAACGCGGGACGAGATGCTTCTTAATTCCTCCTTCTCTCCCTCTTCTCTTCGCTCGCTCGCTCGCTCGCTCGCTCGCGCTCGGATTTCGCGCCAATTAATGCGATAGAATTTCGCGAGCGTGGGCGCACGATATGCACATTCGCTATTTAGATATTCGGTTTGTCATATCGCGCACGGCCAGGACGTCCTGCGGTTACAAGCGTTTTCCTGAATGGCAAGGGCGAGGAGAAATGTCGGACGTGGGCGAGAAATTTCGACACGACTTGTTTGTTTTCGACGTAATGCCGATAATCGCGAGTAAATGCGTCAAAAGTGAAAACGTGCCTCGTGCGTCATCAGACATTCCGTCGCGCTTGGAACAAATTTCGGGCGAGCCGATAAAAAGTCGCTGCTTTTCTCGCTCCCCTATTTCAGATACAAATCGCGGATAAATAATCGTCAAATTTATTACATTTGCACAGTCGTACTGTCAGCGAGAGAGATCGCTCGATTTTTTTTTCTCTTTACGATCGAACGGAGAATCGGCGCGACGAATCGACGCCTGACGCACGCTTCTAGACGCGTATGTACGAACGCGCGATACGAGCGTGCACACTCGCGACGAGTTTATTGATCGTTGCAGCACGCGATCCGGGAGGAGCAGCGCAGCGCTGCGCTGCACCGTGTGCTCGAGCGGAGCGCAATTATGCAATCGCGGTTACGCAATTGTTGCACGGCGCATTGTTGCCGTCTTCTCATGGCGAGGCGAGCGCAGAATGCGCCTGGTCGACCCAGTGACATTGGCGTTGCCCACCGCGGAAACAGGGACACACCTACTCCATGTAGCGCGAGCCATGTGCCACGAACGAAGGCCGCGACGCGATTTGTTCACGCATCGCTAAGCCTCCTTAGCGGTTTTCTTCTCGCGTGCGAATCGCGCTTGGATCTGCCTCCTTAGCTATTCGCGCTTCCTAGCGTGATCATCCGGCGATATGGAGATTGTTAATGACACGCATAATCGACGCTTTGCGAGATACGTTCCGTTCGACGTGGCGGGGAAAAAAATTGAAACTTGACTGCTACCTATTTAGCATGCAGAAAATACGTTTGCCATTCACGTCATTGGCAGGTTTTTTTTTTAGGCCTGCCCGTCGGCCGGCCTGTGAAAAAGCGCACCTTCTATACGCGCTCGCGTTTAATGGCTGCATAAATTATCGTCCCTGACACGGTAACACACAACGATTAACGATAAATAGCTGATAAGTAAATGACAAAGGGAAAATTAATTTCCTATCGCCCGGTAAACAAAGTGGATTGCATTTTATTTAGAGCACCTCGTCGAAGTTAGCCTCGCAATCGTGACGCCACTCGATTACCGCTTGAAACTGCGTATCGCGCAATTCAGTGTGTGTTACAATGGGAAAATAACTCGCGGAAGTGGAGCGTGTTTTTTTTCGATATTAAGCGGCATGTGTTGCATGCGATGAGTATTCGATAACGCGCATAATTCATATTGCGTTAATTTTCGTCCCGAAGTGGAATCGGATTTTAAATGGATAATTGTTATCGCGAAGCTCGTGGAAATCGAATTAATTGCCGTTTTAACGCACGAACGAGTGATCATTTGAAAAATAGACTCGGCGTTTTTGTTCCCTACCGTTTGTCGGTCGATTATTATCGCAACGATATTAACGATGTTGTGCAGCATCGTGCATTATACAAAGTATGTGTCGCATAACTGTCTATAAATAATTCACGTAAATATATAGTAATTATTCGCTACTTGCCGTAAATTATCTGAATAATTCAGCGGCATTACCGCCAGCGATCGAGCGACTCGATGAATTTTTCAAATTACGAGGACTGGCCACGGGGATATAACCGAGGATATCCGTTCAAGCTCGTGGAAATAAAAGCGCGCGATCGCGCGCTTCTCTTTTTACTCCTTTTACGAGAATTATAAGTTTCGTGGGGTTCCTTAACGCGCCGCTACGCCTCTGTCGTCCACTTTTCCCCGACTTTAGAGTCTTGCCACGAACGGCGGCGATTCCCAACGGCCGCGGCGATTATATCCGAGGCACGGTCGGTTCGCCAATTATTTCGCCACGGCTGCGGGCCGACCTTGGCCGGGAGCAGCAACGTTGCACGGGGCCCCCGCGCGCGCGTTGCCCGCGCTTAATTAAACACGTACTGATAATTTAGTTACAGGGATTGCACGGCGCACCATTGTACGCGCCATGTCCGCAACCGCCACCGCTGCGCGCGCGTGCATGCGGGTAGGCAATTAAGATATCCCGCGGTTGCGCGATCGCGCTCGCGCGCGTGTTTCGGTTTCTATTACGCTCCTCTCAAGGACTGTCTCGCGCCACCGTGAATTTCATCGTTGTTGGATCCTCGACGCGTTGGACGCGCGACGCGCGACTTCTTACGCGGTGATCGATGCGGAATTGATAGTATTGCAGCACGAATTGATAGTATTGCGGCACGACCGGGCAATTTTAGCCAATTGCGACGAACACGCACGAGCGGATCGGCGCGGCGATGCGCTCGTCGCTCGACTGCTCGTCGTGGAACAATGACGGCACGGCGCGTGCCACTCGCGCAATACGCGCGGACGATATCGGGAAAAAATATACTGTACTTCCGGTCAGAGAACATCAACGGGGAATTAGGGAATTAGGGAGTCTTAATTAGGAATTAGTACAATTGATTAGATTAGTTCAGTCTTTTCTTTACGAACGCAAGTGTCGAAACCTTGCGTTACGAAACACCGGGTTTTTACTGTTTTCAGCTGACCGAGTCGCTCTTCGAGACTTTATCAGTCGCGAGACGTGACGTGTTTGATTTACTTTGCGACGTTAATAGCACCACGACGAACTTAAGAAAGGAAAAAAAATCGAGAGCCGCGTGCATGACCAGCGCAACGGAGTAGATATGTAAAACTTTTAAATACGATAAATGCGATAAAGACGCCGCGTTCCCGATAATGAAGTTGCGCCAATACTCTTTTCTATGTATATAGCCGGACTCGTAAAACGGACTCGCTAAAATGGTCGATTGTAAAAAGGAGTATTTGTAACACACGGAGTACTTTTTTTAAAAACATTATTCTCGTCTTTAGTCTTTGCTCTTTCGAAAGGAAAGAGGAGAGAGAAAAGACTCGCGTGCAGAAGATATTACAGCTTGTTTTCAGCGGAAATTTTTTATCTGCCAGCTTCTCCGCACGTCCAGCCAACAACGGCTGAAATTACCATTCCTCGCCGTTTGTTTCATATTGATTTCTCTTTCTGCCTTCGAGCGTCGCGAGTTGGAAAATTATTACGAAAACGTCGCATTCTCAAACGTGCTTTATATATAAAATAGAAACATAAGGCTCGTCTATAAAAATTCGAGCTTAAAAGTTTTCCGTGTAATTATTATTTTCGCAAAATTATGAGATCGCCAGTAATGTGTTAAAAAGCAAATTTTTTGCGCTCGCGCTCCGTCATCTCAATTTGCAGTAGCGTCAAAGTAAAAAAAATGGCGCCTCAACGATGTTTCTCCCTATGGCCATTACCACGTCCCCGCGACTGCATCATTTCCATAATATAATTACCGTCGCCGTCGAGAGCGTCAACAAAAGGCCACCACCACGGTCGGAACGTGTAATATACGATATTCATCATATACGCCACCGTATAGCGATACCGTTTCGTGGCGGAATAAAACGCAGGACTTCCCACACGACGGCGCGATGGTGCGCGAGCGCGTTACGCAATTCGCGCGTGGGTGCGGGGGAAGGGGGCGCGATGCCCCCTTTGCTGACTTTATCTCGAGGGCACGCACTCCTCGCGCAGGAGGATTAGGGGAGGAGGAGACAGGGAGGTTGCGTTCCGCATTGAGCGTGAGAAAAACGCGTCGAGTGTTGTCGACTGGACTCGCGCAATAACTTTGACTCTGATTTTTATTTCCTTTCCCCCCCCCCCCCCCCGCTTCCTCTCCCGCGTCTCTCCCGTCTCTGTCCTTCCTGCGTGCGACCAGGCGCGTCATTTATATTTCCGCAAGACTGTGCCTCGACGCGCCACGCACCCGCGCACGCAGATTGCGTTACGAAACGATTTATTATCGCACTGTCCCCTCCAAGGTCGGCGACGACGATGAACGCACCTCGCGCGGAACTCCGACAGGTGAGATCGCGATGGTGGCGGACGCGCTCGGCTCCGCAGCTGTTCTGCTAGGAGCTAGAAGCTAGGAGGGACCGGGATGGTGCCCTCGGGATCGTATCAGGATGGAGTCTCTACGAGGTCGAGGTTCCAGTTGAAAGCGTGGGGCATTCAGAGCCAGAATGGTCAGGTTCATAATATGCTAAATAGACGTATTCGTGTCTAAAGCGAATTTTACTAACTATAGCCTTCGAGACGACTCTTCCCTCTGAACGCCTCACATTCCAATCCGAAGATCGCGTTTAGCTCGCAACTGATAAGCGTCTAAATAAGACAAGATACTCTGTGATTTTGATTATTTCATTTTACTTGTCTTACTCTCACGTTTCGATCTCGGTAGGTTGAGTGCTATCGATTCAATAGACGTTTCCCTTGCTGTAAAGAATTAGATTAGTTTTATTATCGTATTAGGGACCCCTAGAGAACTTCTTTGCTGAACGTACGTCGGCGAAGAACCCTCCCGTGATTTTTTTTTCTCCTGGTGCTGCGTCGACCGCGTTTACGAAAAGTCGGTCACCACGTGCGCACACCGGAAAAGGGGGGAAAAAAAGAGACTAGCCTGCGATACATACGAGGATACATTAAGAAGCTCGGGCGGGTACTTTAGAGCCTTACGTTTGGCCTCGGGTTTCGTCACCCGGTGTAGGGCATCGATCGCGCCATCGCCCGCTGGCAGCCCGGGAGAGAGCGAGAGAGAGAGAGAGAGAGAGAGAGGGGTCGAGGAGCGGGGGCGGTGGTTCGGCGCCGGGGTGTCGTCTGGATAGAGTGGGGCAAGTGCACTCCGGCACACTGCAAGCAAACCCTATATGCAATTGGCTGGAAAGTGCATCGCTGGAGGGGATGCTGGAAGAGAGGCAGCGAGAAGAGAGAGAGAACGGGGGAGAGGGACAGAGAGGAGGAAGGGTCACGGGAGGGGGCGGGCGGGTGCACATACGAAGTAGACATATAGGTCAATGTCGGGACACTCCTGGTGCACTGTTTAGCACGAGTCACCTACTGACCTACTTGCCTCCTCCTTTTGCGTACCCTGACCAGCGTACGTACCGATCCCGGCTTCCCGGTTGCGGGCGTCGCATCCGCGCTGCACTTCCCCGGCGTCAGCCCCGTCCGGTCCGACGGAGAAATACATTATTCGCCCGCGTTCGCGCGGACCCTCGCAATTCCAGCGGCACGCGCGCTAAAAACGATGACCCGCGCCGATAACGCGGCCGGCGACGCGATATCAGTATTCGGGCGTCGTAGAAATTATGGTCAACATTCGTGTCGTCGTAGCCGATTAATTATGGTCCGCGGTATATCATATACGAATGTGATACGATTAATATCGCGATACGATCAGTGTCGCTTGCAATATTAATTCAGCAATTTACCCATGTATGTTCCCGTCGTGTACACAAGTGTAATAAATCCTCCATTGTTTTTTTGTACGGATGTATCCCTATTTCCTCCAACCATGCCCTTTCGTGTTCTACGAGTTTCTAATTCTCGCATCATAACTCACGAACGAATTGACGAAATTTAATGGTCCAAAGCGCAAATTAAAGCTAAAAGTAGTAGCTTTAATTTGCGCTTTGGAACATTAAATTTCGTCAATTCGTTCGTGAGTTATGATGCGAGGATTAAAAGGGCGGAAAAAACGTTGGAGGAAATAGGGTTAAATTTGCTAAAATTACGACCAGACAAAACAAATAGTACTGCACTTCGCTTTAATAAAAAAGCTGCGTCGAGAATTGTGCGAGAGGCGTCGCAGAACCGCCGCTTTGCAATTCACTCGCGGTAACCTCCGCGTTCTATTTACGGCGCTGTCTTCCGAGATGCAACGCACTTGCATTGGGCGCGCTCAGGTGCATTTCGTCATCCGGACGTTTCCGGAGCGGAAAAATTTCAGCGATGCGAGATGCGATAAAGAAAGAGCGTAGGTCGTCCCCGCAAATCCCGATCGGATGACCTATATTCCCTCGTGCTTTCATCCAACAGGTCCTCTTTGGCATCATTGGCCCGATTCAGCCTCTTTCCCCGCTCTCCCTCTCTTCCTCTCTCACCGTGATTTACATCTCGCCCCCGCAGAATGTGTGTCCGCGTCGTTAAGCGTCGACATATTTATATTGACACATTTTTATCGCGGTCGCACTCGGCTGGATGATACAATAACACAAGTAACAGTAGTAATATTAATAAAATAAATGTTTCTCGCTATTTTAGAGAATGTTCAAGAACTAGAGAGAACCTAGATAATTAGAATTTAGCGACTCGTCTATATAAATTATTTGACATTGAGTGTCGATTACGATACAATACAAATCGTTTATGCGAATCGTTTCGTGAAAAACAACCGAAGTCTAATTTCGAAGACGTCCAGCGAATGGCGAATGGCGATAAACATTGGATTTCAAGACGGAGTTGCGCTGTAACGAAAATAGATCGGAAGCGAAAGATTTGTACGTAGAGTGCTCCACAGAATTGCCGAATGTCCGTCATTCAATTAAGAACGACATTCGATCGTTCCTCAGGGAACTCGATAACTTCTCGTTGTGATAAAACACGCCTGGAGAATTCGGTTTCACCGTGCTGCAGTCTCGCGCGAGTTTAACACGGTGTACGAGACGATCGATGCGCGCGATCTCGGGTGCGGCGGCCTCGCTGGCCGGACAACACCGATTGCCGATTTAATCGGGTGCGCGCCACGTAAATGCTCGCTTTACTTATCGCCTCGAGGTATCGCGCGTTTCACGCTTGCCCGCTAATTGGGGGAGTGTCCCGAGGCGAATCGAAGGTAAAACCGATCGCGCTCCGATGTAATAATAGCGGCACGTTGCTTAGCAGTAAGACACCGTGTATATTTAGAAGGCGACGAACTTTACGAGGCTGCTCTCGTCGACAGCATCGGTCGCCTCTCGTTCATACGCCACCAGCCGCGGTTTTACGTGACGTATAGCTTCATTTACCGATCACGCGGCGGGAATGTCAAGGCCAGCCTGCCAGTCGCGCGCGATGCAATTTTCAGTCCAAGTGCAACCGCTCTGGCGTAGCTCGAGAGGAGAGGGGGAAGGGGGGAGACAGCTTTTTCACCCGGGAGAGGCGAAAAGGAAATCGCGCGCGCGCGCGCGTGCCCGAAATTGGGTCAAGTGCGGGTAAGCGTGACGCAAGGAGCAGGGCAAGGACCATCCTTCGGATTTGTCGAGGACAGTTATGCCGCTGTCGGAAAATAACACACGGCTATAAGATGAATTACAGAAATGAATTTATAATCAAATATTTTTAGCTCTGCGTCGTATATCCGTGTCGAGTGTAAAGCGAGAACATTAAGGGGAATTAATTATAAGAATAAATATACTGAAACACACACACACATCGTCATCGAAAAAGAAATCTTTTAGATTCCTTTTTGACGTCCCTAGTTTTATATATATGCACCGTATACATGCTATGTAATTATAACAGCGATACGTGTATTTTGAATTACGCTCGTAAACAACCACGTTGCAGCACGCTTTTACTTATCGCCAAGCTTGTTACTAACATTTGTTTTCTTTCGTTTTATTACAGGTGAGTACCACGATATCTGTATCGGTTATCATGAACCAGTCCTACCTCGCTCGTTCGTGTTATACTCCTTCGTCACGTAAGTAGCTGCTTTTGTGGTGATTTACATGTTTTCGTGATATCTCTAGGACCTCATAATCGTACCATCTCCAGCAACGTGCAACGATTAACCGTGGACTTAATAAAAATTTACTGCGCTCCGCGAAAAGGAAATGCGCGCAATCCGCTTCTTTATAAGCTTCTCATATCAAAATAGTTTATAGCTCCTACTTTCGCCACATATAAATCCATATCTTCGTTCTAATTCTTGCGCAGAAAGCTGTAGGGTCGTTATATTTAAATTAGAGAAAGAAAAAAAGAAGAGAATCAAGTTTGTGGTGATTTTTATCACATCCTTACACGTTTTGGAACGATAGATTACTTCCGTCAGGAGAAACGAGGCTGCCGAATGTGGTATAATTTTTTCCCTCGAAATCGCGCATACACATTCTCCCGCGCTTCGACTGCTTTACCGAACTACCATCCTTAACTAGGCCAAGGTTCACTTCGTGGACCGTCGGGAAACTACCAGATGAGGAGGAGAAAGCGCGCGTTGTCTTTCTCGGCCGTCCGGAAAATGCGATGTCCACGCGGATATACGCTTTATCGAACGGCGATTAAGAAAAATGGTGTTTCAGGAGTGTATAAAGCATCTCGGCACAAAGTTCCGACGAGTGCTATCGGACCTTATTGTTGTCCGGACGGTTTTCCCAAGATGAATTGATTCTGCATTAGGATACCGTTACATCGATAAAAATATCGTTCTCTTTGTGCGACTTGATTTACCTTGAACCGCTGTGTGTACAAAAGCAAGCGTCTACAGCGTCAGCAATTGCGCATTTTTCCCCGGCTATCGCTCTCTCTCTAAAAAAAAAGAAAGGTTTAAGCAAATAGAGTGACGGCCTTTATCTCGGCCTCATTACACCGCTGTTTGCATTTCGATTACACCTCGTACAATGTTATAATATCGTGACAACACGCGCGAGCATACAAAAACGCACGTGCTTGCACAGAGATAACCGCTTCACTATTTTTAGCCTAAAAATTGCGAAGTGCGTCGCATCTCGCGATAATGAATACAACACTCCCCGTACGCGACACGCGGCCATATGTTTTGCGTAATTAAATGCGGGTCACCCGTCTGGATCGCGATGGAAATCGATATTCCCATCACAACGACCTGTCAACGCGCCACCCGAATTTATCGCGCCGACGTGCCGTAGATTTACTTTCAGCTTATTTTATGTTTTATTATTTAGAGTGTACCCGTAAAAGCTAACGAGATACAAAAGTATCAACGAACGAGGACGCGCCCGCCTTTTCGAAATGTCGCACAACACTAGCCTGTAGCGCAATCAAGTTTAATGCCGTCGCAGTGACCGTAAATCGATACAGAAGTTAGCCCGAATTTAAAAAAGAGAGTGGACGCGCCGAGAGGTGGTCCACGTGCGCGATATTATTTCTCTCGTATCCGCAGGCGCGTAAAAGAGGCGCCCCGGCGCGAAATAAACACGTTCCGGATCGGTCGAGAGGAGAGCGATTCGGGTGAACGTACTATTTATACATCGCCTACAAAGACGACAACCGGGCATCTTTTCGCGTCCGTGGCGCACAGTTGAGGAATCTCAGGATCCTCGACAGAATCCGCCGTCGCAATGCAGTGGTCACGTACAATGTCCTTGACTGCTCTTTCCCCCTCTTCCTCCTCCTCCTTCTTTCCTCCTCCTCTCCTCCTCCTCTTCCTCTTCCTTCTCCCTCCTTCTGTCTCTTTCCCTCTCGCGCGCACTGTCGTTATCTCTCTTCTCGCTCCTCTCTCCTCCCTCGTGCCCGCCTCTCCTTTCCACACCTACACCCGATTGATCATCCGTCCTGTCGCTTCTCGTGGATGGGCATTATTTATAGCGTGGCAGCTACATGCGTCGTAACGTGGTCGCGTTAACGCGATCAGTGTTGTACGTGGATTCTCGAGACCATTTCGTACGAGATGACTGTTTCTGACGCCCGGAATCGTGCGTCTGATAAACGCATAGGCTCTCGACAGCACGATCGTATGTTTCCTTGGGAGATTAATCGAGTCGATTCCATCTCAAGCCAGCTAGCTCGAGTAACGTGCGAATTTCCGCCCGGAATTAATGACTCGCGGTAATATAATCGTATATTACTCATTTCTGTAATTACGATCGCTTGTGTCGGGGCCCCCGTGTGCCATCGAGGGATTCGGGGCACCGTGGCGATCCACTGTTCGAGCCCATTGAATATCCCTTTCGGCGTTGTTCTCGCTCTGCGAATTCCTTTCTTGTTTTCTCTCTTTTCCTCGCTCGAAGTCGCTCATTAGGATTCAGGGAACGATTAGCCCCCCCTAAAAAATCGCGAGCTTTCACAACGGGCGAACAATGACGCGGCTGATTGGCGAACCGCTTTAGAATTAGAGGCCGAATTTTGCATTGTACACGGGCGAGACCAGACGAAACAGCTGCTTCGTCCACGCTCGTCTTCCGTCTTCTTCGCCCTGGCTCTCACCTTTTTCTCTCTCCCTCCCTCCCTCTCTTTCTTCCTTCGACGGTCCTCTCCGTCATCGTCATCGCCGCCGCGCCGCGCCGCGCCGCGCCGTTTTCGTCGCCCCGAGTAACGTTTCGGTAGTTTCGGGATTCCGGTCGGCCACGCTGCTTTGTGTCCGGGCCTAGCATACGGCGAACGGCCGAGACGCGGTATACATAAATGCAGGAAGTCTAAATCTGCGGGATAAAAAGTAGAGCGATCCGTCGATCTCGGCTCGAAGGCGTCTGCTCGGCGGTTCCTCGCGAGGAACCCGCGCTGCACGCTATCGGCAGCATCTGCGCGATTCATTACATGATATTACGAGTTTCTACGAGGCACGTAACTTGTTCGTTGAGAATTACGAGCTTCGTCTATGTAGAATACCGATAAATTATAATATTCTCCCTCATGCTTTCGCCTGAAAACCTCGCTCGAGAGCCGAGAGTTCGTTCGAGATCAAAACGCAAGAAAGAAAAATCCGGATGTCCGTACCAATCCTCGTACAATCCTCGGTAACAAAGGATCTCGGTCGTGCGTCCTTTCTGGAGCGAGTTTCCGGACGGCGGTGGTGCGTCGAGGCGCGAAGACTCGTTTATGCATTTTGTAGCGAGACGCGCCACTCAATAGTACGTATCCGTAATGCATAAACTATGTATCGGAAGAAACACGGAGTGAAAACAGCCCGGGGCTCGATGATCCAGACCGACCATGATATTTAAGGAGGTTGCAGCGGTCCAGTCGAGTCAATTGACGGTTTAGAATAAAGTTTTTTATTAGGTCATTAAAAAATCTGTATTAGGTAGCATTTTATTCTCCATACGCTGCTATTGCATAAAACGTATAGTAAAAGTATCATATTATGCATCTTTATATTTTAATTAGCTAAAAACGAAACAGTTTTTTGCCAATGCCAACTTGAAAACTTGTGGTATTGCTAATTATTTCAATATAAAAATGGCATGGATATATGATTTGCCGTTGATAGAATGAAATAATGATTATTACTGGTAGCTCCCTTGACAATTACATAAGCTGTCGATTTCTTAATAACTTTCCGTCGATTATATTAAATACGATTGAAACTTGGCAACGTTGCACTTTTATGGGGTTGGTAGCAGTACTCACCTCTGTGTTGAGCCACGTAGCGGCAGTTGCTAAACGTAAACATGCCGGTGAATTTTCTGTCATTCTGGGTAAGGTTAGGGTTACATTGCCGACGCTGCGTTGCCACATCTACCTACTCGCGAACTATCAACTGCTGTTTCAGTCTAATTTCGATCGCTTTAACTCGTAATATATTTGTTATTAGGTGGTGAATACGTGTTGTTTTGCGTTCTAAATGTTCGCATTAATTTACTGTACGCGTAGGCACGTTTTTTGAGCGTTTATCTTTACTAGATATTAAAGAAAATTGAGATCAATTATCACCGCCAACGCTTTCTCCATATAACCCCATGTAAAACGACGTATTTTTGGAAGCTAATATCTCAGCTCCTGGATGGTCAATAAATCTGAAATTTATTCCACACATGCGGTAGATCCTATACTATCATATATATTTTTTACAAACGAAAATCTTTGGTTGACCAAACTGCTGCAACCTCCTTAATGCCGACGTGATTCATTGTGCGACGATCGGGAAGAGAGCACGCTGTCATTTGAATATCGATCCGAATCCCGGGAGTGCATAAGGGAGGCGAGAGGCGAGCTGCAACGCGGGATGCATTCAGAGCGCGTTTTGTACCTTGCCCGGACCGTTGTCCGCCTCTGTGCGGAATTCCCGGATTTCGCTTTTGTTCGCGCCGGTTTCTCGGCCGATCTCGCTCTCTAGGGAACCATATAGAATTGACGGCGCGCGCGCGAGCGACGACAACGACGACGCCCGGCGAAAACCAGTTCCCGACGAAGAATGTAAACGGAATATCGGCGAGTCCAGTTAACCTTTTCTCGTCCTACTGCTGCGCTCGCAAAAAACCGGCAGCGAACCGGCATGCATTTTCTCGCGTATGCAGTTCACGATCCGGGCATCAATCGGCCTGCGCGATGCTACCGAAAATCACGCGCGCTGCATCGGGATAATGTATAGGAGTCGGAGGGAATATTAAGCTTGCTGCGTTTGTATGTACATACATATTTATTGATTTCCCACAGGCTTACGTTTCATCTACATAATCATCTTAACTAATTACATCTGTTCCACAATGAAACTTACCTTTAATAGTTACCAACTTGTTGCATTTATATCAGAAAATTAAATTGCAAACGCATCTTATATAAATGCAATGTATTACATGATATAAGAAATCTGAAATTCTTAAATTTTCTGGACGGTTCTTGAGCCCTTTAACCCTTTGTAACTCATGTTATCAAAAATAAAAAAAACATTAAACATTAAACATTAAATTCATGATTTAGAATTTTGATGGACACTGCCGGTTTGTAACAGTATTGTCACCAGGAGTTACAAAGGGTTAAAGTTATCGCTCGTGATAAAATTATCAGTCGTAATCCAAAATTAATTCGAAACTCTCTTACGAACTCTGTGATGTTCATTCCGCAGGGGCGAAGTTTAACGAAACAGTAATAGGTAGAGAACAATGCCTTAATTAAATGGCACACGATAAACCGAAAATCAGTTTGACCTTCGCTACTTGAGCGTTAACATTTCTTTTCGCGATAACGAGTCGTGCGTAATCAGCGTAATGCCGCGTATCGGCAGATAAGGGAGCCGCGCGCCGTGGCGCGGAGAGATGGCGACCCAGAATTTCGTAAAAACAAGGTCGACGCACGCGGAACAACAACTGGCTGGTGTATACACGCGTTATATATAATCTCGCGCGCGACGGTCTGCCTTTATAAAGCCATACGACGACGTACGACGACGGCGACGACAGAGAGCTCCGATGTTCTTCGCGAACACGTAATAAACTTTAAAGCTGGAAAGACGGCTCGCATGCACCGGAGAGTGCAGGGGCCTACAAGCGGCGAGTAGGTGGCTAACCTTGACGACCACTCGCAAGCGAGCTTACACGTACACGCGCGTACGTCCACAAACAAACGTGCTCGATGGTGCGCGGTGGTAGTGGTGGCGGCGGCGGCGGCGACGGCGACGGCTGAATGCCGGGATGTGCGTTTCCTCGCGTGATGGCCGTATAGTAGATGTGTCGTGGTGTGGTTGGTCGGCTGGTTTGCCGGGCATATGGGCCAAAGGCACACTGGCCTGCCATCGACGATGCAAAAACCGAACCGACTTCCTCAACCCTTCACAGCCCCAGCGTGCCTTCGGAGTATCATAACATGCACTTGCCTCGTCGTATTAATACGAGACTGTCACGCCGGACGCTTTTACGAAGCGTCGTATCTCGGAAACCTGCGGCGAATATTGTTATCTGATTTGTTGAGAGATTATTATTTGCTCGCGGTCAATGTCTCTCTTTAATCAACATGCAGTAATCAGCAGTATAGTAATTCAAACATAACATCGATGATTAGTTAAAATTTACAATCTGTCCATGCTGTCTCGGATATTCGTTTAGACGACTCGACGCTTTTAAATGGTCTCTCAACGCTGAGAATTTTTTCATTCATGAAATTCCCACGGTTGCCCGCTCCTTTAAGCTCGTTTCGTGTACGAGGTTCTCGGAGAGTCTCGCTCACGGGTTATCTCGATTTCCTGCGTATCGTGGCGGTTCGCCGGACTATTTTTTATGCAAATAATGTAGATAACCCGTCGCCGGGCCGGTGCGCGCGCTTACTCGCGAATACAGGTTTCCATCGGGCGCGTTGCAGCGGCTTCGGGGCTCCCTCAAAAACGGGCTCTCTCGCCGGGAGGACAGCGGGCGTGCCTAGGATGTTGCCATGGCGAACCTATCGACGGCATCGAAACAGGTGCGGCGCAGGTTGCTCGCTGCGACGCGGTCCACATCTGCGAGCGCGTCTCCCTTTTCGAGTGAGCGCGAAAATATTCCAACGTAAGACAGAAGTAAGCCGTGGCACATAGAACAACTTAAGCAGTAAGGAAATCAACGGTATGGATTCGCTACCGCTTAGGGCCGTGCCTTAAGTTCTTAGACTGTGATTGGCTGATTTGCTTACTGCTTGAGTTTTACTGGTTAAGTTTTTCTATGTGCCACGGCCTTAACACCGCGAGCGAGCCGGGCTCCTTATCGATGTTTGTCGAGCTTTCGTAAACAACCGGACATATCGGAATTGTAAAGAAAACGGCAAATTACATAAGCGACTGGAAAAAAAAATCCCGGGCATACATGTTTTTCTCTAGTCATTGTTGGGAGAACCAGTCGCGCTTTTGTAAAGATGTAAAATTGTTACTACTAAGTTCAGAGGATTTTAAAGAAACATGAACGATCCGGCGAAGATAGCGCGGCATTTGCATGTTAAAGGATATTTGCCACTTGCTCTTGTAAAGGTACGAGCGTAAGAGAATGTCCGAGAACGAGTGTGCGCGAGTTGCTTTTTTCTTTCCAAGAATTTATTTATGTTCAGTCTGGATGTGCTGGTATGAATGGCCGTATTTCTGTAGCAGGCGTGTTACACATTATAGAGAAGAAATGGTTATTTATAAAATTTTCCTTTTTGCAGCACGTGGGCGGGCGTGAGAAAGAGGCGCGGGAAGGGGGAGAGTTGCGCATTCGGCCGCGGTTTATTTCTGTAGCGAAAATTAGTCCGAATCGGACGGAACGGCACACATTTATCCTAGATTATTCCGCGTAGAGATATACGCAATACGCGCGCCGTCTGGCGCGAGCCCGCATCCCGCTTCCGAATAATCCGCTAATGGAACATCGCATCGCGTTTCGCAACTCGCCGGCGCAATGATCTTGAAAACTCCTCCCTGTTTTTTTTTTTTTTTTTTTTTCGTCCGCGACCGTAATCTCTACGGCGCGTCACGTCCCGCCGTGCGCGCAATGGTAGGTAACCCGTATGCACGCGTGCACACACGCTCGTAGCTAATAACGCGTTACCCGCGTATCTAAATATTGCGCACGGCGCACAGATTGAGCGCGCGCCGACGAGATTAAAGCTCCGCGATCGGGCCGATATTCGGCCGATTAAGGCGTGTACCCCGAGGAGAGGAGGAGTAAGTCCATCGTGTTTCGCGATGCTCACCCGCATCTCGACCCGAATCTCATTACGCGAATCTTCTCTCCTCGGCTATTTTCATCGATCGCCCGAGACTATTCGCAACGACGTCTAAAATTACTCCGTAACGCCGCATCCGCCCCGAACTTCTCGCCCCGCGACGCCGGACCCTACGTCCCCGATAAAAGCGCGGTGTCCGATCATGCGCGCGTTCGCCAAAAAAATTATTTCGCGAAACGCATCCGCACGCGCGACGCTCTAATCGTTCACGTTCACGTTCACGTTCACCAGGCCGTCTACCGCCGCCCGAGGGAGAGAGCGGGAGGAGGGTAGCGGCGGGGAGGGAAAGGCGGGAGGTCGAAAAACATCTCCCTGACTCCGATCGAACGTTCCCTCACACGCACGCGTGTGGTGCCCCCCTCGTGCACGAGTACGCGCGTACACACGCTTGCGCGTTCGCCCGCGATCCTCCTCCCGCCTTCCCGCGCGCTTCCCCTTATCGGATTCCGCACGCTCGCTCCGACGGCGCAAATTTCGGTCACACCTGGTAGAATCCCCATGCAAGAGAGAGAGGAGAGAAAGAGAGAGAGAGAGAGAGGGAGAGGGCCTTCGGTGGCTCGCGCACGCTCGACATTGCACAGCGCGCCGTGCAAGGCTCCCGTCCGTCTGCCTCCCCTTCCTCGTTGTTTCCCCTGTTTCCCACCATCTCTCGGGTGTTTCCTCCACTCCCGGACCCCCGACCGAGCGGCTCTCGGTGTGGTGAGGTGGGGGGGACGGGCAGAGGGAGCCGAGAGAGGGGAAGCGGTCGACTCTCCCGTTTCGGCCGTGCACTAGAACTTGACTCCTAAGCTTCTCGCAGTGGCGGCACAAGCTCTATCGGTGGCTTCTTTCCGCTCGCTTCGTCCGTCCCTCTCTCTCTCTTTCTCTCTCTTTCTCGCCATCGTCTGGTAATCTTTCTCTTGTAGTCTCCTTCTCTCCCGTCCTCCTCCCGCCTTTCGTTCCATCGAATTCTTTCATCCCTCTCCGTCCTCCGGCAGCGGCACACGAGACTCACTTGGCGAGGTCTCGAGCGGCGCGGTTCTGTTTCCATCATCGTCGACGCCGCCGCCGCCGCCGCCGCCGCCGTCGTCGACGTCGCGGTGCACGTTTCATCGATTCGCGACGGCCGACGAGTTACGACGAACGAATGGCTTGGCTCGTAAATCCGTCGCGATTTCTCGGTAAAAAGAGAGAAAGAGAGAGAGGAGAACTTCGGTCGAGTCTCTAGCTGGATTCGCAGCGACTGTGGCTTTTCATTTATTTATTTTGTTTATTTCGTCGCGATCGTCAGCTGGGATCTCTGTGCACGAGTCACGTTCAATAAGTCATTACGACCGTCTGTCGTTTGCGATAATAACCACCGTGGTGTTACGTCTAATGAGTCGCGTGCATACACGCCGGCAGTGAAAGGAAAACCCGATAGTTCCGTCTTTCGATGCTCTCAAAAATTGCTTTGCGGTTACCCGAAGAGAATAGGAATATCCGCCTCTTATGCAGATATTACTCCTCGCGTGACTCTACGTGCGCGCCTCCAAAAATTGCGAACTTCCCATATATTCCATTATCCAAAAGTTTTAACTTCCTTTAAATTGTTCGCAAATGAGAGCCTCCGCCGTCTCCTCCTTTCGTCCCTCGGCCGAAATTTCGTTCGATCGCGATCGCGATCGCGACTACGACCGCACGGAATCGGCTTCCGCGATATCGTGAACCGCGATGCTCTCGCATTATAATTATCGATAAAGAATCCCGCAGCTGCCGAGGCCGTCCGAGAGGAACGATCGACCGACCGAACGAACGAACGAACGAACGAGCATTCGTTCGTTCGCGTTCTCTCTCGTTCTTCCTCGTAGCGGGCAACAAAAGTGCAAGTGGAAGAAGCGGAGCGTTAGCCGCCGGGCGGGACTTTGTTGCACTCCTTCTCCCCTGACCCCTCTCTTCGCTCCCCCTCCTCGTCCGCTCGCTCGTTCGCCGACTCCTCCTCGCGTCCTCTCGCCGTTCCTCTGACCCCTCTACTCTCCTGGCCACTCTCCGCCCGTCCCAGTCTCCCCCTCTCGTCCCGAGACTGCACGCTCACATGCAACGAGAGCCAGACCGGCCGGCTGGCACTCAGTCGCCTTTAGCGCCGTGCATCTCCGAGTCAGTCAGTCAGTCAGTCAGTCATTGAGTCAGTCAGTCGGTGAATCGGGTCGCTCGGATACGCGCGAAAGGTATCACCGTTCTCTCTTACTCTCTTTCTCTCCCTTTCCCTCTATCTCCGTCCTCTTTCTCTTTCGCTCTCTCCTCGATATACCGTATGTAACTACACACTTTACTCTCACCTCGCTCTTTCTCTTTCTCTCTCTCTTCTCATTCCTACCTTTCTCCTCGTTTAGCCGTTCCTTCGCCGTGCCTCTTTCTTCTCCCCTTTCCCTCTTTTCACTCGGAGCCCCCTTCGCTCGCGCTGGTGACCTGGTCGCGCGTCCGCGTCCGATGCGTCACGGATTCTCTTCTCTTCTCCTCTCTCCCTCGTTCTCTCCTCCGAGAGTGCATCGTCCAGTGCGCGACGTTTACTTTCCGCGTTCTCGTGCGGCGCGCCGGCGAAAGAACGGAGCGCGCCAGGGAAGGAACGCGCGCGCTGAGCGTGCGTTCCGGCGGGTTCGACGATCGGTTTCGCGTGAGGGAATTCACGTTCGAAGCCTTCAGGTGTCTCGGGCTCGAGACCGGAGGGAAAAGTGGATGCATGCTGTGTGTGTAATATGTCTGGAAAAAGCGCAATGGTGTAGAAACTGCCGCCGCTGCCGCTGCCCCGCTGGTGGGAAACCTCCGGGATGGGCGCGCATTTGTGCTCGCCCGCGCTCCCGAAATTCGAGAAGACCGCTCTTACTCTCTCTCTCTCTCTCTTTACATCTCTCTTTCTCTCGGTGCAGCGAACGCGATTTGTTGTTGCTCCGCGCGCGAGCGTGCCGGACGGAGCGAGGCGAGAGGCGAGCGGATGTGGATGGCTCGAAACTCGCGCTGGGACTCTCTGCGCTAGCTTCTCGCGCTGCCAAATCTCGCGCTGGCCACGAACTCGCTCGCTCGCTCGGACGTTGCACGTTTCGTGTTGCTTATTTTCGTCGCTGACGACGCGGCGCGTATGCACGCCGCAAGGCGAAGGCTTCGTTAAGTTGGTTAACCCTTCTGTTGCTGCACGCCAGAGAAGTTCGCGGTTGACACGGCAAGTAAATTCTTGATACTAAACTTGGCAAAGTCTTTTTGTGGAATGCGCATATCTATCGCTGTAATTTCATGGTCAATGTGTTTCTAAATTCTTGAGAGAACGGTGCAAATCAAATTTTTGCATCACTCCGTTATTGTTATTGTAATTATAATTTTATAAATCAAGATCTTGAGAATGTCATTTTAAAAAATTACGATTTTTTTCTCGCGCTGAGTTTTATCACATTTTATTTCTTCATATTTCTCATCGTGATATATTTTCACGATTGCTTCTTTCATTTTTGCCAAGTTTAGGAACAAGAAACGATCGGTCAGTTGGCGAAGAGATCTTTCCAAGTTTGATTAAAAATTTCTAAACACTTGGGATTAATCATTGCAAGTAACTTCTTTCTTGAAATATTAGTAGATACTATAGGTGATCGGAATGAAGACAGTAAAGACAGAAACGTAACAAAGCCAAAGTGAAAAGACAGTCTCACTTTTCATTAATTAGATTTATTCAAAGAGCAGTCTTTTCGTCGCTATTCATCTCTCTCGTAGATCAAGCTCGACTCCTTTTCTCTTAGCTCCGCGAGAAGCTTTCCGAATCGCGTGAATCTGCAACTCTCCCCGGGCGCGAGTTAGTAATCCGCGTTTAAAGGGTTAACCGCGGCGCGTCCGACGTGCACGATTATCGGAGCCACGAGGCGTCGTTGTCGCGATCGATAGCGCGCCAAGTCGCCACAGTGTGCCAATGGGTTTCCCTGCACCGCTGCACCGGCCGTCGACGTTTTCTGTTTACACGCCAGTCGATCGCAGCAGCCGGGAGAGCGAGAGTGCATATCCCGGGTCCGTCCTTCGGGAGCCGTTTTCGCGACCTTCGCGAGTGATCGTGCGAAAGCTGCATTTCGACGGCGGCGGAGACGGAGGCGGTGGTGGCGGTGGCGACGGCGGTGGCGGCGGTGACCGCCCTCGACGGCGTCGCAAGAGATCGATAAACGGCGGCTACAGCCGTACGGTGGCCTTGCCTGGGTCGACGGGCCGCGCGCGAAACGCGAGAGACGGTGAACCCTTTCTGTCTCTATCTCTCTGTCTTTCTCTTTCTCTCTTTCTTCGATCACGGCACGTTCATCGCGGGCACGCGGAAGTAATCTCGAAATAATCCCTCGACTAAATTTAACAGCGGAACGATCGGCCGATGGCCACCAAAATATAGGCGGCAACCCGCGGAGGGATGAGAAACACGAACTGGCGCTGGTCTGTTACTTGTCTAAAGTTATTACGGGTATAGTCGGCGTGGATTATTACGCTTCGCGAATTTTAGTGTCTATAAAAAGGAGGTAAAAAAAATACGGCTGAATACCAGCGTCGCTCGGAGTCTCCCGTGTCCACTGATAATCATCGCAGCCATCGGGGCGCGTTTCAAATCCTTGCCATTAGCCTCGCCGTTTATTTCGCCGTTTATTTCGCCGTGCCAAGAAGCCACCAGCCGTCGAAGCCAGAAACGCGAGTCGTCACGTCGCGCTTTTGAGCGCGCCTCGATGATCTGAACGCGTGTCGTCACGTGCTATACTTGAACCCGTGCGGAGTAACGACAGGCGCAATGACTTCTCTAGCCGCATATCGCGGCGCGAATCCCGCCGCGGCTGCTGAACGCGCGCGCACACGTGCTACGCGAAATTTTACACTCCGTTCGACACGTTGTCCCTCGCGCGTTAAATTCGTCTCCGATCCGCGCATTAAATTCAACTTTGCGCCGCTTATTGGCCTTGTGTCCTCGTATTCTCCAGTGAGACAACAGAAAGAGAGATAGAAAGATTATTTATAGTCAATATTTATTTTCTTTATTTTCTAAAACAATCGAAAGCGTCCAAAAGATTATTATATAATTTTTTCATCTTTATTACTTTAATTAAGCGAATAAAAATTGGCTACTGAGAGCTTACAATTAAAAATAAAATTGTTACTACTAAGAGCACTTACATTAAAATTTCAAAGGCAAACATTAATACTTTTTTATCCCTGTGTTTTAATGAGAACGCCAAAGTCCGTTTAAGCTAACTACTTAAGTTTTATTTTATCGAACCATAAAAAAGTTATATAAAAACTTAAATTAAAGGAGAATTTTTGTATAGCCAAACTCTGAGGGTTTTTACTCGGGTCTCCCAGACCCGACGGTAATAACCTGGGGTTAAGAACAAATTAGAAAAACGTTGGATATTGAGATCGACATTATTTTAACCCTATTTCCTCCAACCATGCCCTTTCGTGTCCTACGAGTTTCTAATCCTCGCATCATAACTCACGAACGAATTGACGAAATTTAATGTTCCAAAGCGCAAATTAAAGCTAAAAGTAGTAGCTTTAATTTGCGCTTTGGAACATTAAATTTCGTCAATTCGTTCGTGAGTTATGATGCGAGGATTAAAGGGGCGGAAAAAACGTTGGAGGAAATAGGGTTAAATTTATTAAAAAACACGCGATAGATACGGTACGTGCTATACCTCATCGTCGTTTTACCATTGCGCTTTTCGAACGACTTGGTGAATCTGTCAGACACATGCGTACATGTGTATGGCTTTGTGTGTGCGTGAGTGTTATGCCTGAATCTACTTGACAACCATAGCCCGATGACTTCTCGCCGCGCACCATCGTACGCGTCTTCTACGGGCGCGCTATACATATCGCAATTGTTGAAAATTCAATAAGCTGTCCCGCAGACAGCGCGCGGGCTCGTATTGTGGAAAATCAATGCTTCGAGATGACATTCGGTGCGCCGTGTTGCATACACGCACAAAGCCGAACCGCCGCACGAATCGCGAACGTAACGACGTCGTCGTCTTCTGTAAAAGCCTCGTTTTCAGTGTGCGACCTTAAATGTCACGACATTTAGACACTCGTAACAGTGCACGGTATTGCACGTCAGCATCCGCGAGTATAAACTTACGTCCTTGCATTTTAACGTAAACGTTTAAATGAATCGCGACCGCCGACGCGATCACGATGGCGGTTTCGTTTTTAGGCGGATAAACCTCAGCGGAAAATCGATTCTCCATTGTATCAACGAAAACCCGACTCGGGTCTAATTGATAACGGCTGCCTCATGTTTCCCGAGGGGGAAAAAAACCGACAATATACTTTTCCATGTCAACGTCCTTTTCCACGTGCCGAGTGAAAACGGAGCATCACGTTTGCGCGGCTCGATTCTGCGAAGTAGTCAAAATTCATGTGTATGTGTGTGTCGCGATCTAAATTACAATCAATAGAGATAAAGACGTTTATTATTAGAGACTTATTCTGCCACTTTAGAAACAAAAATTTGTTTTAAAAATCCAATCCAATGTTTTAAAGAGCTATACAGCACGTAGAAAAGAATATCTCACATTACGTTCGTTTTAACGTAGAACATTTTCTCAAAGGAGGATTTTATAGCTGTAATATACATTATTCGCAGTAACATAATTCTCTCGGTACTCACTAAACCGGCGATTCAATCGAGCAGCCAAATCTGCATTCCCATTGGCGGCGCATGAAAGAGAGATTGCGTCTATCGCGTGCCATGCATAAAATATACTCCTCTCTACAACCACCGGCATATTTTTGCCGTTGACCCGTGCAGGATACCAGAATTAACGTGGCCGATCGATCGTTTCGCAGGACGATATACCGCTCGCGCTCGCGCCTTCTCGCACGGTTTTATAATAACCGTTATCGATCATCTCCGCCTTTTAATTACGTCAGCCTATCACCGGCTTCGGGAAAATATCGCTTCTATTGATAATGCATATAACACGTCACTCCTGGCTATGACGCGAAAAGGCGTTATCGACTCTCTATTTTATTGTGTTGCCTGACGCTCGAGCGAAGAAATATAATCGCGCAACGCTCACACATGCATAAAGAAGATTGGCTCTCCGCGCCCCCTCGACATTTTCAGATACTTCCGTTAATACGTGACCTTTTCACGATCATCCGTATTCCTTACCTGGTCACTTCCTCAAGATTATGCGAAGTCGCAAGACATAAGATCTCTCGCATTTATCTGCGAGCTTGAATCTCAGGTGTTCGTTCGAATTGATAGTGAACTTTGTTGCATCTAAAACGCATTCAAGTCACTCCGCGATCCAGATGCTTTAGGATTTTTGGAAACTAATTTTGTACATCGTACACGCGCCAAGAATAATATTGTAAAGCTTCGTCTTACCTCGCTCGAGTCACGACACGATTCGGATCGCGCGATTCTCGCCTATGAATCCGTACAGCACCCGGTACGTATCGATCTGCCTTTCCGCTATAGCGCAGGCCGGGGCGCAGTCTTGGCGGCAACCTTGAACTTCGACCTCGACATTAGCGATCGGTCACGAGAGTCGCGCTCGCCGTATCGCGATCCACCCACGATCGACACGGATGATCGATTCTGCTGTATGATTGAGAACAATCGAGCGACGGTAGAACGCGGAACAAACGAGTCCGGGACGCGCGAGGGAGATCTGATTAGACTCGTTCGACGATTAATCAGTCAGATCGGAGTATCTAGATAAGAAGTCGATCGGAAATTAGAAGCTCCGTTAAATTCGAGTCATCCGCATTAAACTGATACTTCGATCCGACGGTTTCTACATCAAAATCTCGCGAGTTCGATATGAGAATTCTCGCGATTGAGGGCTACCATAAAACCAACATATTACAGACTTACTCCAACTTTGCCTCGCGATATTGATCTATCTAACTAACTCAGGCACTCCCGTGGCCAATTGACATGCCCGGCAACCTTGCCGCATGACAAGTGCAACGACAACGGCTCTAACCGCACGCACATGAACACATACACACACACGCGTGTCGGTCCGTGCATGTGCATTTCGTGTAATTGCCTGGTGCATTACGTAAGTCGCGGTCTATCGCGTCCTGTCTCTCTCTTTCTCTCTCTATCTCCCGAGAGTTGTCTCGATCGCGAGACAAGACAATCGCATTTCCTGCGTGCGTGTGTGTCAAGGTCGCGAGCGTGTGCGTGCGGATCGCGCCGATCGCCGCGCGAAAGAACGCCGGGCTGTTATTTCGAGATCGCGGCGCGGCGCGAAAGAGTAACCGCATAAAAGCCGATGATAAATATTTTTAGAGGCTCTCGTGTCATCTCGAGAGGACAGGCGTGTTTTTTAGCCGTCTAGAGAGACCAACGCCTTTTTTTATAAATTTTTTTTATAATCTTGTAACGCGACCTCGATAACATCGCTTGATTATTTAATATCGAGTTTCTCGTCTCGTACACACATCGCGTAATTTCATGCTAATTATTCCCGGTGGCGGTATCGCTCCGCGCGGTCAGATTTTCACGGTCAGATAACGATCGAGCGAATATTTTAGAGAATACCGTTCGCTCACGATAACATGCGCGAGCGACGGTGCGTCGCGTAAACGTTGTTCGAGGTCCTCCTCAGCTCTCACGTAGCGCACATTCATCTCCGTCCGTCCGTCCCTCTTTTTTCCCCCATTTCTTTTCTTGTCCTTTGTTTTACAATCGTGAGAGGAAAGCGAAATAAATTATCGAAAAAAGCGAGATTTATGCCGAGTGCCCCGATCCGGCATTATCCTCTCTCGCGTACGAACGAAAGCGACAGTGGGGACGCTTCGACCGGAGGGACACGTCGGCGAAGTCACCGACACGCCGCGCACTTTTTGCGCGGTCTCTTCGACGGGCGCTTTTTCCTCGCGAGCGAAGGCCGGCCAGCGTCGGGTCGGGTCGGGTACGAGAGTCAGCATAATTCGTCTTTCCCGCTACTCCGCGAGATATCCCGCGGGAGGAGGCTCCCGAGGGAGGGACTGCCGCCCGCGAATCCCTGGCAGGGCGGTTTCTCGACCGGCGGCGACCTCGCGAGGGCAAAAGTTCTTCTCTTTCGCCCTATTCTTCTCCGTCCCTGTCTCGCTCTTTAGTCGGGGCTTTCTCTTCGGATTCTTCGTAAACGCGCAAAAAGCGTAAAATACGGTTGTCCGCGCCGACGGGTCTTCAGTCTCGACGGTTAACTTCAACGTGCTTCTCTCGCTCACCTCGCGGCGTCGAATAATCAGACATTCGAATTACACGGAGTTATCCGCTTGCCCAACTCTCGGAGCGAGTTTTAATCGATTCGGAATACTCCGAATATAATATTCCGACGTTTCCGAGCGATCGAACGGCAATGTACCGAATCGTGTCCAATACAATCCAATTCAATTGGTCATGAGTACCGCGCGGTACGTCTCCAGCTCTCCTTCGGCTCTCGCGTCCTATCCGATCCGTTCTCCGGTAACAGGATAATTTGACGAACGACAGAGAAAGGACGCCTCTCAGTCGAGAGACGGCCACGCTCGGTTGTTTTGCAATCCGGGCCACGGTAAAAATTAAAGCGCTGCTTAAACCCGTGACTAATTGCACGCGTCACGGCTGGCACACTTAAAGCGATTTTTCTCGAATCCTCGTTTCATCGTGTTCCGAAGAAGCGTACCGAAGTTACCGTCGATCGTCGAGGCGCTTATCTTGTTATTTGTAGAGAAAATTTTTAAATTATTTTTAAATTATTTGCTGCAAAATTCGATAGCAGGGAAAATAATGTGTTTACGTTAGCAGAGAAAATATGTTTGTTTCGCGATTTTACGTTTCGCAGTTGGATCCTGCTGCGAGTAATATCATACAGGTAGCTGCGCGGTATAAGTGACGGTCCAACTGTTTGATCGGTGATAAAATCGAACAGATAACGTCGCGCATTCGAAATCGGGATCACGAATAAGTCAGCCGATATAAAAAATTGCAATATGATAATATCGTGGACGTTTATCGCGGTAAAAAAAATAACTCGTTATGTGCATTAATAATAATAATAATATGCTAAGTAAATGCGCTATGAAATATATTCCGCGCAAATGTTTCTCCAGATTGATGGCTTTGTTAAAATGTGATATTTTTCCTTCTGGCTGATACGCGCGCGCGGTTTTTGTTCTCTTTCCATTTTTTCATTGTCACTCATTTTAAAATATTTTTAACGACTAGCCACTTTTCATATAATTTACATCCTTCATGGTGACATAAAAAATATATTTTATAATAATAGATATAATCTGAATTTATGGATTAAAAAGAATGTGAAAGCAAGTTTGGATTGGGGCCGTAATTAAGAATGTGACTTAATGCGCTGTTACCTCAAGCCCTTCACTAGAAGGGAACATGAGCTACTTGTCGGTGAATGCCGTGGGATTCAAGGTCGCAGTACGATATTCGGTGAAAGATTTTTCGTCGGTTCACGTTCGTCGTTATCCCTTCCTACTCCTAAAAACCGCTCTACTCTTTCTGCTGTAGAATAGTTAAGCAACCGGTCGCGCGGTCGATCACGAACGAACCAAAGAAGTGCAGTGAGCAACCATACCAAATCGATACCAAAAGAAGGAGTTTAGCTCGAGCGAGGGAGGGAAGGACAAGGTGGAAGGCAGGACTTCTTTTCGCGAGATGACGCGGTGCGGACGAGGCGAGGGTTCCGTCTGAAAAGAAAACGAAAGGGTTCGAATCGCGGGGTGGTGGTGTGTGCCACGGGGGGAGGAGGGGTGGTGGTGGTGTGCGTGCGTGTGAAAAGGTCGGCAAAATAAATCGGTCCACGGTGACGAGTGAAAGTAGATCGGGCAGGCAGCCGGGCAAGATGATGAAGAAGGAGAAGCCGATGATGTCGGTGACGGCCATCATCCAGGGGACTCAGGGAGCCCAACACTGGGCACGTGGCAACGCCTGTACGTATATACGTTAACATTATATGTAATTGATGTTTGACGTCGATCGATCGTCGAGCATTAACTTTACGGATCGCGGCAGACGATACCGCGATCAGGAAAACACGGGAAAAAAACCGCTAAATTACTATCATTATTTGAAGGCACGTTTGTGAATTATTTATGCGCGGCCATTAGTCTTTAAGAGAATATCGCTCAAGAATATTTAATAGCGTCTCAAGAACGTATAATATGATCCTATAATGAAATTACACGGCACTTGTTGTGTATTATAGTCATATGAGCGATCGTTAGATCTCTATTTTTTAATTAAGATCAGCAAATGAGTCGTGCGGATGAAACCGGGACAGGAGAGTCAAGGCACGGATTTTTGTGAGGTACATACGTGCAAGTTTCAGGCAAGGGAAAACTTTGTTAGATATTTCGAATTATTTCGCGAAATTCCAGGTATAATTACGTGTGATATAAGTTTCGTGGACGACGACACGCTCATTAAAAGTAATTTAATATTGATGAGATCACCGACAATGAGAGATCGCTGACGTTGATGAGTCAGCCGTATATTTTTCTCGCTAATACGTGATTTAAATTGTTAAAAATTCCGCGTTTCATTAGCGCTTTGTGGATTGCGAATGCGATTGACCTCGCGCGATTGTTACCTCGGGAGGAAAATCGTATCTCTGCAACGAAGAAAGCGGGGTAATGGTATTTCGACTGTACGATTTTACATAACGAACTTTTTATAATAGAGTCATTAAATGCATTGAAGCGAACCGAAATGAGATGTAGTTTTTCGCGGGCTATCATGGCCGTGCTAATTAACGCTTTATGACCTCCAAAGTACCGGTGCTGAATTGTAACTTAAGAGTACCTAAACGAGATGGACTATCCTACGAATAATAATTAGCGTGTCGGTGCTAGACTGCCGATTAGCACGATCTCAAGGTTCAGTTTTGCTCCGTCATAATCGACAAACACGCTCGTCGTTAAAACGTTATTTTTCTCCGCGTAAAATCCAACGATATTCGCACGAACAATTAATTCTATGTAGTTCCTATTGCGGCGAACAAAGCGTAAAAATGTTTTAAGGGGATCCTATAGTGGCAGAGTTACCGACATTTTTTCATTTTAAATTATCTTTGATTTGGCTTTACAGAATTGCAAAAATCTTATACAGAATTAAAGTACGCACAAAAATCTACATCGCGACACATAATTTCATATCGGGAACGAAAAAAATTAAAAATTTTACTAATTTGGACACATACAGTAGCTGTCATTTGACGACAAAAACAAAAATACTGCAGTTTATATATATAAAATGACACCCAGGCGATGTAGGGACAACATGTAGGAACAATATTGTGTAAATAGAACTAAGATTCAACGCCTAGAAAACAAGATTTTCTTTAATGAATGCAATATAACCTTTAACCTTGTCTATCCTTGTCTATTATCATTGTCTATACAAGGACAGAAATAGAATTCGGTCGGTAACCACTGCCACTATAGGATCCCCTTAAAGATCGAAATAAAATGTATTTGTCTTCCTAAAAATTATTAGCGCGGCTTACGATACTCGATTAGGGCTGGAAATGTTTATTACACGGAGAGAATTTTTTGTTATATTTTACCCTTAAATTCACTACAAACTTGGGACAACTTGGCAACCAAGGAATTTTTAAAATATACAAAAGACATTTTACAAACAACGTGATGAAAATTACCAAGCAGATTGGTAAATTTTGAAAAATTATTGAAATTTTCTAGATATATTTTAGTAAAATTAATCAAACATATTTTATATCTTAATGTAATAGATATTAATATTTTTTATTATGGTAGATATTAATCAGAATAGCTCGCATAAAATTCTTGGCGGTACATGTTGTCCCACAACTGCCATGATTTCAGGGTAAGTTTTGAGAGAAAATTCTCTCCGTGTACAGTTTAAAAGTCGCTAGATATGAGATGCGTATTGAAAGAACGGAGATTTTGGATTGTGTTTTTATCGAGTCGAGTCGTGTATCACGCACACAATACGTACCGCTCTTGAATTAGCGTGTCGTATCCGTCGCGACGCGCTCTCGAGCGAAGTGAGTCACCCGGTTCGCGCGATAGCCTGCCGTCCTACACCGAAGCGACCAATACGCGCCGCACGGCCGACGCATATACATCGTATGTAGATGCTAAATGTACGGGGTGAAGGTCGGCTATTGAGACGTGAATGGCGCAATTTGCGGCTGCGACGGCGACGGCGGCGCGCGGCGGTAGCGAGCGAGCCAGCGAACGAGCGGAGCGCTCGTTATCAGTCAGCCGCTTCTAAAAGCGGCCTTAGAGCGGGCTTTAAAGCCGCGAACGCCGAGCGAGCGGAGGAAGGTCACGCGAATGCGCCCCGTTATCAGCGCCCACGGACGCGATTTACGAGCCGCATTTTCGAGCCTTATCGCATGTGTGTCCCTATTGCCGCGCAACACGCGCGCGTCTCGCGTTCCTCCGCGGCGCGCGTTGCGCTCTCGGCCGCCGGAATCGGCAGCACGAACACGGGGAACTTTTCGCACGAAACGTAAACATCTGCTCGGCGGGACCGGTATGGAGATCGATGCCCCGGGAAAAATTGATACCGCCCCGAGAACTGACCAAGTCAACGTCGCGGCGACGAAGTCTCGTTGCACTGGTTCTCTGATAACATTTGTTCCTCTCTTTCTCTCTCTTTTTCCATCCGGACACTCTGCTCCAAAAGTAGATCAAGATTGCTGCGAGAATTTTAAAGCATTATTCTTATACTATTCGTTCATTATTATTGGATTACTCATTTATTTTTTATCTGATTATTCTCTCCCTATTATTGTCAACGCCATGATCGTACGAATTGTCGACGATTCGGTTGGATAAAGTAGTCGCAGGATCAGATAATTCCACCCCAGCCGACGAAATTCATGGTCGCGGATCTGATCGCGATCGATCATGCCGTTGACAGCCGCCCGTCTCACATTAGACGAGAGCTCGTCTGTTTGCCGAACGGCGCGAAATTGCTCTACACGCTTGCGTCCGTCGGCTTTATCGGATAAAACACCGCGCTGTTTTTCCTTATCGTCCACGATGCACCAGGTAATACCTCGCGGAAAGATAAAAAAGAGCACGATAATGATACGCGGAACGAGGAGATATCGCGTGCATTATCAGCCAGTCAATGCGCGCCGTACGTCGCTCTTTCGCCCGCCGTATCGCGTCGGAACGTCGATCAATCATCATCGTATCCGCGCCGCCACGTCAGATTACGAATGCGACGCGTCCGCCGAAGTTACACGCTTGATTTCCCGCGGCCCCGACTCGGTTCTCTTTTAAAAGCTTGGGACATCGCGACATTCCTTCGCGATCATCTAACGCGCGGCAAATCGTCCTCGTTTCGTGTCCCGTCGGACGATGGGCGTTAACATTTATGATGACGTTTGCCTTACCTTGACGGCGTTTGAGTTAGCCGACGATTACCATCGATCTGATGTCGCGAATCGCGCCGTTTAGGACGGACGAGGGAGCTAATTGCATCCTCGCGATCGGGTACGATTATGTGACGTTTACTATTTATCGCGACGTAACCGCGGCCGCGCCGCCCACGAGTGGCATAGTTCCAATATGGTCGGTCGTGGAGATGATTGCATCGCGGGCATCTTGAGGATGATTTCAGTGCCGGGACGTCGCCCTAGAATCGACGAGGGTGGGCTGCGCGGCTTTGCGATGCTCTTTGTACAACCGATATGCGCGCGCGCGCGCGCGCTCGCGCACGTTGCGTTTTATCGCGGGCGCATTTATCGCCATCGCTCATTCCATATTCTGGAGATAATCGGCGCGCATTGTTCGCGAGGATAACCGGTATCACAACCGGCCACAAATAGAAATATGCTACTCGCGATTTCTCATTTCGGATTTGCATAACGCCTGTGAGAGCGTCGCGACGCGCGATACATTTGATTCATAATTAAATATATTATAGATAACGGCGCGTAGTTCCGTTCTCGCGATACTCATTACGCGGCATACATTAATTAGCGTGCACGTTAACGTCGGCGAATATTATATCACGTTAATGAATTTCTGCTCGATAAAAGTATCACGCATCGCGATCGTCGCCGATAACGTGCTATTTTCATTATAAGATTGAACATATTTTGCATTTCGAAATGTAAGAAGCTAATTATGCAGGGTATGCGCCATGAATCTCGTACATGTTGAAAATAATGGTAGGTAGATTATGTAAATAAAAGTCTTTTGTCCGGTCTTTTTAATTTGTCTGGTTTTTTTTACGACATTAGGCTCACGGGACATTTTACATACGTCTTACATCGCGGGCCCTCGGCGATGTGTCCCGAATTTCTATATAAATCTATCGCTAATCTCGCGCTCGAGAGGTGCATGAGAATCCGGGCAACGGCTTGCGCAACGCTTACAGCCAGATGATACATATAGATAAGAGCGATTCATAGGGAATTGCTCTCGCTTCTCTATCTCTCTTCCTCTCGCTCTCTCTTTCTCTCGCTTTCTGTAAACCCCGCGGCTGCGTTTGTTTAGCCTAGACCGTCGTCGCCGTCGCTGTTGTCGTCGTCGTCGTCGTTTCCACATTATCGCACACGCGGTTTACGTGTACGCGTGACTGTGCCACGCACACGCATACGTGCGCGATAAGCCCCGAGCGTAAGCATCACGCGAGGCTCTCCGCTCCGCACGCAGAGGCCTCGGGCTGCTCTAGTGCAGCTAATGTACACGGGTGCGATGCAACCTTGGCACCGATGGGAACGAGCCGTGAAGAGCAGGTCCTGCTATCGCGCGTATCGTACATGTGTACACGTGTACGCGCGCGCTCATCGCGTACAACCGCCTCCTCTATTGAATCAGATTCGCTCTGTGTGCGGGTGCGGACGTTATCTGGTTTTTTTTCTACGGCGCGCCCCGTGTGTTTGCAGACGCTTCATTCGGACGGGAAGCAGCCCCCCCCCCCCCCCATTTGGGCGATCTCCGACCGTAATCTTTTTACCGTGATCTGAAACGCAAATACGCGCGATCGAACGCGGAACTCGGACAAGAGCGAGAGCGCGTTCCTTAGAATTTCCTTCCACGAGAACGACGTACAGCGCGATCGCTAGTTTGTTCAGGCGCGTTGCGCAAAAGGCGTTAAATTCTAAAGTTGTATTTTTTTTTTGCTCCCCGTATAAACGTCGCGTGACGATTGCGATCGACGGAAGTCCCCCTCGTCCGCGCGAGCACGACGGCGTCGTGCAGAAGGAAGCGATCGTTTATTATAGTCACGTTGGCGCAGGTTTCTCTCGCGGTGTGGCTACTGACCGAATAGATGTTTCTGTCACGTATACCAGCGGCGCACACTCGTGCGCTTAATATTCCACCGGTGGCCGGCATTATATAGGCGCGTGTATTTAATTAATAGGGGGAGGGGAATATTTTACGGCGTATTATTAATACCGTCGCACACTCGCCGTGAATTTGCCCGATCATTCTGCGGACGGCGGAAAAGTATCTTTCTTTTTCTCCTTCGTTCAAAATTAGTGCTGTCACTTTCATTGTCAGTCAGCGACCTAGCATCGTGTGTCGAAGGCGTCCTAAATTTCTAAATCCATGCCACTCGGAATACTGGGACACGGGAAGAGAGAGATAGGCGTCGAAATAGCACCCGCGGCGAATAGCAAGCGAAGATACTGTACGAGGTGCATTGCGTCGGGTATGCCCGTCCCGTGTGGTGCCTCGTACAGTAATTTTTTTTTTTGCACGTGGCGTGGTGGCGCGGAACGTGAGCGCGGCTAAAAAGACACGCCCTGCACGACGACAGAGGCGTGCTCGCACACGTCAGCTTCATTAAAATGCGCGCGTTTTTCCTGCTCACGAGATTACTCTCGATCGCCGATCTTGCAATTAGTCATAGCTCGAGCGATCGTTTGCCGCGCGGATCTCGAGTCGCACTCTCGCAGCTCGTACGTCGCGGAATATATGTCGTCGCTGAGCGAACGACGAATAAAGATTAAATCTGGAACGGGGAGGGGGGGGGGGAGAGTACACAAATCGTAAACGCGAATCTCACATAACAACTCGAGTTCAGTTACTCCGCGAGTAACTGGCAATAGTAAATAAAGCTAGATTTATCCCGGCTCGTTTGCGAAATATGTTTTCGCACGTTCTTTCCTTCCTTTCTAGTATTTTTCTTCGCTTTTTTACCGAGCTTCTTAGAAACTGTATAAATTATCGCTTAGCCTTCTTTTTAATTGCAAATAACTTACTTTACGAAGCAAATAACATTTTCTTTTAACGTAAGAAGAAGAAAGCGTAAGTGTCTTTTTATTTCTATTTATATTTATTTCTTTCATTGCCGTTTCGCTCGCGGTCGCATATGGTGCCGCTTGAAAGCGATCTTCCCAGTTCGGGACGTTCAACAAACCCACCGACCGACAGCCGGAAGGGAGGAAAAATAGCGAAAACGCGAAATCGATAGAGGGAACAAACGTTGATTGCGCTGTCAGGCGCGTGTCGGGCACGTTGCAGCTGCAAACAAAACGTTGCCGTCGCGCCGTTTGACCAATCGAAACGCGTGCTCGTCGCTGTCGATACCGTCGACAAGTTCCGTTCTCTCTGTGACTGCCAAGTGACTGAGACATTCGCGACAGAGACGATCGATACTCTCCTCCGACAATATTATTCACAAAAAGAGTAGGAAAGAGAAGATACGAGTTGGTTGAAAGGGAAAAGACTGCTGTAATTAAAGGTACAAATTGCTGAAAGTGTAAAACGCATTCTTCGGGCATGCTTTTAAGGAGGTTCGATCGCTACTTGTGAATCAAAAATGCGATTGAAATAAATGTCATTACAGCGATCCCGAATTACATGTAATATTAGTATAATGAATTGTGGATGCTACTTACGTGCTATATTCTTCGTCAATTATTAGTGTATAGAATATTAACAAACATATACTGGGGTATGAGAGCGTCAACGACTCGGGAATTGCTTATTTGGCCAACATTATAGGTTAGAACCGGTCAGTTTGTGACAATAAGTACTGGTTTAGTACACACTTAGCAATCTTAGGGCTTTGAAAAACTAGCATTTGATAGATGAAACATCAAGGATTGTGTAAAGACTTTAAAAATCGGACTTTACCGTGTGGATTGAAGGCTTTATCGTCACAAAGTTCAGGTCCCAGCGTAGAATAAGCGATTCCCGAGTCGTTGACGCTCTCATACCCCGACATATATTTATTAATATTCTATACACTAATAATTGACGAAGAATATAGCACGTAAGTAGCATCCACAATTCATTATACTACTATTGCATATAATTCGGGATCGCTGTAATGACATTTATTTCCATCGCAATTTTGACTCACAAGTAGCGATCGAACCTCCTTAAATGCGAAATATCTCGATATTTGTCTCCCGTAACTCGTAAGAATCTCGTGACACCGCGATAACAGGCATTCATTATACACAAACTGCTCCTACTATTATTCCCTCGGACAAATGGTCTCTCGCTATAATTCCGAAACAATTAGCGGGCTTTCATTAACACGGTGTCGCGCCACGCGAAGCGCACGCTCCGAAGACAATGGGCGCCTTCGAGGATAAAAGCGTGGACGAGAAGGTTCGCCTCGTGACTCGTGACTGATGACCTTCTTACCTTCGAACGAGCAACGCTGATTACGTAAGCCGCGCGCCGGTTAACGTGGTTAGCGCGGAACCATCGCGGGCACTCGCTCGCCGTTGAAGAGAGCATTCCGCGAGGAGGAGAACTACGACGAAGGTGGAAGAGAAGGAGGAGGAGGCGACGAGAGGAGCGGAGGGCCTGCAGCACAGTGTCAGCGAAGGCGAGAGGAGAGAGAGAACGTGTAGCCGCCGCGCGAACCTTGAAACTGACATTCGTTACGGTGTATTTTTGCGCGGCTTCATCTTTAATCGCCGCTAAAAATTGCCCGCGTCGTCGCCGCTGTTACGAACGTTAATTTCAAGAGGGCTGCCAAGACAGCCTGGGATAAAGAGAGCGTCCATACGCGGCCTACCTTGACTTCCATCTATTTTTATCACCTAGCGTTATACATATTTTCCTTGTATTTATTGTATTGCGAAATAACGTACTCGCTGACAATTATTTCGATTGCGTAATTACGCGCGCGACATATCGCCGTCGATCCGTGTTAAGTCCAGCGAATTAACTGCGACTCTCGGAACGCGCGCTCATTGACGGCTATTTACTCGACAACACCTTGTTTACCAGCCGGGGCAATATTTTAAGGGCGATCATCCTTGCCTTCGCGAGGCGTAACGATATTTAAGGCTATTTAAAGCTTCAATGGTACGTCGCTGCAGCGGGTTATATTTTTATTACCCGCCGGGAGAAAATATTTTCCACTGCGAGGGGTTAATTGTCGCGCGTCGCCGATCTTGCTCCAGATATCACGCGAACGAGTTCTCGGACGAGCTCTCGTCCATATATCGTCGTAGAACGTGTCAAAATAATCGCAGTACTAATTGCAATTAAATTTTAAACAGATGTTTGAAGTGGAGTCTCTCGTGTACTTTTTTTTTAATGCGACAAGTTATTTACATTTGCCACATTAAGATCGATCAGTTCTGATCCCGGTCTATAAATGTAAAACATCGTATAGAAACATGAAATCTGACTTTCATGATCCGTTAATAAGGAAAACGTTCTGGAATGCGCCGTACGATCGGATCGCGTCGCCTACCTTGAGCGTCTCGTTAAACAAAGTATCTTAACTGCGATTAATTTATACCCGCGGGTACCCGCGGCCTTTTTGTGCATTCTGTACATCGCGCAGAGCGGCGCGCGATACGCCTCGTTGCACCTGCGACAACGGGGAGAGCGTGTACGGGTGTACACGCGTTCTTCATGTACGCGCGCGCTCGTTTACCCTGCAGTTGAAATCGCGACCCCGCGACCTTCGCCGTGATATTCACGTACAAGGCCACCTTCGTCGCGCTCCACACATTCTTATTCATACGTCGCGGTTGCACGCACGTACGCTAAAATCGAAGGATCGCGCGGCAATATTCCTCGGCTCTCCTCGCGGTAATGGCTTTTGTCAGTGTAGTTGTAAGTACAGCTCGAGTTTAGTCGCGACTGAAATAACGATAATCACCGCCAATATCGTATTTGCACAATTGAAAATCTTTCGCTCTTCATCCCCTCTTTCCCACACGTCTGGTGGAAAATTACTCGAGAGTTCTAATTAAATTACGAAGGAGGTCGGTCGTTAATTGAACCGATAACCGATCACTGGACGTCCATTTTTATATTATTACGTTGTTTACGCTACGAGATGTAATTTAAAAAATTGTGTAATGAAGACGCGAACCGGAAGGCCTAGGTGACATCATACACTGACACTGTGAAATTTAATTAAAAGGTCACTCGGTTGCTTGTACTACGACCTACGGTAATGCCAGAGGCGCGATTAAATAATAAGTGGTTAAAATAACGAAGACCGTATTTTATAATAATATCTCCGCGAGAGCGAAGCTCTCTCGCACGACGTGACGGTCAGGATTTTTTTCATAGCGTCATTATTATCCTACGACGCTCATTCACGTAGGATGATAAAAAAATACTTGCTGATCGCGATCATGGTCAATTCACGTGGGATCCGTATCTGAATCACGTTTGCAAGATTAATTCCTCGAACATTAATCTTGATTTTCAATTGTTTAATATTCTCCTATTTAAATTCCTAAATAATATCGTTCTTTTCGCGTTCATTGAGTTCAAATCCAAAGCTGGAACGGCGAGACATTGACATTCGAGAAATAAGAAACGTAAATTAATTTATTCGGAATGAGGTAATAGTCCAATGACTTTTTTTTTTAACCGGTGATTCACCCCGCACGGTTCGACGCCGCGACGGCGCGGGCGCGGGCGTTCGTTCGCGGGGCATAGCGCGACGTGTGTTGTTGCACCTGCGAGGACACGGGCTCGCAGCTGCAAGCACACCCACTCGAGGGCCGGAGTCCGTGCACCTAGGCTGAAATCGCGACCCCGTGACCTTCTCCCGGTGACCCAGGTACCGAGTTGCCCTGCACGTGGCACGTTGCGCTATATAAAGTGCGGCTGCATATAGATCTCGCTCGACCTCTCTCTCTCTCTCTCTTTCTCTCCTCTTCTCTCTCTTTCTCTTTCTCTCTCTCTTTCTCTCTCTCCTGCGCTTTCAGGGCCGTACGCAGCGACGCGGTCGCCACTGTGCATTCGCTTCATCGATCGCCTCGCCTTTCTCTATACCTACCGTATGTGTCGGCGAGTTTCGCGACGGCCAACGGCGCGTACTTAACATCGTGAACTTTAGACTTGTTTAGACTCGTTTTGTTATCAGATTACGCGCTCTCTCGACAAAAGACCGCTCGTTCTTTTTTTTTCGCACGTAACGAAGTCCGAAGAGAAAGCCAATCTGTTTTTCGCTTTTACGAGCTCATTAAAAATAAGGTCAATGTAAATCGCGCGATTACGCACATCGCAATGCGGATGCTCGATAGGAACTTCAGGGGATTCAAAGGTTCGAAGTGGCAAAAAAATCTGAGGACATGAAAAAACGTCGGGATGTTAAAATCCGAAGAATTCAGCTTTTAAAAATTTATAGCTCCGAAAATACAGCTCGTCGCGCGTGCGCGCGCACGCGCGGAATTGTGTATTTTACGCTCGCGCGAGATTATTCCAACCGTGCCGTCCGATCTTGTCGTCACGTCTCCCCCGAATGTGAGAGCCATCGCTCGAGATGACTGCGGTTTGCGAGACGATTCGACATAAGACACATTTATGCATGAGTATGCGGCGCGGTTGCGCTGCACGCGCGTGCAATCTCCCCGCGTTATTCAGACGTTCTAGATGCATGATATTTCGACTTTGCGTGGAAATACCACGCACGGAGGATACACGTACACTCAGAGAAATAAATAATCGGACAATTCGTTCAAAAATTAACAAATGGATAATCCGATACTTTTCATCGGAATTATAAAAAGCCGATCAAGATTAGAATAAATGTCCAATCAATGATAGCCGGATATCATTGATAATTGATCGGCTTTTTAATTATTCCGATTGAAAGTGTCGGGGATTGTCCGTTTGTTAACTTTCGAACGAATTGTCCGATCATTTAGACCTGGATTTTTCTCTCAGTGTATACATTCGTCTGACCTGATATGCGTGACGCGACTCGCGCGGCACCGCCTATCTAACGCGCGATCTTATTTTCGCGAATGATCATGAGAACGGCATTCGCGCGGCGTTACGAGCGGCGATATCTCGTGAATCTTACTACATGCGTTATGAAAAGAATCGCGCAGAGAGATATTTTTCGCTCGCGGCGATCGTAGAAATTGTACGTTCCGAGACGTTGTCTCGGCCGAGGTCTCGGCCCGAGTTACTGCGCGCGCGTCAAGATTTTTCCTCGACGCGCGACGCCGCCGTAGATATCGCCTCGCCCAAGCCGGGATTTTTCGGGGGGATGCGTTTCCTCGAAAGCACCGACCGACCGGGGGGGGGGGGGGGGGCTTTCGCAAATAATGCTGGAAACGTCTGTTTTATGTCCGCGTCCTCGCGCCGCAGATTTACGGCGCGCTAAAAAACCAAGGCGAGACGCGGCCGTGGAAGAAGGGAATACGAGAATCATAACGCCTTATCTTTTTCGGACTTGTACACACGGACTTGTCCAAATATTTATTGCGATACAACACGGGAAAGTGTCGAGGTCGTATGAAACGCGCCCTGTTCTGCGCTCATAATGGAGTTCCTGTGTTCGCGCCATATCTAGTTTCCCATGCTGATTGCTAGAATTCTACGTAAATTTAGACGCCGTAAGGTGTCGCGTGTTAACACGTGCGCTGCCATGTGCCATGCGAAATCGCCCGATGAATCTCGCTTTACGCCGTGTCGTGTATTAATACGGCGAGAGCGAGCTTAATCTCGCGAAAATAGAGGAAAACTTTGAGAGAGAGAGAGAGAGAGAGAGAGAGAGAGAGAGAGGCGGGGATGACCTTTAAATCCTTTTCTCTAAAAGTCTCGGAGGTACAATGAACAACATACAATTCGGAAAATATAACTACAATAAAGCGCGAAAAAAATAGGTGAATCGTTAGCCATTTCCTCCTTTATTCGGAGGAAATGGAATGGATTAACGCACGGTATCTCATTAATTAATTCCATTGGGCGCGCTTCCATTGGAAGCGATCGAAGCGAAGCCGATCGCAGGGAGACCCCCACGGCTGCGCGGTCACATTCTCTGCAGCGGCGTAAATCAGCCCGCGGGGATGTCGTTAAATCCGACGACTTTTTTCGCGGGTTCAAGGACTAACGTCAGGGACGCGGCACTATTTTCGTACGGTCGTACGTGCACATGCACAATTGCGTGGGTTGCATGTGCAACGTTATAACGCCGCTGGCCTGGTGTGGGAGCGGCATCCGGTCGCAGCTGCGTGCAGGAAACTGTTAAAAACTCCCTCTCGTTCTCCTTCTCTCTATCTGTCTTTCGTGCATGTCGTCTAAAACTTATTCCCCTTTCGTCTCCTTCTTCTCTTTTTTTTCCCCTCTTTCTCCGGTCCGGCTTTTCGCGACGAACTCGAACTAGCGTGCGAAGAAATCGTTAATCGCGCGGGTATGCGTGGCATGTGGCGTGTGCTACACTTCCAGTCCGTTCCACAATGTGTACGAGATATACCTGCGGGTTTTTAATTTACTTTACACACCGCCGTCGGAGGAACGATAATTTTCCCCGATAACGGCGCGCCTCTTTGCGAGGTACGACGAAATATTTCGCCTTAACTGATAAAACGTGCGGCGAGCACGTGGAAAGAGCGAGAAGGAAGGAACCCCTCTGTGCGCGAGAGCTCGAGCTCCGCTTTATTCGATTCGAGATCATCAACTTTTGCATCGCGGGCAGATCTATGTACGAAGCGCGCCGCTGTCCCACGGAATTACATCGCGGTCGCCAGAAGCCGGGCAGTGGATTTATCATGAGAGTCTCTCTCTCTCTCTCTCTCTCTCTCTCGCACGCGCGCGTTATGAATGTATACATTCGTATCGGCGGACGTTCGACGATTTACGGCCGAGTCGGCCAACAACGAGCGGAATTTATATAGTGAATTTACGATCTCGGGCAGCCGGCTCTCTCGCGTGCGAGCGAAGCTCCGCGTTGGAGATGAACCGGGGCCGGGCCGGGCCGGGCCGAGATCATCGGTGCAGCGGTTGCAGCGGCGCGCCGATGCGCCTAAAGGCAACACAGGCGCGAGGCGTACGGAGGTCGCGCGGCGGGAAACTGGTTTTCAGTTTCGGAAGAGCGCACAAATTGTCAGACGGTGACGTCACCGTCGTAAAGGCCTCCGTCAGAGACCCCCGGTATAATGATAATTGCGACTGAAAAATCGCCCTCTTCTCCCCCTGTCTCTCCCGCTTTCGAACGGAGCGTTCTTCTCCCCCCGCGGGTGAGACCGCGATCGTTATCGCGCTGTGCTCCGTCTGCGCTATTCCGCGGCGGCGATTAACCGCCGACGGCGAGGCGCAGAGAGAAGAGATTGGCCTCGCCGTCCGCGACGGATCGGTTCGTCACGACGTGATATCGACGTCGCGACGTAATCGCGAGATCTCCGCGAAGAGAGTTACAGACATAAACATTCGGAATGGGTTAATTAACGACGCTGTATTCGCGATGTCCGCGACGTTAGATTACACGTCCGCTGACGTGTATCACCGAGAGGGATGAGGAGAGAGACGAGGCGCAATTATCGAAAAGGGAAACGCGCGATAAAGATAATGGACATTAGGCACGTGAACTTCGCGATCGTTTTTACTGCGTTTATATTCGTAATCGCGCGACGGTGTTAAATCTAGAATTATCTCCGCGAGAATCATGGGGTCCCGGTAACGTTATCTCGTGAGCCAACAAAGGCCGAGCGGACGCGCGTCGGCATTGTTTATCAGACATCCGCCGTCGAAATTCGCTGAATTGCATATCCGCGCGATGAGTAACCGGTACGACGACGCTGGGCGTCACGCGTCCGCATCGCGTCGCGTCGCGTCGGGTCGCGTCGCGTTTACACGCGCATATCCGCCGCGATTCAGCATAATGTGAAAAGGAGAACGACTCCTCGTGTCGTCGCCGCAATCTCAAATGCACGTACTTATACAAAGTGTCCTATATACGAGATCGCACCGGATGTTCGTCTAACAGCATTTTCTCGAGTCGATTCGGAGACTATTTTTCCTTAGCGTAAACCTGTCGACGAGGATCGTCGTCTCTCGGCAACTTTCCAATTTTTAACATTACACGCCCTAGTCTAGAATCTAATATTCCGTCGAACAAGCGCGCTCGCTCGAATTTAATTGAGAAACACGAATTTGTCTTGATTTGCTCCGCTAGAGAGTCTTCTCGCTTTTCTCTACCGGTCACCTGGAAAGTGTACAAAGTGTCTCGATGTGTCTCCCCGAAGAAAAATCGAGTCGAAATTGGCCGTGAAGTCGTGACAAAAGAACGAGGTAGAAATGGGACGCAACCCCGTATATATAAACGTAACGTAAACCGCGCGTGTCCAAGTATTCGCTTAATTCAACGCTTCTACACACCGGCGGCTTTAACGCGGGTCTAAAGTTAGCGCGGAATGACGAACGTTCGTGCACACTTTCCTATTACTCATTTGAGGCTGCTGTACGAGCTCAATGTCATCGCCGAGTGCCGCGCCGCGCCGCGCCGCGTCGTACAGACGCGCGCGAAGAAAATTCCGCAAAGTAGATTAAACGCGGCCTCTCCGAACCATTTCTCGCGGTCGTGGCCGTGAGTTCGGACGCAAGGACCTCGACGCGGCAAATTAGCGCGACGTTAATTATCAATTATGACCCTACGTCACTACCGTCGCTATCGTTACATTATACGAGATGTGATACGTATCCTTTTCATCCACAATTATTATACCCCGAAAGCATTTGAAATTTCTAACTTCCCTTTATCGTACCCATAGACGTATGTAACTGTCAAAGGTTATTAATCCTAGGCAGATAAGGCACATTCGTCCACCAAACCATCGTGATGTTGCACACGTCAATCGTAGTTTCACAATGCCCCGCATTCTTGACGAGTACCGATTGTTCTTCCCTTTCCGTCTCTGACTTTCCGCGCGGGTCCTATCAACGCGTCCGCTTTTTAACAAACGGAATGGGTGGACAGCTTTAAAAGCCGGCTCTCTCTTTTTCGCGGGAAACAAAACGGCGGACTGGGGGAGCGGCCTGAGCAGAAAACAGGAAAAAAGAAATTCGTGCTTTTAATGCCTCGATCCGCTAATGGACTGGTTCCGCGGGCGGCGACGGCGGCTCACAGCCCACGAATTGACGCTAATTTATCATGCGAGCTTCAGCGTGTATTATAAGCCCGCGCTTATACATCACAGAGGCATTCCTATTAAACGAGACTGTCTAAGTTCGAATTAATTGGGTATTACATTTCAATTCCTTAATGGACCGCCGAGCGCATTCGGCTTTCACGTCGGCGCGGCGCGGCGCGGCGCGACGCGGCGTCACGCTTATTAATGCACCTAAATATCAACGCGTTGATACGCACGTGTGATCTATTTTACGAGCGGCATTCATATCTGCGCAACTTGACTTATCTGCAACTCCACTTTCATTATCATCAGTTGAATTTATTGCCGAGGTGCCATTGCCTCTCTCCCCGGCGCTCCGCGCCTGGCGACACGGAATGCAATGAAGCGGTGCAGCCGAACGGTTTATCGCCGTTTTCAAGGTTGCCGACGCTTCTTCTCACACACAGCGCATAAATATTCATCCTCCTCCCACGTCCGAGAATAGTTTCGCAACGCGCGCATGTCACCGGCCGTCACTGATAACGACGGGCTGCTGCTGCTGCTGCTGCCGCAGATCCCGAGGTATATCGCGTTACGGGCAAACGAGACGCCAAAATTTGCGACAACGCAATCGGCGACGGGTTTAAGAGCGCCTGGATGAAACGGGGACGCGTTTTCTCCGCAAAAATTCGCCTCTGTCTTTGCAACGTCGCAGAGTTGACGTCAATCTATTTTCCATGATTTTAAGGTCATTTTGCCGTGCACGTACATACGGAACGTTCCGCGATCGCGAATTAGCATATTAATTTTCTCCGCCTCGTAATTACGAAGCCGCGATATGCCGGCGACAATAACGCGGATGGATCTTTGGCGAGTTTTACGTTTCACGGGTGTGCTATCGAGTTTCCGTTCACCGCACGTGTGGATGTGCACACGTCGCGAAAACGTCTCAGAAGCTCCGAACACGAGCGGCAACCGCTAATTTTCACTCCGCGCCTCGACCTTGATTCCGAAAATGTACTAACATCTAGGAAAATTTGCGCGAGCTCCGAGATCTCTCCCGAACGCGCGCGCGCGCGCGCGCGGTCGACTTTAAAATACGGACTTAAAAGATTCAGAGACGCAGACACTTCGGAATCATCGGTGTAGGTCGGACGACCACCTCTTCTCTCTCTCCCGATGAATATTTAAAGACCGCTAAAAGCGGTGAGCATTGTACGCGTAAGCTGTTCGATGATCCGCGATGTTTGGAACGATTCTCGAGGCTCTACCTTTCCTTTCCGCAGCATCGTCCATCTCGTTGCGGACGCACGTGAAATTTACGCGCTACAGATACGCTCGACGCGTGTGTGCGTGCGCGCGTCTCTGTCTTCGAGCGTTGCACTGTCGTGTTTGCGTCTGGTCAAGGTGCCCGACACCGCCGGTACATATATAGATGTGCACGCCACATGTACGCGCGCGCGTGTGTATGTAAAAGTGCACGCGTATGCGCGCGCGTTATAATGTATACCATCACACACTGGTAGCGCTTGGCCTTGTGACCACTCTCGTGTCCTCGTCCCACCCTCTCTGCATGCGCCGATACGCTTCAAGTCGCGTTTACGACCCAGCAGCGCTCGCTCATGTGTAATTACTTAATGCGCGGTCTCGGCCCCGCTCGCTCGGGAAATGAATATCACGGGTCGTCGTCGCGCGAGGAAATTTTAATTGGCGACTCCGGCCCCGTACCTACCGAATCACATTGCCGCCGCCGCCGCGGCCGTTATCCCCAACGTGGAAATATATGTGACTCCACGACTTTTCCCGCGACTCCGGGAGCGCGCGAGGGGAATCCACCATCCTCTCCCGCCGGTATTACACAATTTCCACGCGCACCTGCGATTTCTGACAGCCGATATCGCGAATAACTTTCGATATATATTGTTAAAATTTATCCGGGAATGGATGTCCTCGTAGACGGTGTGCTCCTCCAAAGGTAAAAGTAGCAGGTTTTCGGAGTTCTGATACATAAGTGAGTGATATATACATACGAGCGCTCGTGTCACACAATGACTGCACCGATCGCTATGCGACTATCTCGCGTGCTGCAACGCGCACTTCCTCGGAGTCTCGCGGACTGTCGACGACCTTCGGTCCGTCACTTTGCCGGCCGGCCGGTCGACCGGTTGCGTAATTAAACCAGCGGCGCGGAGCTTAATAAACGAGAGTGATGAGTGGCATGCGAGCGACGACGACGACGACGACGACGGCGACGACGACCCGGCACTCGAAATAGAAATCAGCCGCGAGAAGAGCGAGAGCTACGACCTCGATGTATAACTCATCTCCGAACGCGCGGACGCGCGCGCGGCGAATCGCTGACGCACGGCCGAGAGCGAATGCACCGAGATCATCGCTCGGACGTGTATACGTAACTACGACGACGACGATCGCCCGCGAGATTGATCGAGGAAACTTCCTAGAGTTGGGAGCGATCGCGCCTCTCGTTGTAACGATCCCGTCATAATCAGGGCGGCAAGGAAAAACGTTCGTGGAAACGCGCCGAGAGATAGATGGCGAGATGCGTGTCGATTCGTCGAACTTAGATTACTGAGATGATCGAGTATCGTCCACTACTTGGTTCGATCCTCGATGGACTTGAAAAGGATGTAACTCTCTCGCTGGTCTCGCTAGACGATCTATCCGACAATTTATCTTTCTTTTTATCGCGAGGTAAACGGAGCGCGAAAGTGCTAAACCCGATATGTATTGGGCGGAGGTGGGATGATCCCCCGGTGCTATTTCGATCCTCGGGGTCGTTATCGCGGATTACCGGCGCGCGAGCCGAGCACCCGAGGAATAATTCCAGCGCGAACTCTCCACGGTCTCGGATCGACCGCATAAATCATTTTGTGGGTCACCGGAGCGACCACGTGGTGGCCCCGTTCCACCGGCTCGGCTCGGCTCGGCTCGCGGCCTCTCCTGATCGAACGCCTCTCGCTCCTTCTCTCGGTCCACGAACTCCCGGCGGCGTGTAATCCGCATCGGTCACTCGCTGGCCGTTGCATTGGCCTAAAAATAATCGCCGGGGTGGCGTGGCGTGGCGTTTGCCGTCTTAGAAAAAGTATCGATATTATCCCAAGTGTGTCGTCAACCGAGCGCAGCTTCGATAAAGACAGATATCGGTAATGGGACAGAACTTTTTTTTATCATTTTTTTAAATAATTGTGTAATTAGATATGTTACCAAATTATAATTATTATGATTACATCTGGCACTTGATAATTTACATACAGTAATATGTTGTAATGTCGTGGAACGTTATATTCGTTAATTGTTAGATTTCGGGCTTTCTCGCTGCTCGTTATAGAAAAAGTCGATGCCATCTTCGATGCTGATTAGTGATCATCAATGCTTTCTTGGCGGTCATCCCTGATGCAGTGTTTCACCGCTATAAATCCCAATCTGTCTGTCTGCTGCGCATTTGTCGGTTAGTGATGCGCTTCCGAGCGAGCGGGTCGGCCGAATGGATCGGAGAGAAACTGAGAAAGAACATAGAAGGAGAGAGATATATAGAGTGATGGAATGACGTCAGGCATGCAATTACCGATGCACTTGACGCGTCCTCAACAGCGAATCGTCTGAACGATCGCTCGTTGCTCCGACCACCTCCTATAAAGCCCATTTTAGACGATTTAAAATCTGCGATGGAATCAAAAAACTTAAAGTCCCAAAATTCTTTAAGTTCTTAAATTCGTCTTTCATAAAGAGATTAAAATTGGTTATAAAGCTGCGCAAACCACTTAATAAACTCGTTAATATTTATCTTAAAAAAAGAGAGAGATTTTAAGACGGCCTGGTGAGAAGATTTTTTAATCCGAGATGAAAATTCAGGAGAGGAAATTTGCGCGACGGTGGAATTAGCGCGAGGTTTCTCTCTGCAGATTGTATCTTACAGTTCGGTCAACATGATATCACGGATAGAAATTCTGTCCTGAATTCTGTCAGCGAATTATGGATCGTCCAGACGGGGCCTAATACCGCCTCCTTCCTTTGTCGTCTCGTGAACATTCGTCAACATCGCGTCCCTCGGCGGTCGTGTCTGGAGTCGATTAAAATGTCGTTTATCTTCCCGGACGTTCCACCCTAACTCCCACGGTGCGGAGAAATCGCGAGCCCCGAGGTGCGAGGTCCGGAGATCCGGAGGTCTGGGGGTCTCGTCATCGCCGGGCAATAATGGGCCGGGCCGCCTGAATGTATAGAAAGTGAAAAATTCCCGGCGATGGTCAGACAAGGTCGTCGGGGAGAGACGACCTATTCGGTCGACGCTAGACGATTACTACTGCTGATTGAGGATTGCGCGCCGTACAATAATAGGCGCGAAGGCGTTGCTTCGCGCTCGATAGAGCGACGATTTTAGATGGACGGCGATTAATCTTGCCGCCAACGTCTATATAAAGCGATAGAGCGCGATTAGCAATTTATACGATTGATGATGCAGAGTATTAGTAAGTGCTGCATTACTGATCAGCTTGCGACCAATATTAGAAGACATTATTTCAGATGTAATTAATTTTCTACCTTTGTTCCCGATATCGGCGCCACAAGGGATAATTTCAGAATTGCTTGACGTCTGAAAGGATTCTTACTAATAAACGAGAATTCTCTACGAGAAGAAGTTTTTTTTTTTTTTTTTTTTTTGCGAAACGTAAACCTCCATCGATCACTTTGCCGCCGTTAAAGGGAATAAGCGCTGGGCGCGCAAGAATGGATTGGTTTTTTGTGCTACGGAGAAGGACCTTTCTCCCTCTAGGGAGAATGAATCTACGCCGTGAAGGGTAAAGAGGGAGGAGACGACCGCCGAGACGGCCGATAAACACTTAAGAGGGGGGGCCGCGCGGAGGAAAACGTATCGCGAGGATCAATACTCCGTAATTCCGAGGGGCTTTTTCATGCCAAAATTGACGATACAATGGACGTGAAATTAGCGTTAGTAGCCTCGTAGCCGATGGGAGAAGCGACTCTCGCGTCTCCCATTCATCCCCCGACTACTCCGATTTGTATTTCCTCGGACTTTGTTATAGACTCGTTTATCCGGGCAATCTCGCGCCCGGTGCCGACGAAATGAGCCAGCCCCCAATACAAACGTCGGTATAACAGCGCGTATTCTCAGTCGCGTGAAACCACCGAGCCCTCTTTTATGTAGAAGACCACTTTCACAGCCGAACCCTCGCTGTCTGTGTGGGTTTTTTTGCCCCCCTTCGGGCATTTGTTTCTATCGACTCTCACTTTCGAGGGTTTCTGCGGACGAATCCTTCCAGACATTTAAAGCCATAAATGTCACGCGGAGCTTGAAGAATTTGGCAGACTTCTAAATCTATAATTTTGCCTTCTATATTTTTGCGTTTATGAATTATGAATGCTACGAGTATTCGGGCGACTCAGTTCGTGCTGTCTCGATTCTTGGGTCCAACAAATTCTCCTATATACTAACCGTCAAGCGTGCAATCTTCATTCCACTAGACACTCCTTATCCGAGAGTCGCCGCTACTTTTAAACTCACAAATTCTTAGTTTCCCTCAATTAAATGGAGAATAAATATACAATTTATCGATTAAGTGGTGTATCGCTACGCTTGGTAATACCGGAGATATTATCGGCACGTAAAGTGCAATCTCTTCGCGGCGAGAGAAGGAATTCACATTCACGCGATGCCGAAGGAGAGACGTCCCCTTCGACAGAATTCTCGGATAATGAGAGTCTACTCGAGGCGGACAAAATTCAACGCGTTACGGCTGAAATAAGTGCCCTCGCACCTGCAACCCATCGCCCACCTCGCGCACTCGTCTCGCGATCGCGTAATTCGGCTCGACCTTCGAGAGCAGAACCGCTCCTGTCCCTTTCTCTCACGTTGAACTTTCTTCTCGAGGAAAGCGTCGATCTGAACAATCGCGAATTCCGCGATTCACATCTCGGGTCTGCCGGTAACTGTAAATCGTCGACGTGTGCGTTCGTTATCGAAAGGCGCCGTCGTCCTCGCGCGAGAGGAATGCCGAAGGACGCGGAAGATGCGGAAAAGGCGCCTGACTTGCTGATCCTCGCCCTTTCACCGCTTTTAGAAAGGATACCTGCCGCGAAGCACCGATCGCATAATAAATGCGCTTCTCACGCAACATCGGGAATTGGCTGCAATTTGCATCGGAGGCGTTTCTTTCTCTTTATCGCGCGCGATCGCTCGTCATCTGAAAAAGATTTCGTAACGGAAGAACGACACGCGTGTGTACGTAGCGTCGAATATGAAACGAATATATATAGGAATATTAATAAAATTAATATGGAGCGCGAACTGAAATTCTGATAAAATAAACTCGATTTGCTTGTGTGTTTCAGGGCTGAGTTTAGACAACAGCAATATGTCGATGTCGTCGGTGGGGCCGCAGAGTCCTCTCGACATGAAGCCCGACACGGCCCTTATCAATCCGGGGAACTTTAGTCCTTCGGGTCCCAACAGTCCAGGGTAAATATTCTTGTAACACTTCAATTTATCCTTAGTGAACATTAATACAGAACTAGACTCGATGGCAGATTTGTTTGAATGACCAACGGAGAATTCTCTCTCGGTTTAGCGATATTAAAAAAAGAAGAAAAAACCTGCAAGAGTTACCGCGATAAGGATATAACCGTTCGTTGCGATTTCCAGAGATTTTAAGAGCGCATACTTCGCGGTCTATAAATTTATCGCCGGGCGTTTTCGAAATGTGCATGCTACGGTTGTAGCGGCGTAGATCTCATAGACAATCGTTCTCTGCTTTGCATGTAAAGACCCTTCAATGCTGGTTGTCACAGCAACCTCCTGAGTACATCGCCCAGCGGTCAGAGCAAAACGGTCACCCCTTACCCGCCTAATCATCCCTTGTCGGGCAGCAAACATCTGTGCTCGATCTGCGGCGACCGTGCGAGTGGCAAACACTACGGCGTTTACAGGTAAGTTTTATATCGTTTCCGTATTATCATTACGCAACGCAACTCGTTACGTACAAACGATACTTCGCGGTCGAACAAAAACCTCGATAATCTTATCGACTTCCACTCACTATTCTCCTTGCCTTTCATTTTCAAGTGGAGGAGTTTCTGTGAAGGGTTGAGGAACAATTTGCGCTATCCACCGTGAATATCCGTAGAAAATGCTGGTTCAAAGTTACACGTTAGGAAGTATGTATCCGATAGAAGTCTAACGAATACCCCCCCGCCTCCCCCCTTCTCGTACCCCGCTCGCATTTGTCATGCAAATTTGATCCTTGACGGCGCGCGGCGATTTTATTCAAGAAATGTACGCGCTCGCGGGTAATCGGCGTTTCGATTGCGGCTGAATCTCTCTCGAGCGGCGAGACTTCAATAGGAGCGAACAAACTCGTTTGAATATCCCCTTGTGCATCTCATCGTGCGTCCGTCGTTTCGCGGCGGCCAACTGCAAAAATAATTACCGCGCTCTTCTGCCGCATTTCTCCGAGAAGGAAGCGAGCACGCGAACGATAAAGGCCCCACGATTTATTCGAGAGAAAAAAAAAAGGAGAAAGAGACGCGCCTATGAATATGAATTTGCCGTCGTCGTACTTGCGTTGCGCCGGATGATTTTTCCGTCGCGAGAGAGCGGTTCAAGGTCCTTCGGATTCGCTTGATAATCCTGACCCTCGTTAACAGGGAGAACGGTGAATAATCCGTCCACCGACAGCTCACCGAGAATGCAATAATAATAAGCAGGCCGTTTATTATGCCGTCAGGCCGCCGTCACCTATATAGCGGCGCGTCACGATAAAGCATCGCCGATAAATGCTTTGTTTTTTCCAATTATCGCTACCCTCCGACCTGCGCTCGCAAAAGTAAGCACGCGACGAGCAAAAGTAAGTGCACGATTCCGAATAATAAGATCGAGTGGCTGGACGAGCAGCGGAGAAATTTTTATGGAGGCACTTTTGCCGACGAAACACAGCGTTCGAGCTGCTCGAGCACGACGTCGACGAGGCAAAATCGTCGACCTTTCCTCAAATTATTTAACGCTCGATAAGTCTCGAGGCTGTCTCGTATCTTTACTCGAGGGATTGGTGGCATTAACTTATTCGGGCGGGAGGATACACGCGCTCGTCAAAGTGTTTCGTGTTACCGTCTGCGAAGTTACGATCACATTTAACGACTATGATTCTATTTGAATATTGAAAATGCACGTGGAATCTAACGTCAAAGTTACATATAGTTTCTTATATTTCGGTTTAATTACGTGCAATCGCTTCGGATTATTTATACTGGGTTACGCAACGTGGCTGAGGTAACTATTTCGGAAGTTCTCGGGTACCTTACATCTGCTGTGTAAGTAAAAGGATTTCTCGAGTCTCGCGTTACGATACCGATTCTTCGGAAATCCGACACTGAACTTGGACTCGCGCATCTTCGAGAGTTATTAACGGATGCTTCCTCGCGCTCGGTTTTTATTTTCTTGCGTGCATACGTGAAAAAAAAAGCTTGCAAATGCGGCGTCGTGTTTGCATAATTGGCGCGGTGCGTCGAACCGTCGTCGGCCGGCGGAATAATAAAAATGTCGACGAACCAACGCGACACGTAACCGCCAAGGCGTCGCGCGCGCGCGCGCGCGCGAGGCGAGGAAACACGATAGTAGGTAAAAGAGCCTCCACACCGCACGTCGGCCGTCGCCGTCGCGAGAACGGATCCGCGTATCGTCTTTCGTGTTGCAGCTGCAACAGGTCCGGTCGCGGCAAACCGCCGCGTTGCGTGCGCGTCCGCGAAAATGCAAGTCGCTGAAAAGGAAGAAACATCTGCGATGACTTTTATGCGAACACGCGAGCTGCTCGCGCGAACATGCATGGAACACCGTCGTGAACACCGCATGTCGGCCGTGTTACAACATCGGCGGTCCGCGCCCCGTCAACGAGCACGTTTGTCGTCTTTCGTAATTACCGAAGAACGTCGCTCGTAACAAAACAAATTATTTAACGTGTAATAGTTACGCGATGGCATGACAATTATTTTCTACAATATTTGCGCGTCATATAGACTCTATTGAAGATAAAGCACCAGGATCTTTTACATTCAAATATATACCTAATTCTAATTTGAACGTTTGTCCTAGAAAGTAAATAAAAATTAAGAAAACATATAAAGAGCGAATAAAATCGTTAGGATAATCGGCCTCCCATTGAGCGATATAATAATGACTGATCGTTGAACTTTCGGCATCTTGCTCGTCGATACAAATTCACGACGCCGCGTGGGCGTGCCTCCGAATTTCATTACAACAAATAGATCTCGTTAACATTTTCCTTCGCGGTGGCTTTACGAAACGGCTCGGATACGAAAGTTAGATCCTCAAAGTAACTTATCCAATTAAAACTTGTATCGACTTTCTAATTTAGCCCGTGAGCTAACGCGGCGGAACGATCGAAAGTAACGTCACGGAGGAGAAGGGGAGAGGGTCTCGCGGACCTGAACACCTATATTTCAAGTTATATAGACATCTACTCCGAATTTCGATTTCCTAATACACTTGCCCGATAAAAGCGATGTACAATACTTTCTCTCGAAGTCACGATCTCTTTCGTCTGAGGATTTTACACATTCAGGAAAACGTCCTAAGTGTGACTCACGGACGAGCAAGCTCGCGCATCAATTAATCCCGGAACGGGCGACTGGAGTAATTTTTACACCCCTGCAGTATCAAAGAAATGAAGCTCCCATCACAGTAATTTTAATATGCTTCTCATTTATGTAATAAAGAATTAGGCGTCCGTTCCCAGGTTAACGAGATACCCACGAGATCTGTGTGTGTTTCGTTTCATTTTAATTTCTGCACCGAATTTTCTTTCAATTTAGTTCCGTTCCTTTTCACTCAATTAACTTTTTGATGAACGTCTTATTATATATCGTTACAGTTTCCAATGCATTTCCAATACGCTGTGCATATTTTTGTTCAACTCCCAGCGACCAGTTTTCGCGGCCGCGGAATTCCGCTCCAATTTCCGCGAATCGACGAGCGACCTCGAGGTCGCCATTCTCGCTATCAGAGCGCTTACGCCGAGGTCGATTGCTGGTCTGCGGCTGGTGCACGCTGGGCGTGCAGGGAATCCCGATGCACGGCGGCCAGCGTGCCCCTCTTCGTCCCACTTCCCCGCGTTCTCTCTCTCTCTCTCTCTCTCTCTCTCTCTCTCTCTCTCTCTCTCTCTCTCTCTCTCTCTCTCTCTCTCTCCCTCTCCCTCTTTGCCCCTCGCACCGCGATGATTGCACCGAGCTGCAGACCGGCCTGGCCGACGTTCGCGTTGCATCAGAGCCCCATCAACCTTGGACTTGCTGCTGTTGGCTCACGAGGTTAGGACGGCTACCCACCCGTAGTTCCTACGAGCGGAGGGGGGCCCCTCCCTCTCCTCCTCTCGCTGTATATAGGCACTTTGCTCCAGTGGCGGCTAATTAACCCTTTAACCCAGTGTTGTTCGTTCCTCCTCGACCGACAAAATGCCTTCGAGATTGGCAAGAGTAGTTCGCTACGTGCTTCCCTTCTTCACTTCCAGAAACGATATTTAATTAACTTATGTAATCAGAAAATAAGAATATAATCGCTAGTTTTTGTTAACATTCAAGCTACAGAAAGACTCACTTAAGATTTACTTTACATATTGAGATCCTTTACGTCCGGACAACATTCTAACATTTTTGAAAATGTAATTTCCCGAAGATATGAATAACATTTGTATCTCTGATTATCTGGATTATACGCTTTCGTAAAACAGAAAATTCAAACGCTAGCGTTTCGAGACTTTTCCCCGAGGAACTTCCTTCCGCCGCGAAAAATGACGCGCTGAGGGAACGCGATCGATCCTGCGAGGGGGGGGGGGGGGTCCGCCGTGGATTTAAAGCGCAAAACAGCCGACCCGTAACCCGTAACCCAGACGCGCAGGTATAAGTTCTCGCGCGGGAACTTAATTAATCTCATTAAAAGTACCCGGAGCAATTTGTAGCCATCTCGCGCGCGTAATTAACCGCGCGGAAAAAGGGGGGGACGGGGGACTCACCGCCGCTCCAATAAAAACTGGTCGCGCCTCCAACATTCGGACACGTTCATCATATACGCCCCGCGTAATGCATAACCGTCATGCGATGCCCCCCTCGCTCGCAAATTGCAGCAATAACGCGCGCAATGCCAGGGCACGGCGCGACGGGGAAGATCGGCCAGTTGGAGGAAGGACGGTGCTCGCTCTTATTTTCGCGTGTTCCTTTCGCGCGCCACGACACCGCCGCGCGTCCATTTCTCACGGATTAAATGCGCCGCGACCGTCCATGCACGTATGTACGCGCGCGTGTCGGCGTGTTACCGGAGAAGAAACATGTACGCGTTCGCTGGGAGGCACTCGTCTCGGAGAGTCATTTTATTTCAATTTCATAATAATCCGCCGTCGAAGCTCCCGCGTTTTGATTTAACTTCGTTATTAAATGATCCTGCAAGTGAGAATAAAATGGATGGAAATGCGTACAATTTAATGTGTGTAATCGCCCGATTATTTATTTGATGATTAACGATTATCACATAAATAATTGTAATTAGGATATTAATTTCATAATTGAGCATTCGTCATCGCAATATTATTTGATTATGCTTGAAAAATATAAGAATTATTTATATTAATTAAAAGTATTGAATTATTTTGTTAAGAGAGATATGAGCTCATATAAAATGAATTAAAATAAAATAATTATTAAAAGATCTTTTTCAAATAACTAACATGAGTAATAGGTCGAAATCGATTTTATTAATACAATAAAGATAAAAATACAAATGCATTAAGAATCTCGTCCCGTGACAATATCCCTCGCCGTTGCTTTATTTTCCACATCAAACGAAACCGTACTGCCGCCTTACATTCTTATTCTTTTTTTTTCTGACGGAATTTCCCGCGCTCGGGTGAAAAACTGCGAGCTGCACACGCGTAGCTTCGCCGACATTATTTGTGCATATGGCGTTGAAGGTCTTCATACCGCAATAGAGAAGAAGAGAGAAAGAGCGAAAGGGGGAGCGAGAGAGAAAAGAGGGAGAAGGAGAGAGAGACGGCTGGCTAGCGCGGGGCTCTACACGTGTCTCGTGTCATGAATATTTGTCTTTCGCATAAACTCCGCGAGATCAAACGGCTGCCACGGTGGTCCAGAAATTGCATCACGTGCGCGGCGTCGCCCACGCTAAACAGATGCGCGATGCAACTTGTGCGACGCACAGCCGCCGCTCAACTATATCGGAACGTTATCATCCCACCGGGTATCGTCGTAGTAGCATTAGCCTCTCGCGCGTTATCTCGTCGTCTCGACGCTGGGAAAGCGCCGAGATACACGAATGCCGTGTAATCGTCATTAATCCATGCTCCGACGCCGAGGGAGAATTTCCTCCTTCTGCGATCGGCACTTACGTGGTGATTAAGGACACGACGGTGTCGCAACCTCGAAGCCTTCCTCCGTTCGTCGTAATCGAGCCGCGAATTAACGATCGTCGGTGGAAAAAGCGAAATCCGACCGGCAAGTATATATATAAATGGCACCCGGACGAATCTGGCGCGATTTCTTTCCCCGTATTTATTACACGTTTATTTCGAAATAAACAGACCTCTCTGCGAGGGAGAAAGAGGTTTCTCTCGTCTTCCGCGATACCTCGATCGTAAATTCTCGCCGCGAGATCAAATTCGCGTCTCTCACGCTGGCGTTATTCAACGCGGCTTCCGTACACGTGCTTTATCAACGGTAGCGCGCGTTTAAGATCGCGCGATATGATGCGTCTCGTAAAATCCGGCACCTCGATAGAGGACGTTTGTCGTTTTGACGCTTCGCGAAATCCCCCGAGATTAGAGCGCCGTGTCGTTTGTCTCCTCGGGACGCGGTTTCTCGCGTAGACGACGAAAACGAGGGGAACTCCCCGCCGGAGAGCCAGACAATGTATACGCGCCGTTTGATTTATCTTTGAGTCTTCATGAATGCGCTTTATGAATGCGCCTCCGCCGTGCCGCTCTCTCGTCGCAATCGTCTCGAATAATGTATCCCGGGCTCCCAGCGGCTTTTAGCGTTGACTGCCGCGCGAATTAATTTCGCAGGAGACCCGTTAAGGATCGCGCAAATAAACGGCGACGCTCGTTTTTCCGCGAGGGACGAAGAGGGGATAACCTCGGATAACACGGAGGGAAAATTCGACTTTATTGTCTCCAGTCACGTTCATTCGAAGCTGAATCTTAGCTCCCGTATTCGCTCGACGGAAGACGGCGCGTCGTGTATCTTCCACCGCGCCGCGCCGCGTGGCTTTATTCACGTTTAGCAGATGACAGCGGAATTTAATGCCGCTGTTTGTTCCACGCGCGGCGGAGGATGTAGCGTTTTCGAAATATGTGACGTCGTTCTTGTTGTCACCGGGCGAAGAAAGAGCGCTCCGCCGCGAAATCGTTCGCGGACCCCGCCATCGCCATCGCTTGGCCGCGAAAAACACGCGATACGTATTTTCGCGGCGAAAATAAATTCACCGACGAGATTTGCACCGTCACGCTTTTCTGGATCTCCCGACGGGAGATTTCTGGAGACGTTCCAAAAACTTAAAAAACGACGACCCTGAGAGGGTACGAGCCGTGACTTACACGGGTTCGTTGACGATCGGCGAGCTCTCGGCGGCGACAACAACCGCGGCTGAGTGATGATCGAAATGTCGATTTGCGATTTCCGAGAGCGACGGAAGGAAAATGCTGCTCTTTAGCTGCTAAAAGTATTATCCTGCTGAAAAATAATTCACAATTAATTCACAAGTACGAACCGCATCGCCGCTGTTTAGGTCAGTAATTTAATTCTAGCTAGCCTTATTTCCGAGTCCTTAATTCGCCATACTCCGATCTACTCTACTTTGTCATTTTCATTCTAATTAATATTTTTAAGCTTGTAATGTATAGGAATTGGAAATACAGAGTCTGAATAAGATATTTGTGAAAATATCAGGTCAAGAAAATTATTTGAGTTTAAATCGTACTTATTATAAGAAAAAGCGGTCCACTGGACCGCAATGTGGCGAGCTAGGGTTAATCACCGAGCGCCGATAAACAACGTTTCTGAGGTGCTTTTCATAAAATTAAAATTAGCGGCCGTTAGTCTCCGACGATGAACCGAGGCCGATCTTTTATTTTTGCTCGTGGTATATTGTTCCCGACAGCTGCTCGTAAAGAATTGCACGCGAGAAGTCGTAAACCCGCAGCACCTCATCTCGATGCATCCCCAGGTCGGAGAAACTGATGTGAGAACGTTGACGGGGAAGAGTGCCAACAAATCGTTCAACGGACTTAAGTCGTCGCGCTATCGCGAAATACGAGAGACAGACCGCCGTGATTCACTTTCATTGAGCGGGCAACGCAATAATTATCCCGTGACAATTAATTTCCTTCAATTCCCCTTACTGTAAAACTCCTTGCGCTCCCTCGAACCAGATTCTAAGGCAAAAAATGTAATCGCGTTCGTGCGGTTCTGATGTTCATTGCGTGAAATCGAAATGAGCGCGGGATATAATTCGCTCGTTTCAAATTTCATCGCTTTAAAATGTTCAACTGCGTAAAACATCGCGATGATAAAGCACAATGAATTCCGGAATCCACTTTGAGAGAAATGAGCATGGAGTGTAATTGTCTCGTGATAAAATGCATCTCCATTTGTACAATGGAATAATTGCAATTAACTGCGATATAATAGAATGTAATGACGCTGTAAATACCTTCCAACTCGATCGTGATTTATTTCTTTCGAGTGCCGTGGATAGCGCAATGATTTTCTTCAACCTGACCGATACTTCACTTTTACTTAAAAATTTTTTTTTATTACATTTCAAGGCAAAGAACATTCAGCTACGTTCAATCGAAGAGTGCCCTTTAGAGATCGGATTCCATTTTTTTTCTTTTTTTTTTTTTTTTAATAGAAACGATCGCGTAAAGTTGCAACATAACGGCGTGTAATGCCGCGTTACATTGTCATTATCTGAAGCGAGCTCGTCTTTCAGTTGCGAGGGATGCAAGGGATTCTTCAAGAGGACCGTCCGTAAGGATCTCTCGTACGCCTGTCGCGAGGAGAAGACCTGCATCATCGACAAGCGACAGAGAAACCGCTGTCAGTACTGCCGGTACCAGAAGTGCCTGACGATGGGGATGAAGAGGGAGGCGGTGCAGGAGGAACGTCAGCGCACTAAGGAGCGGGATCAGAGCGAGGTGGAGAGCACGAGCAGCTTGCACGCGGACATGCCGATCGAGCGTATCCTCGAGGCGGAGAAACGTGTCGAGTGTAAGATAGAGCAGGGAAATTACGAGGTAAATATATTCGCGCCCGTGATGAAGATATCATGCGTGTCGATGCGTGTCGCGTGTAGGCGTATCTCCTCCTGGCGCGCGGGAGGGAAAAGCGGAAGTTTAGATATGTATAATAGTAATAACGAAATGTCTATTTAAGGATATGTATGTAGGTCGCTATTAGATACGTCTTAGAATATACTATTTCTAATTGTGAGAATAATCTCGCGGTATAAAATAAGGATTTATTATGTATGTTTATCACAATTTATTATTCCTCAAATGAATTACAATTATTCACTCACAACTATAATCTCTTGTAAAGTCAAGGCATACACGGGGTGAAAAATCGAGGATCGAACTCGGAATTCGATTCTCTTATACGGGATCTACGGGTCACCTCAATTAAGAATTTATAATTTAGATTTTAATATACATTGCAAGATAGCGCAAATTTATGTACGTGAGATTTTTATAAAGATATAGCTTGAACGTAATTTTATCGTAATTTTTATAGAGATATATCTGTTCTATAAAGAATCTCGGCGTTGTAATTGTCACTAGTGGTTGTTCGCAGAACGGCGCCCTGCTATCCCATCGAAGCGCACTCTCCACTAATTCGCTATTTTCTGTAATGCGCAGAACGCAGTGTCGCACATTTCCAACTGCACAACGAATCAACAAATCTTCCAGCTGGTGGCATGGGCAAAGCATATCCCGCACTTTACGTCGTTGCCGGTGGAGGATCAGGCGATTCTGCTCAAGGCTGGCTGGAGCGAGCTGCAAATAGCTGCCTTCTCCTACCGTTCCATCGACTCGAAGGACAATATCATTCTGACAACGGACGGCTCGTTGCATCGAAATGCAACGGGAAATGCGACCGGGTCCACGATATTCGATCGCGTGCTCTCGGAGCTGGTGTCGAAGATGCGCGAGATGAAAATGGACAGGACCGAACTCGGATGTCTTAGGTGACTGGCAAGAATAATCTTTAATGAATCTTTAATAGAACTCCGACGATTGAATTGACGTGAAACGGAAACTGACTGTTTGTCAATGTCTTTGTCATCATTCTTTTCTTCTTAATTCTGAGATCGTATTTTTATTTTTTTTTCTTTTTTGACATAAGCAAGCTAAATGAATCCAATTAACGAATGGCTATCGATCTAATATCAATATTATTTTTTAATGTGCAGATCCATTATTCTTTTTAATCCCGACGTGAAAGGCCTGAGGTCCGTAAATGAGGTCAGCCTGCTGCGCGAGAAGATCTACGCCGCTCTGGAAGAGTACACCCGCGTGAACTGTCCGGAGGACACCAGCAGATTCGCCAAGTTGCTGCTTCGCCTGCCATCCATCCGTTCGATCGGTCTCAAGTGTCTGGAGCACATGTTCTTCTCTAAGTTAATCGGCCAGGCGCCGCTCGAAAGCTTCCTCACGGAAATGTTGGAGTTACCGTCGGATCCTTAGGAGCAGAAGGTGTGCCGCGTTGTGGGGCACACCGATATGTAAAAAAGAAGTAAAGAAACGAACACAAGAGGAAGAAGTAAAAGAAGACGACGACGATGACGATAATGACGACAACTACGACGACTACGACGAAAGAGGATAGGACCCGCATTCGAGTCGAGTTTCGCATTCGAGATGCAACGATTTCTGTACTACGTCGCCTTTCCCCCGCGTCGCAGTATAGACTATCCGTGTGTCGAGCGAGGTGGAATTTACTTACTTCTCTTCATCGCCACCCTCCCCCGTCTCCTCCTTCCCTCTCCCATTCCTCTCCTCGCCCTGTTATTTATGTTTTTGTTAGAGCTTAGCGACTCTTATGTCCAGCGTAAGGAGGCGGTCTTACTGGCCGACGACGCCACGCACATACAGGAAAATAGTGACATAAGTGCGTGCGTACGCGTCTGCGTCTTTGTACAGCTTGTATACGCCTGTATACATCTGAGCGCTGTCTGACAGCTGCGGTCTGCAATTCAGGTTTCGATGTTGGTCGATAATTAGTTAATTAGTTAGTTAATTTCTCGAATCGGTTAAATTTGTTACGACGATTAGCGATACTTTACAAGACGCAAATGCAATTCGTAGAAATTTACTTCGACTTATCCGGTGGATAAATAAAGTTTGACGACGTTAATTTATGGAAAGCTACATGGACAGAGAATTATCTGTATAAAATATTGTTAATCACAATCGCTGCCTCTTTAGCCTGCGACATGTGTCGTGCCATCATCCGAGCGAAGATCGTGTCCCACACGATATTTCGTGCCGATCGATCCTTGGTTCGGACAGAATATCGCGTCTTCGTCGGACCGCACCTTTCACAGTCACAGAAGTTCCTAGAATTATTAAGTTTCTTTTTTTATTTTTGCACTTTGTTACTTTTCGGTCTCTCTCTTTTTTTTTTTTTTATCTTTCTCGTCTCTCTTTCTCAACGTCGCGGGTTGCTTCGACAATGCCGTTTTCGACGGCGGACGCTCGACGAAGACGCGACTCTGTGCTCGCGAGTTCTCGGACACCTTTACATTCCAACTCTGCCTCGATTCGGATCGTTACTTTAAAGAGCCACTATTTGCATATAGATATGTATACATACATACTTGCATCAAATGCGTATCCCCTTACGCTCAGTGCGCAAGTTTAACGATAATTTATTGTTTTGTATTTTAGAGTATAGGAGAGAAAACGAACTTACTAATTCATTATTAATTAAATTAAATATACACATGGTAGCCCCCTTTTTTTATGCAGCATGTGTCCGTGATGGAATATCAGAAGTGCAACAATCGGACGTCAGAGCGTGCGAACGAAGTATTTACTTTCAAGGTGTTAGGGTTTCCGTTTATCTCTTTGTTTCCTTTTGGTAAAATGCACGCTCGGATATATACTCGGATCTTCTTCGTTAATCCTTTAATATTTAGATTTAACGATATGACAAACTCTTACTACGCGTATACACATTTGCAGTACTGGAATGCTGTCTTCTGTGTCCGGTACAAATTCGACATGGCAGCAAAATAGAGTAGAGAGAGTATAGACATTTACTTTTTCTCATAGTATACTGGCAGTGAGATTTATTTTCCCCCGGAGAATGTTCAATGCACGAAAGCAGATTAAAAACAAAGATGCAAGAGCTCTCGAATCTTTGAAAGAAAAAAAGAGCTGTATTTCAGATGTATAATTAAAACTATAAAAATCTTAGCATACGATAAGAATTAACTACTGATCGTGGACACAGGATTAAGATAGAAACCCTCTCGTTGTTAGTAATTTACAGAATTGCGTATCACATGACGTGAGCTGATGGATCCGACAGACTTGTAAATTACATAAAGCAGAGCATCATCTGCAAATGTTTGCTCAGCGGCTTATTTTCTAAATTTAAATGTTATTAGATATATAAAGATATATATGTACAAAACGTATATATACATATATATATTTTTCTCGAGACTGTTAATTACTATTCTATCTGTTAACTATTTCTACTTGTGAAGAAATTGGATTAACGACATAATTTATGTGATAGTCAAATTTTAATAGTTTTATGTCAACATTGCGTTGACTCGGTTCTTCGTTTGGAAAAATTTTTAGATGTGTAATGTACAATAATTTGTTCATTTAATAGAGATACGTAAACGTTTATAATATTAGATTTATACGTATCGATATTTTTTAACGAATTTATGAAGTTTGATGATTATAATTAATGACTCGATGCAATTATGTTGTAAAATGTGAGCGTTCAGATGTAAAATTATTTTTTTATTTTAAATAAAATCAATTGTGGAATAATATTTCATTATTTTTGCGAATGTTGTACAAAATATTTGATGCTTTCTCGGACTCTTTCAGCTCTAATCATTGATACGATTTACTCTACTACTCTAGAAATAGTAAGGGAATGATCATACTTACTTCAATAATATAAATTATGATAATATTATTGTATATTATTAAACATATTTCTATTTTTGCGTGAATGCCTACGATTGTTAGTTGTTGGTTATTGTTATCTACTTGATGAGAGTTTTTAATGTTATGCGTACCGTGGGAAACAAAACACAATATTAAATTCATAATTTTTTTTATAACATGCTGGAGTTACTATTCATTTCAGATGCCTATTTTAGCGTTTTTTTTTTTTCTTTATCATTTAGGGAAGGCGAGTTATATTTAATGGCATATTAATGCGGATGCAGGAGCAATATCGAGTATGTAAATCGAATTAATTTCCCATATATACATATATATATATAGACATGATTCAAGTCACTTTTGATTTATTAAGTAGGAGCGCAGATAAAAGAGCGAGATTCTATTAACCAAACTTATCGTTTGATTGTACAATTGTTACTTGAATACTTTTATTGACGAAGCACCTGACCAAAATTACCTCTGAACAATCGCGCGACTAGCGATCACCTCTTCAAATTCCTCACAAAATATAAAAACGATGCTGTAAGTGACCATTAGGATTGGAGGGCGCGAATGAAGCTACCTGTGAATGAAGTTTCATATAAATATATAAATGTTAAAAAACGGAAATATATCTATACATATATATATAAATAATATATGAATATATATAAACCGAATTCTTTCACAAATACAAATGCAACAACCTCAGTAGTGATCAGGAAAAAGAGAAAAAAAAAAGAATTAACAAAGATAAACAAGATTAATGAGCTCTATGTCCTGCGATCAGATACATTATATAAGGTAAGAGGATTTTACAAGAGTGGTCTTTGGAATGCCGTGATGTTTTACTAAAGCATAAATAACACACTGAGCTTCTTTCGCGAAGCACCGTTCGGGAAGAAAATGCTGGATCGCGTGTGTGTGTGTGTGTACGTGTGTGTACCGAGTATACTTTAATATAAACTTAAATGCTTTTGCCATACTTCTTTGAAGTATCATTGAAATGGTACGATGCTCAAGTCGTGTGTAGTAACAATCTTATCTAGTAACACTGTCCTGGAAGAATCGGGTGCGCTGTGTAATATCTTTCTGTACAGTAAAAATAGCAATGGATACTATATTTTACTTTTGTATCTATTGTGTATCTTCTTCGCTTTTGTGTCTTGTACTTATGCAAACCCTGGACATACATTTTTTTTCGTTGCATGTTCTTTTCTCTCTCTCTCTCTCTCTCTCTCTCTCTCTCTCTCTCTCTCTCTCTTTCTTTTTCTTTTCGATAATTTGAACATCTGATTGACACATTTTTAATTTGTGAAATCCCCGTAGCTTTTTCTGTCACTTCAGTATTTAAAAGGCAAACGACAGGGCATCTTTTCATAGCATATTGAAACCCTTTCTACGCACCCATTCTACATAGATCAGTACAAATAAGTTTAATAATAATAATAATAAATAGTAATAAATAACAATAATAATGATAATATTAATAATGGTACCGATAATGTTAATAATATACCGTTTACTCTTATCAAGCGCGTAAGTTATACCCAACTTAACAAGAACAAAAAATAGTAGCAGGTGTCCTACTAAGAGTACCGTACCTTTAACGAGCTAAACTGTAAGCCAGTATGTTACATCTATGTATAAACGTCGTACAATTTACGTATGGGCAATCTCTAATTAAGAAAGTTAATAAGTTTAACTCTTGTATGACTGCCATTATCAAATATTATTTCGAATAATTATCGTAAATGCGATACTCTCCGCGGAGTCGGCCGTTTTTTCATTATCTCTTCTGGCCCGCGCGGAGGAGAGAGCCGAGAACGCGCACGTTTATACACACGCGAAAAACACACACAAAACGTTCGTTGATATTTTCGAATTAGACCTTTCTCTCGCGCGAGGACGACGAGGCGTGTTTAAAAATATCTTAGACGACATTGGGAGGAAAAAAAAGCGCTCCGATTGCAAAGCCGATTGCAAAGGATATACTTCGATCGTGAACTGTAATTGTATGTCGATAAATGTTGAATATGTAAACATTCCACTTTACGGATTAATCATTTAATCGGCGAATGCATACAAATGCCTATCGAACATCGCTTCTTCTTTATTTCTCATGCGATACAAGTCTCCGATATACAATTCGCTCCGTTTCGTATAGAATCGTCGAAGCACCGCGACTTTCGATGTCTCCCGCTTGCGTTAAGTACGGTGGGACGTTGGCGTGTTGTACGATACTCTGTCGCAAATGTTAATTTATTTCACTGGCTTTAATAACCAACGACACTATATATGGTTGTGCTCCGTTAGATAGCAAAGCAATATAGTTAATTGTACATGTGTGCACATGAGCATATATATATTTATAATATATATATTTTATATATCAATATATTATATATATTTATTTTACGTAATATATATATGTATTTTTTATGTGCATATATGTATGTGTGTATGTACATCCCTCAAGAGTCCATCTCGTATCTTTTTAAGCTGTAAGTTATATGATTTCATTTTAATAGTTAACGGAACGAATACTTCATTTGCGCATCCATTTGTAGATTACGAAAAAGATCTGTCTCTACATACTTATACTGTATTTACTACTAAACTATTAAGAAATACGCTTTTGTAAATGTACACCTTTTTTCAAATATAACGGTACGGAACATGTGCAAAGTATCACGTACGGCGGGCGTCGAGTTCTCAGGTGAGGAGAGAGCGAATGTTTTAGGAAGAATAAGAGTAATATATTCACACACAGAAAGCGAGAGATGAGGGTATATAAAATAATATGTAGAAACGTAAGAGAGAGAGAGAGAAAAAGAGAGATAAATAGAGATCCCGATGTAGAAGAGGAAAGCGAGAGGGAGAGAAAGAGAGTGAGACTGAGAGTAAGAGAGAGGGTGAGAGAAATTGTTGAACGCGGCAAGAATGTGCAAAACAAGGGGAGTGATGCTAATGAGTGTACTTGTACAACAGTATGGCTAGTAACAATCCCTGAGTAAAGAAATATAATGTACGGTTTCGCGCCAAGAGATAGATCGTCTATTCTGACTTATCTAAATATAATATTTTTATGAACTGAAAAAGACTGTCATATTTTTGTACCATTTACAGACCCGCCCTTGTACATCTTTACTCACATTGTACGCTTACAAACGAGGATAAATAAGTCGATTGATTTTCTTTTTGCAGTATAATTTATTAACTGTATTTATTAGAGGCAGACAGGTTTTGTGCATCATACTTCCGCATACGAAGCAGTAAAAGTTCATATCTTTCACATAGTCGTTCGATTTATAATGGACAAATGTACAATTATGATTGCTTACACATGTATGTGTGTATGTAAAGTGCAATATGTGACAAATATATATATATACATGGCACTTCTACTATTTTAAGGAAAAAGGAGCTGAATGTAATAATTAAAATAACAATATATTTCCGAAGCATCCGTATCTCGTAAAAAATGTATGTATATATATAAATGCTTGGACGCATTTTAAATTATAAACTTTCACAAATACGTATGTTACATTCATTAAACTACAGGGAGCAATCAAGGAACGAAGGAAGATATAAATAAATCGAAATGTGGAAAGTATAAATAAAATAAAAATTATCGAAAAAAATTTTTTTTTATTTACGATGGACATATTAAAGTCGAATATGGTTCAGAAATTGCCACTTAATATGGATATTAACATAATTGTAATCGTTACATCATCGATGTAAGTCCATCACTGCAAGTTCTTTCCCCATCTTCCATTTTTTAATATATATAAATAAAATTACCTAATACGAAATTGGACACGAAAACAAAAACATTATTACATATATCTTTCACAACTAATTGCTTGCACATTGTTGATGAAGAATCCTGTTGCCACTTTCCCTCACGTTACAGAATATGTACAATTAGTTATCAAGAAATAGTCACTAACGGAGATTTTATTGAATGTATTGTAAGTTAGTTGCATTGCAAATTAAGATTGGAAGTCGAACAGTTTGTTTCATATTTTTTAACTAAATTTCACAGCTTTCCAGCATGTGTGCAGTCTTGATTTTCGGTTTACCTGAAAAAAAAAAAAAAAAAAAAACATACCAAAATAAAGATTAGTCTCTATCGCATCAGTAATATATTAATTTTAGTCAAAATAAAATATTGCATTATAATTGAAGATGTCTGGTTAATATTAGTCGCTGCGCCTAAAAGGACGTCGCAGCGAGAATCTGATTGCCAATTTGATCTAACATGTTTGTGCAATGACGAACACAAATAAAACGTGTTGGTCATGAATTTTTACATGTATATATATATCCTATTTAATCTCTTTTTTCCTCTTTTCCATCTCAATTTTACATCATAAAAAAGGATTAAACATAATGCAGCATAATAAATAAATAAAAATAAGATAAAAATAACTTATTAATAATAATATTAAGAACATGACTCACAAAATTTGTCCAATTTATTGAGTATCTAAGGGTTACTTAGAACTTTTCTTCTTCAAGACCATGCTTGAAAAACATGAGTACAGGCACAGAATCGCCATCGATCTCACGGTACTCCATGAGGCCAACAATTCCATCAATGTCCATTGAAGTACCGGTGAAAAATTGCAATTCCTTAAAACGGCTTAGGATATCCTTCATAACTTTATTCATATTTGTTTTAAAAACCTCTACTTGATCAGGTGACTTTTCCTCTAGCTTCGCCACTAATCTGCAAACAGATTTTAGCAAATATTTTTAGAATAACATGCATAGAACACGTTACTTACAAATATATGCTTTTATTTATATAAATGAATAGACAACTCATAAATAAATAGAAAAAAATTCTTTCATTTTATTACCCTTCTAGGAAAAGCTATATGATTTGCTGGAAATGGTTACATAAGTAATTTTATCAATGAGTCACACTAACGTGACTCATCTTAATTCATTAACCTTAAAAGCTTGTTAGTAATTCCTTAATCTTTACAATATTTAAAAAAAATGGTAACGTGATGCAAGATAGATATTATTCAACTATATGAAATATAGTAGTAGCACAGGTTATTTAGTTTTGCCATTACTGCAAAATAAAACGAAACCAATGAATCTACATAGAAGATACTTACTTCTTCATGTAGTCTTTGAGGTATAACGTGTAAGACTTTTTATCTCCAAAGGCAAATGTTTCCTGAAGGCGATGGTTCAACACAACGTCTACGCCAGACTCTACCGCTTCGTCGGTACCTTCATCAGCCTCCTCGGCAGACGGATTAAAACCAGCGATTTCAACATCACCCGACCTACGGGTAATTAACTAAAAAATTAAATGTAAAAATGTTACGCCATTTTTCTTTGCGTAAGGTACTTCATAAGTAACATATATATGTACCTTGCCATATACTTCGTATAGCACATCGTCTATCAGCTTGATTTTGTAGGTATCGGAGAACATCTCATCTCCTAAAATATATACAGAAAATTATAATCCTAGAGACTCAACCCCCATGCCTGATTTTTTTTTCTTTTTTTTTCATGAATGGTCATCTCGAGCGATTTTTACATCCCAATTAAAAAGTCACTGTTATTAATTACATATTGCATATTTTTTATCGCTCTATAAATTTGTTAGTATTTGAGGACAATATGTACATATATATAGATTTACTCAACAGTTACTGAAAAACCAAAAAATATTTTAAAAATAAAAAATAATTTGAAATTACTGTAGTTTTTTTTTCGATATTGGGATGTAAAAATCACCTCAGGCGCCTGTTCTCGGATTAAATATATTATTTTGTACGGACTCTACATTTCACAATCTTATGATAACTACACGTTGCTCCAGCAATCTCACGAATCTTCGAGAACATATGGCGAGGTTAGGTATATGATGGCAAATTTACACAAAAGCTAAACTATAATGATCGCGATAATTCGTCAAAATCGTGCAAAATCGAGGTATTTGCGTGTAATTCCATGCGGCGAAATGATAGGAAGAATATTTCTCCATGTGTTCAAATATCGCCGAATTCCGAGATGCCATCATTTAGGCATTTCGCTCCCATTATTGTGTCTCGGCGACAAAAGATGAAAAATACTTGGCTCACGCGATCGCGGGAGTCGTTCTTCATTTACTCACCGGTGAAAATATCCTTATAAATCTTCATTGTGGAAGATGGAGAAAGATTCAACAGCAGCTAAAACTAAACAAGACACGGTCACCCAAAAGAGCGCACCGGAAAAGAAGGAGACTCGGCGAAGATCTGGCAAGCGTCTCTTAAATTTTCAGCTCTGACCAAGACTGTCGAACTAAACTGCCAAATGCGCCCAATCTTGCCGTCCTGACATCTAGTGGGAATACAGGCTTCCGCGCCGCGCGCCGCGCGAAAATCGAGAGCCTTGAAAATTCAGGGCGGTATTCATGAGTCGGATCTTGGGATCGATTCTGTATCTTGAGGTTGATTCTGTATTTTGAGACGAGGTGAAAATTACAAAAGTGAACAGATTTACTAAATTTCGACAAATGAAATTGTAGATTCTCTAGTGAATTTCCTCACTTTTGTAATTTTCACATGGCGGACGGTGGATGGTGTCCAATTAGTCCAATAGTCCAATCTCTCTTGAGGATCTCTAAACTCGATAGAATTTCAGTGGTGGGGGGTGACTCCAATGTCAAAGGCCGGTATTCATAGTCAGTTCTTATATTTAAGACCATCTTAAGTACAATCTTAAGATGCCATTAACCAATGAGTGCGTTTAGGTAAGACACTGCTACCGTAGCGCTACAGTTTTTTCGCTACAATTGTAGCGATAAAGTTAGCAAAACTGAGTATAAACCAGCGCTATACTCAATTCGCGTTACTGCACTGTCAAATTTATTAAGTGTTGAATAATGAATATTGAAAATTTATTTATAAATGAAAATATATTGCTTGATGAAGATTCATCAGATGATGATAATGAAGAAGTGATGGGATTCATTTTACATGACCTGCAAGGTTAATAAAATATATAATTTTATAACAATATAATTATTACAATTGTTAAAGAATACAAAATTTAATGATTTTATACCCATTTTTTAGGACAAGAAAACGACCACGAGGTTCTGCATGCCTTGGAAAATGCAAGTGAAATATTTCATGAAATGTTCTATCGTGAAAGACAGAATGATGAAATTGTTAATTTAAATTATTTTGAAGAAGTAATACCACGTTATAACAATAACCAATTTCATTCGCATTTTAGAATGCATCGAGGAACATACATGGTAAATAAACCAAATATAGCTATTACTGAATATTTACAATTCTTTATAATTAATTTTTTTAATATTTTCAGGAATTGGAAAATATAATGAGACCTCTAATTAGACAGAGAGAAAATGATATATCATTATCGAAAAAATTATTGTTAACATTATGGATTATAGCCACGCCAGAAAGTTTTCGATCTGTTGCAGACAGATTTGGCCTTTCCAAAGGTGTAGCTTGGAACATTTTTAAAGAAGTGGTTTATGCATTAAGAAGAGTTATGCCACATTTTATAAGATGGCCAAATAATGCGGAATGTGAAGAAAGTGAAAGGGTACATTATTTCGTGTTTTCCAGTTTACAATAATATTTTGAATACTTCTAAAAATTTTTAATTGTTTTAGGTTTTTATTTTTGTAAATAAAAAAATGAAATAAAATTTGAAACAAATTTTTTTTATTTCAGGTTTTTAGAATTCGATCAAGAGGATTTCCAGGTGTTGTAGGAGCCATTGACGGTTGTCATATTCCAATTAAACAACCGCCCAGGAATGCAAATGATTATTATAATCGCAAAGATTTTCATTCTATTATTTTGCAAGGTACAATTTAAATGCTTTTTTGTAATGATTAAAATTTTTTATAATTATTGAAATTGCCTAATTTTTGCAATAATTATATTTTATTACAGGTACTTGTGATCACACAGGAAAGTTCATCGACTGCCTCATCGGTCGGCCTGGACGTGCACATGATGCAGCAGTTTTTCGGAGTAGTGTTATTTACGCCAAACTGACAGACCAAGTAAATCCACTTTTACCTCCTCAACGACATATTATAGGTGATTCTGCATATCCATTGCTCCAAAATGTGATGACTCCATTTCGAGACAATGGAAATTTAACTCCAGAAAAATCTACGTATAATACTAGACTTTCCTCGATTCGATCGATAATAGAGCGAGCATATGGATTGCTGAAAGGAAAGTGGCGAAGACTAAAATATCTTGATGTACAAAGTACTGAAATGGCAAATTATATTATTGCAGCTGCATGCACTCTTCATAATTTCCTTATATTACATAATGAAATCGAAATAAAAGAAAATTTAAATATTAATGAAAATATTCAGAATGAGGATCATGGTAGCGATGAAAGTGATAATAATGATGAATTTCAAGATAACAATGGCCGAATGAAAAGACAAGAAATCGCGAACAGATTTCATAAATAGTATAATTAAGTTAAGATTAAATTAATTAAAAAATAACAAAAGTTGTAATTGTTTTATTGATTTTTATTTAGACAAAGTATTCGTATTATTAGATTGTAACAACAAATATAATAACTCATTCCTTTTTTCTAATAAGTCGTTTTTCTTTTTAGCTATTTCATTTTTTTCCTCTATCGCAGTCGCAACTCTTTCTAACTGTTTTTCAATATTTTTAGACTCCTGCTTCTTTTGTATATTTTCTAAAATCTTTACTTTTTTCATTTCTAATTCTATGACTCTATTTCTTTGGTTGTACAGTTTCTTCCTATTTGATGATATACCCTCATTCGAATCTCTGGTGGAAGTATCATGAGAACTTGATGTTTCATCATTCGAAAGAGAAGAATGTGGCTCGTCATGAGGCATGTTAGCCGATGATGTCGATGGTATCTCGTTGCTACTTTCTAAGTCACTGTCCGAAAATGGGTCATAATATGATGAAACATAATGTGTATAATTTGAAAAAATTTTAAAATTATAAATATCATTTAAGCGTTCGAAAGATGATGTTGGTAATGATAACCTGCGCTTTGAAAGATCTATAGCTTCAGAAGGACAATCTTGTCCATTATCCATTGAAGAGATTCCTTCGTCGAAATTTACAGATTTATCCGTATTGAAGATTTCGTCCACATCATTGTAAAATTCCCAGTCTTCACGGCCTCTACCAGTTTTTTTTCTATTATTTTTATACGTTTATATGTTGATTTCATATTTCGAATTTTCCGATCAATGCTATGGGCATCTATCTTAGTATACCCCAATACTTTTATTTCAGTTTCCATTTCCTTCCAAAGGCGATTTTTTTTAATTTTCGGATTACGAAATTTTGGGAGCCGCTCCCGATATTTTGCTAATACAATCTTGATTAATTTACGGTCCCACTGTACTTTTAAATCTGAAGCACAGAATAGATTGTAATAATAATAAACAAAAATAAACAATTAATTTAACAACTTTAATGCTTACTATTATCATCATCATTATTATTGTCAATGCAGGTATTATCAATGTTGGTGTCATCAATGTTGGTGTCATCAATGTTGGCGTCATCAATGTTGGCGTCATCAATGTTGGTGTCATCAATGTTGGTGTCATCAATGTTGGTGTCATCAATGCAAGTGTCATCAATGTTGGTGTCATTAATATTGGGATCATTAATGTGCAATTCTGCTGTATTAATAACATTTGCAAAATATTCTGCACAGTAAATTTCATCTGCAATAAAATAAATAAATATTTTTTCAAAATTTTATTAATAAATTTGCTTATAACCTGTACTTCCATAGTTTTATAACTTTTAATTCGCATGTATTTCTCATCACCAATTTTATTTACCTGTTTGTAGTTTCACGTGAATTTCGTGTGACTCAGTCACTGAGTACTCTTTATTTTCGTAGATATAAACTACTGTTGTCATATCTTTATTAACATCCATCATTAACACGTATTGCATTTATCCCGGGCAGTTATAAAGAATGACCGCTACAATTGTAGCGAAGTCTTGCCGAAACGCTCTCAATCACAGGCCCGTATTCATAGTCGGATCTTATTTCAAGACTGTCTTAAGTAATGTCTTAAGTTGCTAATACGGTCATTTCATTGGCTGAACGGAGTCTTAAGACGGCCTTTGACCAGACTTAAGACGATCTTAAATATAAGATCCGACTATGAATACGGACCACAGAGCCGTATTAGCATCTTAAGATATTACTTAAGACGGTCTTGAAATAAGATCTGACTATGAATACCGGCCAAAGAGTCGAAGGCCAGTATTCATAGTCGGATCTTATTTCAAGGCCGTCTTAAGTAATGTCTTAAGTTGCTAATACGGTCATTTCATTGGCTGAACAGAGTCTTAAGACGGCCTTTGACCAGACTTAAGACGATCTTAAATATAAAGAGTCCCTCTAATAAGAGTCGCGACATCTTGAGTTTCGGCAAAATAAGAGAGAAAGAGAAAGCGATATACAAGCGATGTACATTCATATCGCTTTCTTTTTCTCTCTTATATCTCTTTCTCTTCCTGTTTCTCGTGCTTTTTCCGAAAATGCGAACCAATCAAAAGTTGCAGCTCCGTGTCGCGACTCTTATTAGAGGGACTCTAGCGGATCACCTAAAATCAAAAATCGGGCCGTGTCGTCTCTCATTCTTCTCTCTGGTAATAAAGCCCCTTGCACAATGCCAGGCAACAGGCAATAGGATCAGGAAGTAACCAAAAAATCGTTAATTACAACCTAAAAAATTTGAATGCTATGATTGGTTGGCAACAAGCAATAGGCATAGAATTTCCAACGTGACGGAAACTCTGTGTGTCTATTGCCTGTGTCACTGTTTCTTCTGCATTTATACATGATTTCTGATTTCTATTCCCTGTTCCTATTGCCTGTTGCCTGACATTGTGCAAGGGGCTTAATGTGAGTTTGTCTCTGAATTTACTTCGATCTACTCCAGTCTGTCGACTGTCAGTGGCGAGTGGCGAAATCGCTCGGCAAAATGGCGGCAGACGAGGGGTTTTATTTTTCTCGAACGCCGTCCAACAATTGGCGAGATGTTTGTCCGCTATCAAGCCCACGCCGTGGGAAAAAGTAAGTTGAATCCACTCCCCGAGAGACCCTCACGGAAAAAAACTATTGAAATGACAACTATTCGTAACTATTAGTGCACACTACTCAATAGTAATTTCGCGCACTGTTGGAATTCGCACTAGTATATAGTGTTACGTCCGCACTAGTAGTTATTGATCTAATAGTTAACTCTGAAAAGAGTGACATGTTTTACTGAATAATTATTCACCCGACATAAAAAAAATTATTTATTTTGAAATTTTATTACTATTTTTTAACTAAATTTGTTTCTTAAGATGCAGTCTATGATTATAAATATTTTCTTGTATTTGAAAATACACACTTACCTTGGTGGGATTCGAACTCGGGACCTCTGCATCGTGAGCCAACTGCCTTACGTGGTAGACTACTTCTTAATTTGATGTAAGCGTTATATATAGTCTACATATGTCATAACCAGCGCAAATATATAATTTTTCAAAAATCATCTTAAGAAACAAATTCAGTTAAAAAAGAGTAATAAAATTTTGAATTGGATATATGATATAATATTTCTTAATGTCGGGTGAATGTCAAAAACCAGTGCCGGCTTATCATGAAATTTTGTGTTCGTAAATATATTTATGAAAAAAGTATATTTATAAAGTTAAAACATTCTTATCAAATCCTTACAAGCGCCTCATTAGACAAAAATAAAAAAACCTTTCTTATGGCATCTCTAATAAATAATGATCGGGACCTCATCCGGTTAGCCCTAATAAATAAGTATTTATGAAGTTAAAACATCGGTATCAAATCCCATATATATATATATATATATATATATATATATATATATATATGGGGCATTCCACGCCAATTCACAAGGGGTCAGACTTCGACCTTTTTATTTTTGATGGCTGCTCGCTTTTTAACAGGTCTTTACGAGTACTATACCCATGTAAGAGCGTTTCTATAATAAATGTAGCGTTTCCGAAATAGAGCCTGCGCAAAATAAGAACTCCAAAATTTTCAATGAATTTTTTCGCCTATTAGACAACGTCTAAGAAAAAAATTCATTGAACATACAATACGCTATTTAGATCATAGTTAAAAAAAAGTGTGCAAGTGGAAACTTGTACATTGCTTTATCATAGTTTTTAAGTGTGCAAGTAGAAACTTGTTTAAGTGAGCAAGTAGAAACTTGGACATTGCTTTCTTTTAGTTTTTAAGTATGCAAGTAGAAACCTGCACAATGTTTTAAAGTGTGCAAGTAGAAACTTGTTTTAAGTGTGCAAGTAGAAACCTGCACATTGCTTTCTTATGGTTTTAAAGTGTGCAAGTAGAAACCTTCGCTCACAAAGCTCCTCTATGAGGAAGCTTGTATTTTATTCGATGTATAATTATTAGTATTTATTTGTTTTGGCTTCCTCATAGAGGAAGCTTTGTGAGCGAAGGTTTCTACTTGCACACTTCAAAACCATAAGAAAGCAATGTGCAGGTTTCTACTTGCACACTTAAAACAAGTTTCTACTTGCACACTTTAAAACATTGTGCAGGTTTCTACTTGCACACTTAAAAACTAAAAGAAAGCAGTGTCCAAGTTTCTACTTGCTCACTTAAACAAGTTTCTACTTGCACACTTAAAAACTACGATAAAGCAATGTACAAGTTTCCACTTGCACACTTCAAAACTATGAGGAAGCAATGTGCAAGTTTCTACTTGCACACTTAAAAACTATGAGGAAGCAATGTGCAAGTTTCTACTTGCACACTTAAAAACTATGAGAAAGCAATGTGCAAGTTTCTACTTGCACACTTTAAAACAATGTGCAGGTTTCTACTTGCACACTTAAAACCTAAAAGAAAGCAATGTCCAAGTTTCTACTTGCTCATTTAAACAAGTTTCTACTTGCACACTTAAAAACTATGATAAAGTAATGTACAAGTTTCCACTTGCACACTTAAAAACTATGAGGAAGCAATGTGCAAGTTTCTACTTGCACACTTAAAAACTATGAGGAAGCAATGTGCAAGTTTCTACTTGCACACTTAAAAATAAAAAGAACCTTTTATCGATTATCAAATTCAATACCAACCTTTCTTGAATGATACTCTATTGATTAAAAAAAAAATTAAACCCGATATCTCAATATTTGCGCAACTTAGAACAACCACAGACATTTCTAAAAAAATTGAAAATTTTTTTAGAAAAATTAAAAATTTTTTTTTAAAAAAGAACCCCTTTATCTATTATTGCCAAATTTAATACCAACCCTCCTTGAACAATACTCTATCGATTAAAAAAAAATTAAGCCCGATATCTCAATATTTGGGCAAGTTAGAACAACCACAGACATTTTTAAAAAAAGTAAAAATTTCTTTTAAAAAGAACCCCTTTACCGATCATCGCCAAATTCAATACCAACCTTCCTTGAATGATACTCTATCGATTAAAAAAAAAAAAAAACAGCCCGATATCTCAATATTTGCGGCAGTTAGAGCAACTACGGACATTTCTAAAAAAATTCAAAATTTTTTTAAAAAAGAACCCTTTTACCGATCATCGCCAAATTCAATACCAACCTTCCTTGAATGATACTCTATCGATTAAAAAAAAAAAAAAAACAGCCCGATATCTCAATATTTGCAGAAGTTAGAGCAACCACGGACATTAAATCTGCACATACACACACACAGACATTTTTTTTTTAGGCGATATTTCAACGTTTTACAACGATCTGAACATATTGGCAGAAAAAACTCAAAAACCAATCTCTTCGTTGGTTTTTTCTACTCCTATTTCATATATAATTTTTTTGAATTTGGTTGATTAGATCCAACTTAAACGCAATCAAAGGTTCATATACGAAATTCACGAAAACAAAACTTCCTCTATGAGGGAGCAAAAATTACTCCAAATTTTTATAATAATAATTTTAAGCTATTAAAGTAAAAAAACACACAAAAATTTGAATATCTCGAAAACCCCATTTTCTATTTTTTTGAAATTTATAGGGAATATTCTAGGGAGTATTAGAAAAATTTTAAGACCGGTCCGAAGTTGGGCAGAAAACTTGGGAATTTTTTATAGATTTTTTTGTGAGGAAGTAGTAATATTTGATTCACAAAAATGCAGTTAAAAACGCGTTTCAGACAATTCTGAATCGATTTAGATATACTTTTTTTTCTTAGTAATTGACGTTACTCATTGACAAATAAAATGAGTGAATTGTACCTTCTGTACACGCCGGTAAAATTGTTTTACTGAATCATGATGAAGATCTCGGCATAAGTAGCACACGACAATTGCGATGAACAGTGTTGGAAAGGCGACAAAAATTGATTTGTGAGGAAATTTAATTCAATAAGTACATTTATTTAAGAACATATTATTTATTACTTTATTTTGTGCCACACACACACGTACACAAAATGAAATGTGTATCGTATACATATATATTTATAAGAGTGTTACCATGAATAAGAAAATATTTTATAATTTGTTCAATATTTGTATATATATATATATGTGTGTGTGTGTGTGTGTGTGTGTGTGTGTGTGTGTGTGTGTGTGTGTGTGTGTGTATATATTGTAAAGTATTTTTATATATATAATTGTCAATTACATCAAAAAGATACAAATATTGAACAAATTATAAAATATTTTCTTATTTATGGCAACTCATATGCTAATTTCTGTTTTATCTTTCATACACTATTAGCTATTACCATCTCGTCGATGATAAAAGATTTTGTACATTTCTGATGATAAAACAGTGATTATATAAGGTGAAACTCCTTTATATTTGGAATAGCCGAATAGCCAAAACAGTCGATAATGTCAGTACTTTTTAATTACCGCCGGGCCCTTGGGGCCCCTTTGGTAGTCACGAAAATTTACCCAGGGTTGTCGGTCTTTAATAGTATCTCGTCGGTGATACAACGTAATGTAAATATATTTATGCAGCAAATAAGTTTAAAAAAAATGATGATGATTTAAAAAAGTGATGATTTTCCCGGAGCAAGAGTGATACCGTCGTTGTCGCTCCCGTCCTGATACACGTCGTTGGACTCCATCCTGTCCCGTATTCCCGGAATATTTTTAGCTTGTCGTGTCGATCACGTTAACGTGTCATCGAATTCATTTTATTCCGCGTTCGTGTCATTCACCGCTGTTGATTACTTTCTACTTAATCGGCGCGATACAGCTGAGTATAACTTGAACATAACCTCAAAAATTGGCGCCATATTCGCGTATTCGTAAACAGCAGGTGCGATAAAAGTCGATTTTCATGAGATTTATGCTGTGTCTACAATGCGAGTCGCAAAGTCGTGAGTCGCAAGAATTGACCAATCATAGTCAAATTTGAGGAAAATAATCGACTGTGATTGGTCAATTCTTGCGACTCGCATTGTAGACCCAGCATTAAGCCTTGTGTACACGATGCTAGAAATCGGTCCAAGTCCTCGATTCAAGCTCTCGAATAGAAGTAGTTGTATACGTGTCCCCACCAGTGACCAGGTGCGCAGGCAGCGGGCAAAACAGCGCCATTGGACGCGTTCAGCAGACCAAGCCGCTCAGTAGTAGCCGAATGTGACTGGCTCTTACTTTTAGAACCAACCAATCAACGCAGAGTGTTGATAAGACGAACTCAACAGTTGTGTCTGCTGAACGCGGCCGTTGGCATCTCTGGGCCCGTATTCCGTTCCTGCCTACCGACAATTGTCGGTTCGATAAGTGTCGTTGCGCAGGTTTTTCATATCGTGTAAAACCTGCGCCGACACCGTTAACGACACCGATGACTGTCGGTAAACGGATTTTAGCGGAACAGAATACGGCCCCTGGTCGAGGTCGAGGATCGAGGTCTTTTCTCGCCTAACCGTTGAAGAGTGCGGACGTATAGCCGAGTGCAGTCTTAGAATACTCTAGACTCAGACTCTACGAGACAGGAAGGAAGGACGATAAGCAGCCTTCGTATACATTGTTAGCTCTCATATGTTCTAGGTTCGTTTGGTCACAAGGTTAGGTTAGGTTAGGTCAGGTTAGAACCTATATCAAACAATACATTAAGGCCGGTATTCATAGTTATTTAAGACCGTCTTAAATTCAATCTTAAGATGTCATGAATCAATCACAGAGCTGTATTAGCGTCTTAAGACATTACTTAAGACGGTTTTGAAGACTATGAATACCAGCCTAAATAAATAAAAAAAATACATTTAGAAAAATGTTAATCATTTAAAAGCGTAAGCGTAAGTGTAGCGAACGTAAGCAATTTAAATTTTGCAATTTTTTTTTTGTTGCACGTGACCGTGTGTATGCCGTATGTTCTTCTACCGTGTGAAACACAGTACCACGTGGTAGAACATGTTACAACGCGTGTATCGGAAAATGAGATAAGATACACTGAGTAAGATAAAAAATACATTTCGGAAAATCTTGAACCCATTATACAATAACTGTAAAAGTATGCGGTAAGACGTAAGCAGTAAAAGTTGACCAACTACAATCGATTATTCTTGGATTGTAAAAATCTTATTAGTCAATGGCTTACTGCTTACGCGTCTTACATCTACTCTTACATCTATTTATTGTAGAATGGAACTTTATAGTCATTTAGAAACTAAGCGTAAGTCTGGCGAATATATGTGAGCAATCTAAATAGTATAATTTTTTTGTTCTTTCCTTTGTGCTCGTGTACGTGTGTGCCACGTGGCAGTAGAAGTACACAGAGCTCCCGATATTTCAGATTTATAATAGAATATTTTTCTACATTAACAAAATTAGAAAATAACTGTTAGTTTCTTTAAAATAATTAATTATTTAATAATGATATTTAACACACACACACATGCAGACTATGTAATAATGTCAGTACTTAGCAATGTGAATGGAAGAAAGATAAACTTATTGTTAGATTATACATATAATCTTAACGCTATAATTATAAATATATATGATATTATAATGCATTTTAGCATATGCTAAAAAAGAAAGAATTATTATTCTTCATATTTTTTGTCTTCTTTTAGAGAGACAATATGACAACCCATAATAAATCTTCATATTGCGAGAGTTGTAGTCGATATCCCTATGTCGGCAGAGTATCCGTAGGAGAAGAGGATAGTGTTGACTTTATCTATCAATATGTGAAGAAAAGATTTGTTGCCGTGGACCACAAGAGTCTTAGCATATTCCATACTGCCCCTGACATAATTGGGCCACCCAAATTTCAAAATTACGGACAACCATTTCATTTACCAATCTCTTTTTGTGATTTCGAGGTACGTGTATGTTTGCAATAGTGTAAAAAAGTGCAAGTAACATTTCTCTGATTCCTCTGATTGGTTGAGAGACGTCGGCGTTAGTAGAAGAAGAAAGTATCTTAATATATTTTCACATTTCGACTTTTGCGTCGCAATATCTCCGCTCGTAGGGCACGTAGCGGAAAATGTAAAGTAAATTTTTCGCGAAACGTCGGCGGATCGCGAGCAGCAAAAGCGTGCGGCTCACCTGTCAGTGCTGCCATCGCCCATCTGCCGACGGCATCCGCTCCCCCCGAAAAAGGAGCAATTACTCGCCTACGGCACATTTTCCAGGACCGCGGCACTCACAGTCAAGCTGTCTCACGGCACACATACACATCTACACACAAGAGATCTGGAGGAGCGCCCGGCCGCATGTGCACGACTTCTTCGCCTGCTCTCGCTATTGCTTTTTACCTGCTTGCTTTAGCCTCTGCTTTCGCTGCTGCATGCATTACCCCCCTCTGGTCCTTCGATAAAAGTCGCTAAAATTTGCACCTATCGCCACCGGGGGACTGACACCCCCCCCCCCCTCCCTGTGTATCTGGTACTGTTATAGTTCTGTACAAAGTAATCGCTATATATTATATATTACAAGATTTTTTACTATTTGACAATTTTAATTTTCTAATATAGAGGATAAAGGATGGTACTGGTGTTTCAATATCTCCGTGGCAAAACATAGATTTCATGAGACCCATTGATAAGCGGATCGGACAAACCGATTATAATGCGACGAGCGAAAAAAGATATATTGGTATGTAATATTTAAATCGATAAATAAGATATTGTTAAGGAAGATACGCTTTTGCTGAGAAGAGAGTAAATATAATAATATTGTCTGTTTAAAGATATCGAGTTTCATGAAGCTGTATATCCAATCAGAGTCTGTATTTACGAAATATGTAATCCTGGAAGCGTAATTCAAATTTCGGCTCAAGATTCCAATAATCACTGGATTCAGTTGTGGGATGAATCGTCTCAGATTGTACCCCTGAAATCAAGATTATTTTCTCCACCGTTGTCGCATCCGTGCAACTTTAAAACCAAAATGCTCAAACTAGTATTTAAGGGCAGTTCGCAGGTCTCTTACACAAAGCTAGATGCTGTGATGCTCATCGGTACATCAGAATTGATCCTATCTAGAAATTCTAACGAGAGTTTCACTAATCTGTTCAAAGAAATTAACTGCATGTACTCTCCATATCATGACGATGTTCATAATTTGACAACAGATTTAGAAAGTGCACACTTAGATATAGTTTATCTGCAACAAAATTTTTCCAAATACTGTGTTATTTCTAAAAGGTATTATTATCATCGACATTGAATAATATTTGAATCCATTTTTTCTGTTAATAATAAAAATTAATTTAAAAATTAATTTGTCCCGATAATATTTGCAGCGACATAAGAAAGGTTTCTGATGAGAATAATTTGAAGCACAAAGAGGTATCTCAGGAGCTCATCACTGGTTACGAGCAACTTCTTGATCAGAGATGTCCGCGTCGTATTTTATTGAAAAGTAATTTGAATTGTGCCAAGATGAAACTCTCATTGGATGAATCCAAGGAGCTATCACGTTGCAGTTTATCTGCGCTTCCTGTAAAGTATTCTAAGAAGTCTATGTCTCATCACATTATTTATTACAATGACATTTCGTACTTTGAGTATTAAAGTATTTATTTTGTATTATATTAATTATATTTTATCTTTACAGAATGAAATACTACTAAAAATATTTAAATACTTAGATGTGGTAACATTATGCCGCATGAATGAAGTAAATAATAGGCGCTTTGATAGTTTAACACGGGATCCTCTACTCTATACACGTTTGAACATGCGATGGATTAAATCTGACAAATATATGTGCAAATTATTTTGTTATTTTACACCTAGATGTGAATATTTGCAACAATTAGATCTTACAGGATGCAACTTTGATGTTAATGATTTCGTAAACTTTCTTGATAATTGCGGCAGGCGTTTAACGCATTTAAGATTAAGTGACAGCTGCAACAATGGAGAATACTCCATCTTAAATCTTGTCCTACTTAAAATTTCAGAGACATGCAAAAATTTGAAAGGTATATGCATATATAGTATATGTATATAATTGTCAAGATTATTGGTAAATTGTGTAACAATTAGTAATACAAATTTTTCTTAGAATTGGATCTAACTTCTGGCGGAAAACGATATATAGAAGGATTTTCGTATCTCGAGGGGCTAAATAATTTGGAACATTTAAACCTTTATAATATTGGTATAAGAACCGAACATCTTTGCAAAATACTGCAAAATAATCAACGGATGCGTCAGTTATCGACAGACCTTATAAACGATGCAGTTCTAATAGAGTTGGGAAATTCGTGTCGTGACTTGGAAGTAATACGTTCATCACTGTGCGCATCTGATCTTACATCTCAGGGTATTAATGCTCTCGCTAACTGTAAGAATTTACAAAAAGTGAATCTTGATCTGTAAGTGTGTGCGCTACATTTTCTTTTAAAACACACATTATTGTATTCTTTATTGAAATTTGTTTGTTTCTTTTACGAGCATCTTGAAAAAGTTACACGAATTTTCTCTTTGCAATTAAAGTACTGTATTAATTATATAATTTTTGTTACAGGGTCGATTATTTACTTACTGTTAATAGCTTATTATCAAATACTGATGATAGCTTATTTAAATTACTTTCCTCTTATCAAAACTTGCAAGAAGTTTATTTGTCCTGGGCTGTCTTCACTGATTGCCGATTGGAATTACTAGCACAGTGCAGAAACTTAAAAAAGTTATATCTTGTTTGCGCGCAACGTGTTATACCTGATAATTGTTCCGTTATTTTGAAACAATGTCCTAAACTGCAGGAGTTTTATTTCGTGTTTTGTGATGATCATACAATTCAATTGGTTAATCAGTTGGTTAATCAATGGAAGGAAATTTATCCGCACGTGTCCGTCTATACATTATGTCTTTAGATTTAAGGTTTATAACAGCCGTAACCGTTAACTTAGGCTGGTGCCGTAAAAGTTGGAAAATAGGGAACCCGTCCCACTCGGCATGTAATATTTCAGAAACATTTCTGCAAAATTCCATTTGAAATATTACAACTTTCATCAATATTTCAGAAATATTTCACGACCGTTTCTGCAACATTTCTGCAATGTTTCAATCGGCACAATTATTTCAAATGCAACTTTGCTGAAAGATTTCGGCAATATTTCGGTAATATTACTGAAATATTTCTGAAATATATCTACGAAATATTGCAGAAACACTTCAGAGATATTTCAAATACATTTTACACTGAGAAAAATGTTTTGTATTAGCAAACAAAATTTTGTTACTGACGCAAAAACTATTTGTTGATATGTGAAAAATGAAATATTTTGTTACCGGAACAAAATAAAATATATTAAGCCATGTGCGTATAGCCGCCGCGCATTTGTCCGAAGAAATCCGCTCTCTCAGCCGGTCACCCATCCAAGTAGTATACCGGCGCCTTGTTGCTTGACATCGATGATCGAACAGGGTAGTGATGATCCTCTGACTCTGACGCTTCTTTCTTTCTTATACTTGCTTATTTTGGTGAGCATAAAGCTATCGCATAACAATATTAACAATACAGATATACGAATAAATATTTTTTGTCAGTCAGCGTCGAATATTATTTTATATTAAATATTATTAAATATTTTATATTTTATATTAAAAATGCTATGTGACAAAATTTGGAATATGAGAAAATTCTTAATAAAAGAGAAAAATGCAATAAAATGCAATATTATATAATAATAAATTTAATTTTTTATAAGTACTAAAGTCTGTCAGCAACTTTTCGGAAATATTACAAATGCAATGTTGTATGTGAAACATTCAAAAATATAACGCGTGCAATGTAAACGTAATAATAGTTTTATCATGTATCAGAAATGTTTCTAAACTATTACATCTGCAATATTTCTTCTGCAATATTGTAGAAATTCACTGCCTGCAATTCAATTTTTCATTACCTACGCAATCTTTCAGAAATTTTTCAGAAATATTTTAAATGCAATGTTGCGTTTGATATGTTACAGAAATATTATTCGTGCAATGCAAACGTAATATTACTTATATAATGTTTCAGAAATATTTCTGAAATATTGCATCTGCTACATTTTTTTGCAATATTACAGAAACTTACAAATATTGTAAACAACTTTTTGTAAGATTTCAGAAATATTGTTAATGCAATATTATAAAAAACATGATGCAGGTACATTTCTGAAATATTTCAGATGCATAGTTACAAATGAAATGTTAACGAAATATTTCTGCACCATTTCCGAATATTTCAATATTTCAGCAACATAACATGCCGAGTGGGGTACTACCATTTATAATAGTTGGCATAATAAATTGTTTTATTAGCAATATGTATGTCAATTTAATATAAAAATAAATATAAAAATAAATCGTTTTATCCTAAACTTGTTTTGTACAATTTTTATTTGCTAATTAATCTAAGTATTTTAGTTTTTATTTGCTAATCTAAGTATAACTTTTATTCATTAGTTTCTAATTATTAATTCCTATTTTTTAGTTCCTGATTATTTTTATTAATTAATTTATTAATTAATTTCTAATTACTATTTTTATTACTAATCTAAGTCTAATCATTTTATTAGATTTTTTTTACAAAACTAATTATATTAAATTTATAACTTAATTACATTAAATATAACAAAGATAATGTGTCGGACAAATCCATTGTTTCAATTTAAATTTATTTATATAAAAAAAATGTGACTCACAGGTTATGCGTTTTACGGTGTGACTGCAACCATAACAACGGCGTACTGACTATTATAAACCGCCCCTTTACAGATTACGGTAACGGCCTCTACGGCACCAGCCTAAGTTAACGGTTACGGCTATTATAAATCAACCTTTACACGATAAGGTAAAGGTACCAATACCCGGACACTTAAGAGTAGGTAAATGTACCAATACCTGGACACGTACCTGTGTCTGGAAACCTTTAAAAAAATATAAATTTATGGAAATAAACGTTTGGATATTATAACTGAAGTTTTAAACTACAAGAAAAAATACTTTCATCTTTGATTTTAATTCACGTGATACTTATAAATAATAAAGGTGTCCAGATATAAATACATGTCCGGGTATTGGTATCTTTACCTTCATTGAAATAGTTTTTGTTTAATAGTTTAGGACAAATCAATTAACTTTTTATATGTTTACTTTTTATATTTTTATACTTACAAATTTACTTTGTAAAAATTATCTGATAAATTAGGTTTAAAATAAGTTAATGTTTAATAAAAACGAAATATTCACATTTATTTATAGTTTTGTTATTTTTGAACCGTTTTATCTTTCTTTTCTTTTTCATAATTTGAATTTTTTGGGCGATGGTGTCATTTCTTTGTTTGAAATATATGTTCAGCGAAATTCTAGAAAAACTACATTAATAACATCGTTAGTAAATTCTTGATATTTTTTTATGTTTCTTTCGTTTAGAAATAGATACCTGTGATACTTTTTCTAGTTACAGTTTCTAAAACAGCTTTCCGTAAAGTTCGTTGTAAAAATTTATTTTTATACTGTTCTGAAATAAACTCATGAAAGCTACTATAAATGTTGGCAGAATTTGTCCGCTGTTTCCTCTTGAAAATTACACGTATTAAGTCTAGTGTCTCATGGTTAGAGGATATTCCTCTAGATTTTAAAATATCTTCTTGAGACCGTATTTCAGAGGAAAATCCTCTAAAATCAAGCGGGAGCCACTAAACGATAGAATATTTTTTTGGGAGTTAATTAATATCTTGCAATATTTTTCGATCTGCCTCAGATATCCTGTGGACGTCATCTAAGATGTCTGCAAGATACTAAATAGCCGGACACTTGTGCATCCAATGGATATCCACCGGATATCTGAAATCATTTTGGGATGCGGTTATTGCGATATCCTAAAATGATGTCTGTAGGACGTCCCTCAGATAAAGTGTGCTGTGTGGGATATATTAGAATATGTGTGCGTGCGCGCGTGTGAGTTCACACATATTATAATACATGCAATTGTAATTTTAATATTGCGTACAAATATATATTCATGTTTTGCATGAATACCTCATTAGAGCAATATACAGAATTATATTTACGATAATGTAAGAAATGGAATTAAAAATATTGACATTATCGACATATTGATTCCAATTCCTACCACCGTGAAGGTAAAGGGCGGGCGCTGTAATTCGCGTTAGAGTTCGCCGGCCTTCTTTATCGACGCTAATTAGTCCAGTCAAATTAGACAAAAAAAAGGCTTTCGCTCGGAAGTGAAGAGAGATTAGTGAAACCTTTTTAGGGTTGCTGGGGGGATGTAGAGGAGCTTATTTCTGAGTTGTCGGGTTAGTCGGACCGATGCGTTTTTAAGGAGGGGAGGGGGAATGAAAAATTTCGTTTTTTCGCAATAACTCGGCGAATTTTGACCGTACATGATTTACTAACCCTTCATTTTGTAGCTCTTTTAAAGCCCTACAATTCATTTCGTGAAGACCCTAACTTAAAATCAATATTTGTCGAGTTCTAGCCGATGAAAGTGGGAAAGAATGTATTTTGTCGCGGTTTTTTGCGTTTATCTCGTTTCCATTAATAGATAGAAATGTGCCGCCACTGACAAAGTTGTAGGGTTTGAAGAGACCTACAAAACGAGGGGTCAGTCGTTCAGATTCGTTAAAAATTGAGCCCAGGAAAGTCTCTGGAAGTCGCGCTTTTAACGCGCCGCCACCGGCGACGATCGGCCACGTCAGGAAACAAAAGTGCTCTGTTCGCACTTTTAGTGTACGTTTGCAATAATGCTTTGACACAGATAACTTCTTTGTTTAGAGTCTAAACCTAATTCTGACATCGGTATCGTATTTTTGGATGTAATCCGCTGTCCACGCCACAGTCTTTTTGCAACAATACATTGTAGAATTTTTATATAAAGCGAATGTTTTCGCAAGTTGAGGTTAAAACCAAGTGTCGGTATTACAGACGGCTTTAGGCCGGTATTCATAGTCTGATCTTATTTCAAGACCGTCTTAAGTAATGTCTTAAGATGCTAATACGGCTCTGTGATTGGTTCATAACATCTTAAGATTGTACTTAAGACGGTCTTAAATATAAGATCTGACTATGAATACCGGCCTTAGGATCCCCTTAAGACGGTCTTGAAATAAGATCTGATTATGAATACCGGCCTATGAATACTGGCCTAATGCCCGGTGTCCACGATGCAAGAACTTGGTCCAAGTTTCGGTTAAGCCAATCAGCTTGCAGCTCTTACAGAGCTGATTGGCTTAAACCGAAACCTTGGACCAAGTTCTTGCATCGTGGACACAGGGCTTACAGAGCTGATTGGCTTAAGCCCTGTGTCCACGATACAAGAATTTGGTCCAAGTTTCGGTTTAAGCCAATCAGCTTGCAGCTCTTACAGAGCTGATTGGCTTAAACCGAAACTTGGACCAAGTTCTTGCATCGTGGACACAGGGCTTTACAGAGCTGATTGGCTTAAACCGAAACTTGGACCAAGTTCTTGCATCGTGGACACAGGGCTTTACAGAGCTGATTGGCTTAAACCGAAACTTGGACCAAGTTCTTGCATCGTGGACACCGGGCATAAGACTGTACTTAAGACGATCTTGGATATAAGACCCGACTATGAATACCGGCCTATGATATTCGTAATCAGCAGCATCGCCTTCAAGCTGCTACAGAGCGATTTTTGGTCAAAATAAAATTTTTGACTTTTTATATAAAATTACAAAAGTGAACAGATTTTACTAGATTTCGACAAATGAAATCGTAGATACGCTAGTGAATTTCCTCACTTTTGTAATTTTCACCTCATTTCAAGATACACAATCGACCCCCTGGGCTGCGTGAGTGAATTTTGGAACGCAACCCTGGCTTGTTCCGGTTTCATGTTCTCTCTCTCTCTCTCTCTCTCTCTCTCTCTCTCTCTCTCTCTCTCTCTCTTTCTCTCTCTCTCTTTCGTCCTATCGGTCAATGACACGTTGACGCACGCGCGGAAAGCCTCACCAGATATTCTTTTCTTTACCCTCCGGCCCCTCCGCAGTCCGAGTAAAGCAACGCGTCTACTTCTTCGTGAAAGTTGGTCCGTGAACGATTGTCCGTGCGCATATTTTATCGAAGAGTTTCGATTGTAACACGAGTTGTTAACTGCGGATTGTTTCGACTTCAGGTAAGCGATCAGTGATTATCCGTTTCGCCGTTGTGCGCGAAAATCCGTCGCTGTTGCGCCGTTGGAAATTTCTGATTCCTGTCGACGCCAAGTCCCATCCATTTTGTGCAGTTACAGTTCCTCTCCTACCGCACGATCGATTTACGTTGCGCATTAGACTTTTGTAGCAAGCTTTCAGCTGTTCGTTCACGCAAAAAATAACGCAATTTTAAGCTTTATTTTGTATTACATCTAACAGGGTTAAATAGAGCGCCAGAAGGAAATGGATCATTTTGTCCTTTTCGACAGACGCCATGATACGGATAGATATGCGTCATATGTATATGTATATTTACGAAGGCTGCGATTCGCTTGCTGTTGCAATGCTACGCAGTATGGATTTCTTTGTCCTGATTTTTTCGTTAATCATACGCTTCGAAGGATTTTAAATAGCGCTAAGCCAACCGCAGCCGGAGCCTCGTGACTGCGACGCATTTTGTATAAAGACTGTTATATTTAATAAGATACATAACATTATGCAAGAAAGGGAAAAGTGTACTCCGTTGGGATCAAATATGCTATAAAATTATTATTCTTGTTTTTATTAAAGTGAATCTTTAGTGCAGCTAAAGTAACTAATTTTTTCCCTTTTCTGTCAATTTTGATTCTGTGTGACAATGTGTAAAAATTAATAGTAATTGTGAAGTACAGAAACTTGAAATAAAGTATATTCCCCTGTAGTATACTTTATTTTTCCTGAATTGTGCGTTCTCTTTTGGAAAGCACAAGATTTTTATTGAAATGTTGAATACGGTATTTCTTTTCCAAATGTATTTTTCTTGATTCTTCGACAGTCAATTTTTTAAACTGAACTTATGTAAAGTAAACTTTAAATTAAATCTCTCCATTCTCAGATATCTTGTATTTTTACAGTTAAAACTTGTAATAATTTTAAGATTTGTACTAATAGTCATATGAAATATATAATATTTCTTCTCTTATTATTTACAGATTCACTATGCAGATCTTTGTGAAAACTCTCACTGGAAAAACCATCACCCTCGAGGTGGAAGCGTCTGACACCATAGAGAATGTCAAAGCTAAGATCCAAGACAAAGAAGGTATTCCTCCAGATCAGCAGCGTCTGATCTTCGCTGGTAAACAACTGGAAGATGGCAGAACCCTTTCCGACTACAACATCCAGAAGGAATCCACGCTTCATCTGGTTCTGCGCCTTCGCGGAGGAATGCAGATCTTCGTGAAGACTCTCACGGGTAAAACGATCACCCTCGAGGTCGAAGCTTCCGACACCATAGAAAACGTAAAGGCCAAAATCCAAGACAAAGAGGGAATCCCTCCTGATCAACAGCGTTTGATTTTTGCCGGCAAGCAACTTGAAGATGGCAGGACTCTTTCCGACTACAACATCCAGAAGGAATCCACGCTTCATCTGGTTCTGCGTCTTCGGGGAGGAATGCAAATTTTCGTGAAAACTCTCACCGGCAAAACCATTACTCTCGAGGTCGAAGCTTCCGACACCATAGAAAACGTAAAGGCCAAAATCCAAGACAAAGAGGGAATCCCTCCTGATCAACAGCGTTTGATTTTTGCCGGCAAGCAACTTGAAGATGGCAGGACTCTTTCCGACTACAACATCCAGAAGGAATCCACGCTTCATCTGGTTCTGCGTCTTCGGGGAGGAATGCAAATTTTCGTGAAAACTCTCACCGGCAAAACCATTACTCTCGAGGTCGAAGCTTCCGACACCATAGAAAACGTAAAGGCCAAAATCCAAGACAAAGAGGGAATCCCTCCTGATCAACAGCGTTTGATTTTTGCCGGCAAGCAACTTGAAGATGGCAGGACTCTTTCCGACTACAACATCCAGAAGGAATCCACGCTTCATCTGGTTCTGCGTCTTCGGGGAGGAATGCAAATTTTCGTGAAAACTCTCACCGGCAAAACCATTACTCTCGAGGTCGAAGCTTCGGATACCATAGAAAATGTCAAGGCCAAAATACAAGACAAAGAGGGAATCCCTCCTGATCAGCAGCGTTTGATCTTCGCTGGCAAGCAACTGGAAGACGGTAGGACACTATCGGACTACAACATCCAAAAGGAATCTACGCTTCATCTGGTTCTGCGCCTTCGTGGAGGAATGCAGATCTTCGTAAAGACTCTCACGGGTAAAACCATCACCCTCGAGGTCGAAGCTTCGGATACCATAGAAAACGTGAAGGCCAAAATCCAGGACAAAGAGGGAATCCCTCCTGATCAGCAACGTTTGATCTTCGCTGGCAAACAGCTGGAAGATGGCAGGACACTATCGGATTATAACATCCAAAAGGAATCCACGCTTCATCTGGTTCTGCGCCTTCGCGGAGGAATGCAGATCTTCGTGAAGACTCTCACGGGTAAAACCATCACCCTCGAGGTCGAAGCTTCCGACACAATAGAAAACGTGAAGGCCAAAATCCAAGACAAAGAGGGAATTCCCCCGGATCAGCAGCGTTTGATTTTTGCCGGCAAGCAGCTGGAAGATGGCAGAACTCTTTCCGATTACAACATCCAAAAGGAATCCACACTCCACTTAGTTTTACGTCTTCGCGGAGGCGCGTTCTTGTGAGCTGGAAGTCTACAGAAAGGCTAGTCGCAAATTGAATAGTATCAGTAGTATCGAAGTAGCATTAATTACCTTTTTTTTTTTTTTTTAAATTTATGCTTCGAGTCCGTATTTGCGAATACTTTTATCATTACTGTCAAGCATATTCCCTCTCAAAGTACAAGAATGTAAGAAATTGTAATCCAGGTATATATGCAAATAAACGCATTCTTGTGCAATAAAAATGTAAGATTGATATATCTTGAATGATTTTCCTGCGAGCTTTATAAAATCCAACCAGATATTTTCTTTGTAAGGTTTATTAAATAACCTTGCACATATATTGTCACATATTGCCTGTGATGCTCATTAAAAATAAAATACTATAATAAGTTACATCTTAAAGTAAATAGTCTATTTCATCTAGCTCCATCGACTCCTAGTTGGTAGATAAAGAACAAGTTATATCTTTTAAATGTTTAATATCGCAATTATTTCGAATAATGAATACTGTTAAAGTTACAAATTTAAATACTTATTTAAATACTTATTAAATACTTGATCTAATAATATATGCACACATATCAAAATATATTTTTTTGCTGTTCGAGCAGGGAAGAAAGAAGGGAAGGTAAGAGGCAAAACATTCATATTAATGCACGCGACATAATAAAAACACGTTTAATAAAAGATTGCACTTTGGTTCGCGCTGAATATACATATGTACGATTATATACATGGTGATCGTGACATTAATTAATATACACAGTTGTGTATTCAGTCTAATGCATGTAGTAAACATATATGAGTAGCGATACAGAAATCAAAATTTCGTAGTCATATTGTGAAATAATTTACGCGCTAATCATGCTGGTAAACAAGCACACAATAAGATAATTTTATTTTCCATTGCTGTGCACTTTTGTGCTGGGGGAGGGGATCTTTTTTACCGGTTTCATATAATATTCTTATACAGGTCCTGTAATAATAATTATATTATTGCGCTACACGTTCTATTACATAAAATTAGCAATCTCAACGATTATGCGTCACTCACCTATAAAGCTTAATAATACTGGTAAGAATATTAAACCATGTGCCGCTCCGAACAGAACAATACCCAAATACATCCTGAAATAAAAAACGCGGAAAATCTGCGTCTTCGCGAACGCTAGCACCACGATTCCTACGAATTTGGTCAAAGTAATTCCGGAGAATACCTGGGAAATAGCACGAGAGAATGAATATATATGTATATAAATATATAAATTTAATATTTTACTTGTTCGGGAAAATCAAGAAGTTCTTTCAGGATATTTAAACTTTAAGAGATATCGTTTGTACTTCGCGACATTTAATTGGACTTACAGAACTTCCCATGACAGAAAGGGCTTCCGATGCTTTACCGACCCTCGTCATCGCTCCAGAAGTGATGTAGGAGTGCACTATATGGCTACAGAATTCCACGGAGATGCCAGCCGCCTATACAAAATTTCATGCTTTAGCACATAACAATTTCATTACTTTATTACATAATGATTTAATAACGAATTTTTTTAAAATAATGATACAATAATATAATGATTTTATACACAGACATGTAATATTAAATAATGATAAAATGTTATAAATAATTATTAAATATTAATGATAATAATTAATACTTATAACTGATGTTATTTTATTGGAGAGAAGAAATGAAATAATTTACGAAAAGAAGTGGATAAATATTAATAATTTAGTACGAACCATGACTAAATTTACAAGAGAAACTGCGTTCAAACTGATATTCCACCAGTACATTAAGCCTGCTAAATTGATGATTATCATCAAGACAGTAAGAACGACTATCAATGCAGAAAATATTGATAATCCTGTGAGAAATAGCGTCACTACGAAGATCACGGCAATAGATAAACTTATCGACGACAAGGTTTCCTGCCAGATGGTCAAATACTGCTCATAAAACACGTAGAATATACTGAAATACGCAATGAAAAATGTATTCGATAATTAATAATACAACAGCAAAAAAGCACCAATGAAAAAAAAATGGTAGCAGTTTATTTTGCGAGGCTACCCATTTTTCAAGATTAGACATTTGGTTTAAAAATGTGGAATTTTTTTAAATATCGCAATAAAATCTTATTACTTACCTATATGGAAATACATAGACTTTTTGATCGGACACCTTAGCATCGTTGATCATGTTTGTAATATTTTCCGATATTACTCTGGCGGCATGCAGCGCCTCGTACCAATCGGATGATTTTTTTAATGGAGTATGATAACCCATGAAATACGAATCGTTCACATTGGTCAGACCGAATTCATCATAGTAATAATTTAATGCCTGTTCAAGCAAGAAGTTTCAAATTTTATTATCAAAGAAAAGTCCAATTTTTAATTTTAATTTTTGCTGCCACGTTTAGGAAATTGAAAAGAAATCGTTTTTGTGGCACGTTAAAAATTCTCCATTTAATAGATTATCAAAATGCTAAAAATGACTATTTTTTTCTACGTCTAACAACGTTGACTCACGTCCAAATAAGCAGCTCTGCCAGCTTTGGCGCACTTTACATCTGGAACGTCGTTCACGAAATAGGGGATAAACTTCCTGAAACTCATCTCATTCGGACGAGAGATATTCTCGTCAATGGTAATGTCACATAGCTTACAGAATCCGCCTGTAAATTATTTTATTCGTCGTCAAATCAAACTTGCTGAGCTTAAAGAACATGTGTTTCCCGAAAATTGATATTATTATTACATACGTATGCATATAAGCACATGTATCAATAATAGTTTTACATGATGCCGACACACACCTCTATCATGCGGACAAAAGGATTCGTTGGCCTGGAAATATCTGCAGCAGCCACTAATCGTCGACCAATCGAGATAATCATCTATCCACGATGAGGCTGCTTTAGACAAGTACGACCTGCAATTATTATAACAGATAAAATTCTTGTCGCCACATTTTGCGTGCGTTTTCGAGCAACTTTTCGCTTGATGTAGTTACAAAGATCTCCGGAACAAGACGACAAATTGATATAAAATTAACATAATAAAACACAAATTAACATTCTGTTAAAACATGAAATAGAAATATATATATATATATATATATATATATATATATATATATATATATATATTTCCTTAGTTTTATTTGTGCTTTGTAATACACATTTTTCCGAGATTATAAAAATTGAGAGATACAAACACGGAGGATTGATTGGCAGCCGAATATATCTGCGTATACAAGGAATCCGTATTGCATCCCTGACCGCCGCATATGATGTTCTGTACCTCCTTCTTGCTGTAATTCAGGCCTTCTGTCAGAACGAAATACACGGGTGGGCCCATCGACAAAAACTCCTCCATGTACTAAAAATATAACATTCGCTAAAGCTGCAATGCAATGTAACGTGTAATATTCCGCGTATAATATTCTAAAAATAATATAAAACAAATACTTTCTCTTTAGTTTTAATAAGAGATTTTTCGCTTTGATTTCTATAAGCATAAATGATTGACTGCGAGTTGAATTGTAACAATTAGGTAGAATGATTTTCATCGTTTTTTTTTCTTTTTTTTCTATATTATTCTTTACCTGAAAATATTTGAGAACGTAAGAGTCTTCGGGCATCGAGAGCTTCTGGTCTAATCCAATCTCGATCTGCGGAGAGACTGTGACATGAGTAGCGACAGCGGCGACGAAGATTACTATGACGACAATTCTGACCGGCGTCTTCATCAGAAACGGCGTGTACGCACGCTCGAAGATTGCATGAACGATACCGTCGCGTTCGTCGACATTCGAATTATCCTTGATGGAAACGCAGCAGCAAACGTCCAGGCGATTATTCTAAAAAATATTGATTGTTTGTTTTAAAAATTGACGCATGAGAATCTCGTAAAGTCGAGGTATTAAATTGTTCGTTAGGATAATTAAAATTCTTGACAAAGATTGAAATAATTGAATAAAATAAATATAAGTAAGATAATATCAATTTGCATTTGTTATATCTATTAATTATTGAAGACACGATTTTTCTTACATAGAATGGCAAAATTTTTATTAAAAATTTATATAAATTTACCTCAGCTCTCCGGGAATCGAGGGACAATAAAGCGACGAAGGCCGTTATTTGAAGGAGAAAATTAATTAAAATCGATAACGAGGCGTACATCGCAAAGGTGTTGACCGCTGGCATTGCAGAAAACGCTCCTGAAATTTTTATTTTTTACATATTATAATTACAAACATAGAGAAAGACGCTCCTTTTGTTTTTTTTTTTTTAAATAATTTGTATGATATTTTTACGTACCAATAAGGAAGCAGAAACATTCGGATGTACTGGTAAGCAGCATCGAGGGTCCGACTGCGGCCAGAACCCTGCCGATGTGTTCTGGAATTGTTTCGTCGATTTGCCGACTATTTCTCTGATGATTTTGCACCAAGATGAAAATGTTGTCGACTCCGACAGCCAGCACTAAGAAAGGGATTACCTGAATAACAATTTATCATTAAAAATGTTGTTTTTGTGTAAACGTCTCTTAAATATATTTAAATTACATTTGAGTGATAAGGATCCATGTACATTCCTGATTACGTGAATTTTTGTAGCATTATTTAAAAATAATTTACTTTATTTATTTTAATATACTTTATTATCGTAATTGAATTTGTTTTGCGTATTTGCGAGAAATTTAAATGTAGATTTTATGTAATAAAACAAACGTTTAACTGGAATTATATGTCTTCAAATTAATTATAATACCTCGATTGTGAGCAAAGTTGTTGGCACGCCAGCATAGCCGAAAAGACCGACAGAACAAGCGACCGATGCTATGACTATGATGATTCCACCGACGCTCAATACGATTTTGCTTTCGGTCTAAATTGGAAAATGGAAAATTATAATGAAAGCGTTTTGCACCATATGTTTATATATTTTATAATTTCGTGATATTGTTTATGATGATAAATACTTACAAAACAGGCAACGGAAGTCTTGATTTTGCCGAGGGCAAAGGCGACGTAAACGAACATGACGAGATAACTAATAATGACCGTTATCATTTCCGCTTTCGACGACCTATCTAGTTCGTCCTGTATCGATTTTTCGGTGGACCATGCCACGTCCATGAACTCCGGTCGACCATCTTCGTACCATTTTTCCATAAAATCGAGGAAGCTAAAATTTACAATAATTGCGCGGTTTGGTACATCAATTCATGACGCATTAACAATTTTTTTTTCGGCGATTCCATTCTCTTTCTCTCTTGATTTTTACACACCGCTGTTCCCATTTATTGATCGTCACGAGGTCCGATTCATTAAGCGAATTTTTCACCAGAAATGTCAAGACTAGTCCAGTTGCTTTAATGTAATCCGAGGAATCATATTTAAACTCGCCTTCTCTCAGAAAACCTCCGATTGCTATGGCAGGAATTATGGGTCCTTTGTACGGTGCCAGACAGTCTGGATGAAAAGAATTCCTGAAAAACCATTTATTAAGTAACTAAACAAAAAATGAAATTTTTTTAACTATTTTTATTAGACAAAAAATATGCTTTTGGAAGATAGATTCGATAACTTGTTACTTAAAATTTACTAAGCACCTTCACATTTCTTTTCGATTGGGAAATTATTCACTTTAACTAAATTGAATTATTATTAAAATTTCGATCTATAAATAATGGGTTTATATAAGGGGAAAATGCATAGAACTATCACAATCGTAAATTTTTATTGAAAGTGTTACCATTGCATGATTTATTAGGCAAATAAACGCGTAAATTGACTATTACTTACTGCATACACATGTACAACTGATCAAGGTAATTAGTTTTATATCCTCCTTTTATCTCTGTTTTATTGAACGTAGCAAGGTTATTCTGAAAATATCCCCATATACTTTGCACAGTGCAAAGATCAAGAGTAACCGGTCCGGTAAATTCGCTTTGTACGGGAGCATAGCAGATCTTTTCCAGTCCTTCGCCAGTTTCTTGGCCTAACTACAAACGTCAAAAATATTAGCCAGATCCTTTTATTATATCTCGCACCCTGAGTATTAAAATCTTTAATTGTACGAACGTACTTGAAGAATCTGCTGCTGCAGATCATATACTTCTAGCAAGAACTCCTTGTTAAACACTGGTCCGAACCATTTAAATCCAATCGAAGTATTATGCCTTATCTATCGTGATGCGTATCGAAAATATTTATTTTTATATTAAAAGGTAGAAATTTTTAAATATTTAAGAGTATAGTACAATAAAAACCTAATATCGAGTTTTATTTGGATATTTATACAAGAATGTTAGAGGTATATTAATTGCTATTATATAGCAATTAAGTATAATTACCGCAATATCTTACCGTATCAAGACCAATGGATTTTATAAAGATTTGCTCGGTCCGATAGAACGGCTGGAATCTATTATCAAAGTAATCCTTTTCTAGCCTCGATCTGCTATTCGGCGCTGCCCATATCTCTATTGGGTTCACCGTCACCGAAAGGTAGTTAATTCCGTAACTCAGACCAAGAACGATGTACGAGGTCGTGAACAAAGTGATAATAGGATACTTGGCGAACGCTGTTGAATATCGTTAACATTTATTATTCGCAGCTAAAAGTTTGTCTCTCCGCATATTATATAATCGTATAGCAGGAAAATAATTGTTTAATATCTAATACTATTTCATACTATATCAAAAAATAGTAATTCTCTGTTGCGAACGTGATTTTAAGTCATAGCTAATTGGGGGAGGGGGTAGAGAGATATATTATAATATATATTTATTAAATATGAATATATAATTTAATTTAATTAAAAATTGTATCCTGTATCGAAAAAATTGCTATCAATAGTTTTCTATCATTAAGATATCACGCACACATATAACATAAGAAATTATATTTAGAAAAGATACGTAATTACCTGTTCCCCATGCAGCGAAGGCTACTTCGAAGACTTTTTGATAGCTTTGAGTACAGTTTCCGTCTGTCCTTTTTGCTGGCGGTTTGGTAGAACCTAGAAATGTAAAAATATTTAGGAAGAAAGTGCTTGAACAATTTGAAATACTAAACAGAATTTTTTTTTAAATTTCAGGATCGATTAAAGATTGATTTTCCTGTTGTTCATACCTTTTTTACGATTCTTGAGCAAAGTATACGTGCCACCTGCTATAATTGGGATTAAAATGACAAGTATAGCCGCTATGACACCGTATCCATTCAAATCGCCGATCATAAACGTATTATTTGACTCAATCTCTAATTTGATGAAGGGACACGCGATGGGGCAATCGACGCAGCTGCAGGCTATGGACGAGTTCTGGCAAACCCAAAAATAATAAAAAAAATGTCAAACTTAACATGATAAATTTAAGACGCATAAATAAGCTTTGTGGATCCTTTTACGCGAGAGATCGGAAGCGCTTATAATTCTCGCACTTACGTCGTAAGCCTCGCTGCATTTTTTTGTTACAGCATTCCACGGCTCGGCACCCCATTCGTCACCCGCATCGTAAACGTATGTCATCTGGAAGGGCGTAAAAACGTTCGCTTTGGCATCGCCCATGTACTCGTACCACCTTTAATAATTACGTCATATGTATTGCGGTTCTGTTTCATTTTATTCATTGTTTCGACGATCGCGTGTGCGCGTCATGCTGCTTATACTTACAATTTCGGGGAGCACCTGCTGGCCCCGTGCGGACCGCAGGCCAGATCCATGCCCAAATTTCCGCTAGTAGGATTGACAACGTTTTTGCAGGACTTGTACGTCCCGTTTATGAATTCTTCCGTGAGATGAATCTAAAGTACGGTCAGCAACGTTTAAATTTTTTCGTAACGAATTGATTTTAATTTTGCTATTCGAGTTATCCGCTGCTTTACACGTATTAATGTATTATTTGTTAATATTTATCAATAGAAGATTAAGAAATGTGTACGAGGGTCAAAATGCACTCTTGGGGATCACCTTGGATTCGACGACGTACTCGACACCATTTGCTTCGGCAGTCTTGGTCACCTTCACGAATCGACCCTGCTCGGGACTGCAAGTCATGTCGCAAATCTGTCGAAACACGTTTCGAATGCAAGTCGGACATCTACCGAGAATGTTTTCAGCCATTTGCATGTTCTCGTCCATCGTGACGATCTGATCGGCGTCGCAGCATGTTATCGGTGATTCTGCAGGATGTCGAACACGTTCCATGAATTATATAAGCGCGCGTAATTATATCCTCGAAGCGGAGATGCCGCACTCTCCAGCCGCTAACAATCGCGCGATCGGAAACGATCTCGAAAAAAATAAAAAAATATACTTTAATATACAAACCGTCATTCTCGAAGAAGTGCGGACATCTCTTCCGCAGAAGAGCTTCGGACGCCTCATTGTTGATCGGTTGGGCGGTGATGTTCTTCGGCACGCAAACCCGCACCCGAGGTAATACATCGTCCGACATTCCGCATTGACCATACCACGCGCAAAACTGTTCATCCGCCGAGATCAAGACGCAACACAGCGCGAGAAGAAGACCGAACGCTTCCGGTCGCGTCATACTGCGGGCGTATACGGGGAACGCTGTTAATCGAGGGATTTTTACGCCTAGACGTTCCGAAATCGCTCGATTCCTCCGTATCTCAATAGCAGGAATCTCAATGTCCCGCGATGCGCGACAGCGAGAATTGAACGCGCAGCGTTCAAAGCGTTAGTTAATTGCTGTTATATCGCGGGAAAGATTAGCGTGATAAATACTAATCTTCGACAATGTACTTCCTCGAACGAATTCTCATCTCACGCTTCCGTTCGCGTTTCCGCGTCCGCACAATAAATCTCTCCGCGCTTTAAATGCTCGATTGTACATTCTTTAATTTTAGAGCTACAGGTAGTCGATTGCCTCCGTCGTAACTTCGTTCGAAACTAATGCGACGGCTTCGTTTCCGACGAATAAATTCACCATAATCCGTTCCGTGTAATTTTTTAATGGTCACTGTAAACTAAAATGTCACGACTTCGTTTACGAATTGTTTCTGTCTCACCTCGTGGAGATTTATTCGCGACTCGCTCGTCGAACTGTTGGATATAGCCGCGATAATTTCGCGACATTTAGATATCCATTGACATTGTTCCCTTTCCCGGAATGAACAACTGTCTCGAATGACCGGCGTTGCGTCACCATATCAAATCGCGTTTATCGAGCCACCTGATGCCCCGGTGGTAGCTTATCACGCAGGTGAGAATTCGAAGAGATTTCTTATCAACGGTGGGACGTAGACAATAATCGCGAGATGTTGAAATTTTTTTCAACCGTTCCATCAGGATCTAATTAGATAAAATAAGAATTATTGCGACGGTTATTTGGTCTTCTATCTATCTTTATTTTCACAATCAGTCGAAATGATTGGACGCACGCGTGCGAATGTTCTCTCTGACTAATAAATTCTTGGAATGAATTACATTCAAAGAGTGTTCAGGAATCAATTCATGCATTTAGATAGGTTTAACTATTTAGTTTACTGATTACTCAACTGCGATATTTATTAATCACTTCACAACTCAATCAGGGATTATCGAACACCTGTGAGTTATCGATATCTTGATATCTCAAACAATATGATAAAGCTTCTTGTATTTATGTTACACATGTCGCGCGACGTTTGTTTCGAAAAGCGGAATGCAAAATATTGGTAAAATATTTGATAATTTGTTATCTTAATACTATTTCTATTGTATTCTTAATTTTTAAAAACGTTATTGGTCAATATTTAAGGATTGACAACTCGATTCTAAATGAACATTTAAAAAACGTACGCCATAAGAACGACAGCTTTATTTAGCAAAATATGAATTGCGTTATCCAACAATATTTCTTAGTCGGTCATTCGTGATGTTCTCCAACATTTATTCTAATTTCAATAAATAAAGTCCCAATGAATTGAATATATTGACAATTAATTACAAATATAATCTACGAGATAATTTCATGCGATATGATAGGAGATTCCGAAGTAGGATCAATTCGCAGTTTTTACTTCTGCTATGTTTCTATTCGTCGATATAGTAGGAATAAAAGGGGAATAAAAGGGGCCGAGTTTCCATAATGAATAATCATATTTTAATGACTCAATGATTGTACAAATGGATCACTCTTAAACGCCTCCGCATACAACCGAGGAACAATAACAACGAATATAGCAATCATCGTAATCATAATATATTCCATTGCTAAACGTACCGTTCACGTAACGAGTTGAGAAAACGTAAAGGGTTTCTTTTTATACTCTCTTGCGCGTACCATATATTTCCGCTCGCACATACGCTGCAACATTTAATCTCATCCTTGGTTCTCGCCACCCAGCTTACTATCGCTTTACGTTCAACGCAAGGAAGAGATACTCCGTCTCCGTGTATATCTCCGTCTTTCTCTACTCGTTTTCGTCTGGAAAGACTCGTTACATCGTTACACGCTATCTCGTCTTCATTTCGTTATCACCCGCCCCCGTCCTTTCCCTTAACTGTGCCCCTAACGTCTCCTTCTCTCTCTTATATATTCTATATTTTTATATATGTAATAATCCTACCAACCCCGCATTTCTCTTTCAGACCCCTCTCTCATCCTTTTAGTCTCTCTTTATTTCTTCTCTCCTTCTCTCTCTCTGCTTTTCTTTCTTTCAATATAGTATTCTCGGTGTCCCCAATAAATACCCAAGGTATCGCCCTAATCGTATATACCCCCAAATATTACTATGTTCAACGGTAGCGATAAAGTTTATATATATCTATCAATAAAATTTCTGGAAGAATGTCAATAATCATACAATAGACGATCAATCGTTCGACGATCCACTGCGTACCCGGGGGGGCGAAAAATATGAAACTCGGTACTAGGCCAACTATTGGGATACGTCTCCGAGCTAGAGTGTCTCGACCCTGTTCGATTTTTGTTTTCTCCGACCTGACTCATCGCCGAGGAAAGTGCGTAAATGGTGGGGTTAGATCCATCGGGAATCGCGAGCAATCGGATGGCGACTCGTTCAACCCTTTTCACAGGCCATTTTTATCAAGTACTCAACCTCGAGTAAATTTCTAGCCTCGATTTACGAAAGTTTCTCAAATGTATCTAATTTTTTAAATAATTATTTAATCACTCGTTTTCTTTGCGGGATATATTATTACATCTTTTTTTATGTTGATTGGGAAGATATAAAAAATTAAGGTTTAGCGGACTATAATATCGTTTCGTTTTTCTTTCTTTTTCTTATCTTACTTTAATGTTCGCGCGTGGAGCTTCCACGATTCTGCGAACGTAAACGTGAAACAAAATGATTTTTGGAGCTTATACAAAATGTGTATTTCTTTAGAAGCAGCTGTGGTTGAATGAACGTTAACCTTTGATAGTATCATGTTTTCAAACTCTTTACGAGATTTCTTAAGTGGGAAGATAAAGATACGAGGCGCACTATCTTAAGCTCGATTAACTCCGGCTAGAAAGACACCTGGCCGCGATAAGGTGATCGCGACGACACGCTCTTCAACGTCTATGTATGGCAGACACGAAGAAAGCATCCGTACTTCGAATGCACAAGAGGCAATCGTACTACATTGTTTACACAGCTGCGGATTGGACTTTATATCAGAGATATAATACTCACGTCGGGGGGATAAGGATAAATCGACATCGCAGACCATCTATGATGGATAAGATTGTTTTTCACGAAAGTCTAGACAGAAAATCTTTGTAGCATCGTCAATTGTCGTCTATGAAAAGCGGTACCTTCTTTTCGATATCGCGACAGTAACTTAAATATATAAACGCCGTTATCCGCGCAGGAGAGCGACTCCCCGGGTGTGTCACGCACTTTCCTCAGCCTCTTTCTCTCGAATGTCCTCGTAGATCCTCCGGCAGGAAGGATACGGGGGTCGAGGAGAAAAAGAAACATCGACTCTCGCTCGGAGGCGCGCCTCTCTCGACAGAATTTATACAATAAAATTTATATATAGTAGACAATGCAATAATTCGAGCAACAGAAGGTCCTCCGTAAGTTTTTTCCCTTAAATCTGCACGTGTGTTCTCGCCTATAGTAATTAGTAAGTAGGTATCTTATTATTTTTTTTTCGCTGTCAGATCTTAACCGATGCCTTATTTAGATATATTTTGTGTGAACTGTTTCGTGTACATACGTGTCCCGCGCGATCGCACGTAAATCGTGTCCACGTGTGCGTGTCTACATGACGTGTATCTGTTCGTATCCTTTGTTCCTGCCATCCTTTTCATTGACACAACGAGCTTCTGAGCAACGGCGATTAGAATAAGTCCAAAAAATTCTAAAGTCACTAAAAATGCCTGCCTCAATTTTTCCTTACGGCTAAATTATACAAAGCACCGTTTGCTTGCAAAGCACATTTTCTTTGCGTTAAATACAAAGAAATTATTCTAGCAAAAATTAATGACTTTATATTTCGGAAAAATGGCAATTAACGAACTCGTTGCTTATCGTAAGTAATCGCTCAGGAAAATCGAACCGTAAAATCGCAGCGTTAAATTCTTCAAGTCATTCGAGATATAATAATGTTATCTTTTATTAAGAAATGACCGATTATGATAACGATCAAGCAATTTTAGGAAATGTATTAATATACGGTTGGGCTGGATTTTTATGCCTAATATTATTCGATATGAATTTATGTAGATTTCTTCGCTTTAGCAAACTATTTCTTCTTGCTAAAGCGAAAAAATGTACATAATTCACGCAAATTATGTTATTAGGCCGGAAAAGATCCAACCCGACCGTATATTGATACATTCCATATTTGCTTATCTTTCTTTTGATGCGTTAAGTTTCTGCATAAATTTCCGTTTATTCATGTCGATGTGTTAGAGCGTCTTTCTGTAATAATTCTCGAAATTTCTACGTGAGTTTTTTGGTGTTGGGCATAATTCTTTAGTCAGCAATTAAAGCAGTTACTAATCGCCAAAGTTATGCGATTATTAATCGCGACAAGTTTCCATTGAGATTTCACCTTTCGACGAACTCCCGCGCTTGAACACTATTATAAGTCAGTCTGATATTAATCCTACTAATTATTGCTATGCGACAATTTTGGCACCACGTTCGTCGCACTTTTCCGACACGTATTCTCCGACAAATAGAAGAGAAAAGATTCCGGTATGTTTCTCCGAAGAACGTATGTCTCAACGAAAATTTCTTCATCGCAACAAATCCACGTTTTTGAGTATGATTTTACAGTTCAATTCTCGCTGATATTTCTGTCTTTCGGAGAACTACTTTTGCGTAGGATGGCAGGACCCGTGCGTAATGGCATACTCGATTTCAAACGAAAGAAAAAAAAAGAAAGAGCCTTTGTCATTCTTGGTTGTCTTGTCGCGAGCGCTTCAAGATAAATCTGTCGAGCGTCCGATCGACTTTTCAGCACAAAAGAATTCGCAGGACGAAATTGATTCCCATTGTTCTTGACTGCCTGTTCTATTTCTCCTGAAAGTAACAGCTTCGATCTTTTGTTCTGTATTGACGACTTTAAAATAATTTGCGGAATACAAGCGAAGTATATGGTATAAAATCCATACGCAATCCGTAAAAATGTAAATTTAATTATTCCTATTAAAAATTAATGTTGCTCGAACTTTTATAATAAAAATCAACGCACATATTCGATCGGAAAAATACGTTACCATTATCCAACAATTGTATTGTAAAACATGAAAACAACAAAATTTTTAGAAAGTCGCATTACAATAGTAGGAGGCGACTGGCAGTCAAGCTGACGAATTTTACCGCTTAATGCAGTTTCGTAAAAGCACGTACGTGTCGCAGAGGTATCCGCGGTGGTTCGTAAAATCGTAAGAAATCTGTGTCAAAGCACGCACATCAGATGCGTGGTAACGCGCTCGAGATGGAAGCAATATTACAGCGTTCGATAAAACATTCGTTAGACGTTACGGATAAAATTCCCGCGGTTCGCGCGGTCCACCACGAAGGAAAAAGGAAAGGATCAAACGCGTCACCCGTTCCCGTCTTCTCGCCATTCTATGCACACTGTACAAATTGTACAATAGTATCCCGGCCGGTATAATTAGTACTCGTATAATTACACTCCTCGAAATATACTAATAATTGACGCGATTTCGCGAATACGTACATTTTTTTTCTCTTTCGTATATCGACGCAATCGTCTTTTTCCGAAAAGCATTATTGTAGAAAATTCGTCACGTTATTGAATCCTTAGCGATTTCGATCGATTTCAGATTTTTAGAACAAAAAGTCTCTTTCTTCTTTTTCAGATGTTGCGCGCAACATTGACGGCACGATCCCTCTCGTTCATCTGTATAAACTTATAATATTATACATATATAACGTTGTATAACATTTTATTATTATAACGCTGGAATATCATAACATTACAGTATTATAATATCAAAATATTATACGCTTCGCTTCAAACACGAAGATCGTGACGAAAAACGCATCCGTCCGGATGGCAGATCGTCACGGACGACAACGTGATGAGTATGTGCGTATGCGTTGTGTATCAGTACTCGATATGACTATATCAAATCCCATTGAGAGATTGGCAATTAAATCCTTATTCGTCCACTGACTGGAAGACGATCGTCGATTCGGAACGCTGAACGAAGACGTTAACGATCTCTAAACGAGTAATTCCGTCACACTCACGGTAACTCCGGTTGATTCCCGTTAATGTGTATCGCTGCAGAAAGTCTTTCGATAATTAAGCGATGCTATACCGGCGCAATCAGCACCGATACTCGCATAGAGGCATCGATTCTAAATTTTAGCAAGACCTGCGTGACCCGAGGCGTCGTCGTGCTAACGTCAGCCTGACGTCGAGGAAGATCTAAGCTCGCAATATACGATTCCGAATCCGCTAATCGGTTTACAGCGATCGATGCTATCTCCGCAGCTGGAATCATAGGTAAAAGAACGATATACCAAAATCGGAGACTTCCTCGAAGAAACCGGCGACGTGACGCCGCCTCAAGCGTCGTCCGATTCGTCCCTTTATTGTCCTACTCAGGAAACGCGGTCGCCGCGAATTCGCGAACGTCTCCCTTCGCGTCCGATAAGACTTGATCGGTCACGTCGTTGCGCGCAACATCCACATTCCTTGAGTATGCATACGGGTTGCGCGCGTGACGATGAGAGGTGACAGAATGTCCTCCAGAATGTCTTCGGAATGTCTCGATGAATATCCTTCGAACGCGCTCTCGTTCTCTGAGAAATATTCCTCGAATGCTCCCACGAGCCTCTTAGGACATTCTTAGGGAATATTGCCGGGATATCTTGAGATATTCGCGAAAAATATTCGTGGAATAATTTTCATAAAGAGTTTCGAGAAGATATTCTCTCTCTGGAGGACACCACCAGCTCGCACCACCAATCGTGCTTGAGCGCTTGCATGCCGGGTATGAAAATGCATTTATGTATGTGTGAATGTATGTGTGTGTGTATATATATATTTTTTATTTATACATATTTTTTTGGTTGTAGGTATACGTCTATGTGGATACTTTCTGTCGTCTAATTTACACGTATTAATCCCTCGATACCATTCTTAATTTATCGTAATACCCATTAACAACGCGGTATATGTGTCGGATTATCGTGAAAGGTTTCGGTGCCGATACCGTTCGCCGTCCCTATAATTCAATATGTACGTTTTAAAGTACGAGTGTGCGCCTCTTTTCTCTTTTTCTCTCATTCTTTCTCTTTTTTTTTCTCTCTCTCTCTCTCTTTTTCTCTCATACATCCATGCATGCTAATCACGGGCCTTTAATGCATATCGTCGTTATGTCGGCGCATCTCACTTCGCAGCTTTGGTCTCGAACACTCTGATCATCACTCTCTCTTTCTCTCTTTTTCTCTTTCTCTCTCTCTTTCTTTCTCTCTTACTCTGTCATACGCACATATAAGGTATGTTTATTTCTATTGAACTGGCTACACTAGTTCATAGTTCATCTTTCTTACTCCACATTAGAAGGAAAAAAGATAAACTCTGAACTAGTGCAGTCAGTTCAGCAGTAGAAAACAAACCCTTCGACTCTCTCACTCGTTCAGTCGCTCTCTTTTGTATCTTAAGTAACGTTAAAAATAAAGTCTGCTATGTTGGCGAGGATGCTCGACCCTGAAAACAGGTTAACACGCGGCGGAACGTTCTTTTTTAATTTCTTTTTTTTTTTGGGGGGGGGGAGGGGACCGTGGACGACGTTACAATGCAATTCACAAATCTACCCTTTCTCTCTTTCTCTCTCTTTCTCTCTCACATAATATTCCATATATATAGTATGTATACATATATTTTCTGTATGCGTGTATATATACATGCATGTATATACGCATATATATGTATATGTATATACACACATACGACATATCTTAATTGATTTCTCTTTAATCACTAAGACTTACTCGCTATGCGCGCGAATCGCTTCTTCAATCTCTTGTTTCTTCTTCCTTTTTTATTCTTTTTTTAAATTCTTTTTTTTCTTTAACGCATAAGTCTCTCTCTCTCGCTACCCTCGCAGTCCTCACGTCATCCGGCGATCGTCAATGGCGTGACGCGCATCACGACGGTTTCATATAATAATAAAAAAATGGAGGATGTAGGAGCGTGGTGGAACGATGGGAAACAACGTAACGAGCGCGCCTACGCGCGAGCGCTCGATCGCGATCATGGTAACGCGTAATCATAGTGACATGGTATGACGACAAATATCATTATTACATTATTTACAGAGTCGATTATATCTCCGAATCATCCGCGCCGCCGTCCACGCGGAAACGGGGGACCAACAGGATCGAGGGACGGAGCCTCGATCACTGACGGCTCTCGAAAAGACAACCGAATCGCGTCTCGTAAAGCCGGCGACGTTGAAATTATGCCGGCTGCTGATGCTGTTAAGCGGAGATACATATATTCGAGAAGCGACGGTTTGACCCATCGTTCCTAGGATCTCTCAGACACGCTAACAATCTCGATTATTTAATCTCACCTTAGAGTTTCTCCCTTTTCTTTATGTACTTATATGTACAGGATTTTGCAGAATGCAAAGTGCTTTATTTTATATATAAATTATCGAACAATATACAAGAACTTACTTCTTTATGTTTATAAATCAATTTTTGCGAGTATAAAAATGGATACCAAAACTTTATGCTTCATTTAACTTCAAATGTACACTTTTAGGGATTTCTTATGAACGTATTTAAAACTGAATGTTGCAGTCGCAATTTTTTATAACATTAGCAATAAAAAGGGAGAAGCCGAAACTAATAAGAAATGATATGTGTAGAACGAAGCGAGCGAACTTAAACTATTCACTGAGCAGGAGTAAGCGTCTTAGAATTCATATTCTCCATTAATCCGATCCAGTCTTTTGTTCGATCACGAAGAACTAGATCGGGCTATTCATTAACGATTTATTATTCGCCATTGAATTATTCGTTTTCAGAGCCAGCGATCTGCTCGGCATCGCTTCTGCGACTTCGGGATCGTCCGCGTTACGATTGTCAAAATCAAAACTATTTACCATAAGTCTGGCATTCTTATCTTAATTTAATGACACACTCTTTATCTTAACTTTAATATTACGTCGTTAATTCTCTTTTTTTTTTACTTTTTTAACTATTTGAATATGTCGACCGCCAAGAGACGCGACGAAGGAGGAAAGAGGAGATGATCTGATCGGATCCGATCAGATTCTCCTGATCGGCGAGGAGAAAGCCCGATCAAGCATCTCGCTTGCTCTCGTACAAATGGTACAGTCGACTGCGTCGCACGCACGCACGCAAGCACATATGGATTTCCTGCTGGAAGACGAAATGAGGAAGAGAGCAAAGGGAGAAAGCGCAGTCTTCGCGAATTTCCACGTGGGCGGCGGAATGCGTGTTCCTCGCGTATCGTTATCGTGATTATTCGCAATAATCGGATAATTATCTCTGTGTATTACGCTCGGTCGTGGTGATGGTAGGTGATGTCGGTGGTGATGATAATGGTAGTAGTGGTGGTCGCGTTTAATGGCGGTGGTAACTTAACGGTATTACCTCGTTAGCGAGTCAGCCTCGATATTATTCAACTTAAACGTGATTATTAAAGTTAGGTTGTTGAGCACAATTGTTGATTTCTATCAGAGACTTTCGGGAGGCGCTATGGCTCGAGCTCATGTCCGCGAACTCGCCGGCCGACTTACCCTTGCGCGGCAATGTGGTGGCCTCCCCCAGGGAGGGTAGCTCCCGCGGCTTCCAGATCGGCGAACCTGTTGCAATACATTTTAGAGATTAATGTTTTACAACATGCATTTTAAAAAAAGAACGAAAAAATAAATCTTATTATATCTGATAAAATATGTATCTGATTTATTTGTACAAATCCTTATTTGTACATCCTACTATTAATTTACTACTATTAAAAATAATTTCCAATTTCCAAGCAAAATTTCCATCAATATTAATTAAAACAAAATTCGAAAAACCAATATGATTGAAGTATTAATTAATTAGTGAGAGATTAAAAGAGGTCTTAATTTACTAGTTATTAGATAAATTTAAAAAACAATTTTAATTAATTAATAAATAATCGAGTAGTTTTGATGTAAGTTTCGGCAGACGCATAAATGCCAACGACTAATACACTCACCAAGTTCCTTGACGGTAATAGGTTGATAGTTCTCAGGCTGATGGGAAGACTGGATCAACCTAGCCTGGCTGCCAGTACTTCCCGCCGAGATGGTCGACGTGGTGCTCAGCGTCAGATGATTAGGTGTGCGACCGAGATTCTTCTTCTCGCCTAAAAAAACTTGCGAGTCTTCCTCACCTTCCGACTTTGTACCCGAATCCATCTCAACCTTCATCTCGCCTAAAGCGCAACAGGGTAATAGCGCGTTGAGCAATTCGCCAATAATGACGTCCATTCTAATCGAGTCATTGCACTGTTTCGCGTTTTTATTATCTCTTCAACATTTTTTTAATTAATTTGAATAAATCAAAAATTTCTTTAATTTATTAATATAAATCTTTAAAGACCAGTTCACATATTCAGAACCACTGCGTATAAAAATTTTGCCTAAAATTAAGACCTCTTTTATGTGAGCGGGAATTTCGTCTTACCGGAAGTGTCGCTTATGGTCTTGCTTCTGGAGCGGAACGTTTGCTGCTGGGGGACCGGCGCATCCTCCTGATCCTTATCCTCCGAGCTCTCGTGCTCCACTGGCTGTTTCGACTGGCTGTATTTGCGCTTGTGTGAACTGGACAGCAGCTGCTGCTTCATCGCCTTTTTCGAGAGCGTGCCCGTCACGCCGTTTCCGTTCTGCGTCTGGCCGGCCTGTTGCTTGCTGAATTTTTCCACATGGCCGGTCGACATTCGCGGCGCCATCGACATCGGCGCCTGGCTCATATTCTGCTTCGTCGAGGGTATGCTCATGTTTCTCACCGACTCACGAATGATTTGCCGGATCGTCTTCAGGAACGCGTTACGGAATTCCGTCGTACTGAAATTTGAGGCAACATGAAATAAAGAGATCGCCTTACTCGTTTAATCATTTGTACATAAAAAAAATAATATTAAAAAAATAAACGAACAGTCTCGACTCAAAATATACAAACGTATTCTGAAGCTATGTATAACGTTGTCGGCAAATACTTAAAAAAAAGGAAAGATGTATATATAGATATAAATTTTTTTTATGAAAAACAATATAGCGGAATACATTGGTTTGCAAAATGATAGAAACTTAATGATGACCTGGCACAACCAGTTAAACGAAATATTTAATTTAGCTGCAATTTATTTTTAATATTTTTTGTTAATTTTCCTGTTTGATTAATAACGATAGTACAACTACGTTAGCCGCGTAATTGATTGCAGTCAAGTGCAATCGCGGCGATTAATTGCCACAGACACAGGTCAAGCTGCGTTACAATTTACTATGTTATATTTTACTAATAAAAATAAATCGAGATAATAAGTTTTTTTAGAGAATTTATTTTGGCTCGTTTTTATTTATATTTATTTTAATTTAGATCCGCCTGTTCAGTAATTAATCAATTAAGGTAGGAAGTTTAGGAAAATACCTGTTGGAGAGTACGTATACTTTCTCCGACCTCCTTTGTAATTGACTTCTTAGATGAATCAATTCCCACAAGAAGTGGGACTCCATATCCTTGGCGGAGCTGGCCCTGACCTGGACTTCCGTCACCGGGATCAGCACCTGGTAACGGATAATTTCTACCTCGCTTGAGTTAGCCTTCGTAGAAACTCCCTGGAAAAACATAGACACGACGGCCTCTTGAGTATCAGAAGTGTTGCAAGGATCGATATAGAGAAATGGGTCATCTAGACACTGACCATGAGCTTCTTTTTCTGCCTCAATCTTTCCTTGCACAGGAACACGACGGCCGATTTAAATACGAAGCACATCGCGTGGAGCTCGAGACCCTTCTTTATCTTGCCGAGAAAGTCGGAAATATTGAGCCACTCGACGCCGCCGTAGTACAAAAGATCGCCTGGACTTAAGTCGATCGGCTGTCAAGAAATTCATGCGTTAATCAACGATTCTAAAACTATTCTGTGTGTATGTGTGAAACTTCGCTTATTTAAATAAAAAATTATGTAAAATTATATTAAAATTATAAGAAGAATAAAATAAATTCTAAGTTTAAAATATAGCAGTAACTATTAGGGCAGTAAAAAAGGCCCAGAAAAAATTTATATTCTTTAAAAGAATTATAATATAAAAGTTTTAGAGCTTTACATAAAACGTCATTCGTTAAATATGCAAAGTGACTGAAAATTACGTATGTCTTACTAATGTTAAATAAATTATTATAGTGTTTCTCGTGTTTTCTTTCTCTAATGATAAAATTGGAGATTGACTCACCTGTTTGCAGGATTTTTGGTGTTGCCTGAACAGGTGATCGAAAATAGCACCGTATTCTTCATGGATTCTCTGCATCTCGTTTATATGCTCCGCCACCTTCTCCATGCCTTTGAGCGCCTCTGCAAAATATACGTTTGTGATTAAATCCCTAATGGCGTCTTAAACTGTTCGTTACGGTCGCACAGCGTCGCGGTAATTACCGATTAAGTGTTGGTGTTCTTCGCTTCGTTCATCGGTGAGATTCCTAAGCTGCTGCAACAGCAGCGGATACTTGAGTATTCTTTGTATAGGTTTTATCAAGTACGATTCTAAGGTCGACGAGTGTTGCTGCCGAGGATTTCTCGCTTGCAAGAACTCTTGTAAAGCTTGATTTCCCTCGTCTGAAATTGTCGATTATCTCTGATAATTATCGGGAGATTGCTTCGTTCCGTTGTAATTATATAAAATGCGATTTTGCAAGAAAGGAAAAAAGGACTCGTCCTGCTCGCGCGTCATTGAAATTAAGATTCTGGAACATTTCTACGTAAAGATGTTACATTGAAAATTCAAACGGACAGATGCTTTAATTAGCGTATTAAATTTTCAAGAGACATGAAGTAAAATTTCGCGAAATAATAGATGCGCACTACAAAAAGTGATCGAACAATCTTTTTGAATGCTTAATGACGCAGTCTCTGGCGGCCGCAAAAATGTTCCTCACTCGCGGAAGATTGGCACGAATAATAAATTGGAGAACTTTCCGGGAACAATACATTTATAAAGAGTAACGATTGAGGTTGAACAGTTATTCCCGGCGAGTGAATTATTGATCGCGAAGAATCAGGCGTGTTGACGTGAACGAGGAAGCGAAGGTCGTCACTCGTGAAAAAGAAACGATTTCAAGAAGAAACTTACTTGGATGTAAAACTTTCTGAGCCTTCGAGTGACTCGCGCAAAACGAGCTGTATAGCTTGAAGTGATTTACGTAATATAAGAAGGCACTTCCAATGGAAAACAGGACTCCCTGTAACAGCCATGAGAAGCGATCTAAGTTTCAACTTGAAAGCTATAAAAATCAGCTTGATCAAACATAATTATGTAAATATTTAAATTGTAAATTGTTTTAAAAATGTGATTTCATAAAATCACTATTTTCTCTTTTATCGGCTTACAGTTGGCTATTGATAAAATAATTGAGCTGTGAGTTACGTAATTAGACTCCCATAATTAGATTCGGATCAACGATGCGTACCTTAAATTGACTCGGATGGTCAAAGCTATTGAAATCGACCTCCATCTCGATGGCGTGATCGAGATTCTGCAGGAACTGTCGTTGAAACGTGACGATTTCCTGGATATTACCAAACAGCGCGTTGATCTCCGCGTTCGACAGGAAGGTCTCGCGTTTAAGGGGTTCCAAGTAGTTCTCCAGCAAATTATTTAAATTCTGCAAACGCAAAAAGGAAGAAATCCATTAAGCAGTCGCCATTAATCTGCTATTTGTTAATATCAATATATACATATACATATATATATATATATATATATATATATATATATATATATATCCATCATATAGATTATCCATCATAAAATCTATAATAATTATAATATTTAATTGTTATTACCTTTACGTAAGTCCGTTCAGTCTCAATCAGTTCTAAAATCACTTTCTTCAGCTTCTCAGCGTCGCTAAGCTGCCGGCTCGGTGTGAGAGCCTGCGAGTGGGAACTGACGACGCTTCCGGTGGGACTCGACTTTCTGGTCTCACCTGGAGAACGGCAGATCCCTGTCACTTGTTCGGCAGTTTTCAAGAGGTTCTCGATTTCGAAGGAATTTGTGCGCGAGGTCTGCTTGTTATCCATGTGACCGGCCGACGAACATTCTTGCATAATGTTCTCCTTGCCTGCATCAGCAAAGTGAAATTCGCGTTACGATGGTTAGAATGTGCTATAACGCACAAAAGTTCATATACTAATCATATTAATTATGATAATTTTGTCCACATGATTTTTATGTGTGTGATTTCGTTGTATTTAAACGTGTGATTACTATTTGTGATGATAATTTGCTATTGGAAAAAAACAATGTATAATTTAAAATAAGACTTGCTACAAAAATAATGACCAGGCAACCTAATGTTACTTTTGCTGTTTCAAGTTATATTTCATCGGTGTATAAATCGCGTCTCAACTAACAACGAAAAAATTAATCACGTGTCTTGATATATCCTATTTGAAGAGCAACGTGTGTTTTCTTTCTCGTAATCTACTTTTGTGGCCTACGTGCCTCATTAATTTAATGAGCCCATCTTCAGAAGTGGTATAATCTTGAGTAATAGAAACAGTTCTTAATGCAACAATTTCTTGGAAGATATAGGACGAAAGGACTTACTCCATCCGGGTGCCGGTACAATCAGACCGGAAATCATTTCTTCGCTGATTACTGGCGGGTCGGTGGGCGGCGGCGGGCAGACCAGGCTGTCGATTATGTCATCGGTGACTCGCATAATGCCCGTGAGATCCGGTGGCTCCGTCCTGGAGGATCGCATCATCATGCAGAGACCCACCTCCTCCTGCAGAACGCTCTCCAAGTACATCATATCCAAGTCGCTCACGATGGCGCCGTTGATTACCATAATCTCGTCGCCCTTAATGATTCCTGAAAGCAGAGTCGCTCACGTAAAAGTGTATCTTCTTTAACGAGGATTTGTGCCGGAAAAGAATAATTGCGAGAGAGTAAAATTTTCGTCGACAATAAAGTATTTGTCGTTGACTGACAACGGTAGATTGCGAGGATCAGCGGAATTGTAATTGTGCAATCTCAATCTTCATCGTTGACGTGAGGAATCTTTATTTTATAGTTAATCGTCCAAATATTTTTCTCACTAATACTCGTAAACTTAAAATTGATAACGCGATAGAGTAAAAACTAACGTTTCACGATTACCATTTTATAACGTTTAAGTAACTTTCAGATTTCGAATGAGATTGTTCGCATCTGCGATGCGTCTACGATCAACCGTTCGGCTCGGTATCTTTCGCAACTATAATAAGTCGCTCCCTTCGGTCGTGCTTAACAAGCTGCCCGATAAATTTAGACACGATTTGCGGAAAGGCGGCGCTAAATGTCATTCTGATTTGTTCGCGCCTGCGGCCCTAAGATCGTCCCACCCCCGGTGTGTGCACATATATGTATATACATATATATTTTTTTTTATTATATACATATTTCTTTTTTTACACGCATTATATGCGCTTCATTTAACCGTAAGCACGAGACTCTGTTCAACGAGCAAGCGACGAGGCGCGGAAAATCGATGATTTTTCAATGGCGTCCTTGCACGTCCTGGCGTCGATGCCAGGTCTAAAAAAATTAATACGGTCGAACCTTAACGCAAGTCGTCTTCTAACATAAGATCCGCAAGAAGATAAATCGAGACTGGAGAAGAGGGATGGGATATCCGCCTTACAACGCGACACCATTTTTATTCCCTTGGTGTCACTTGACATATTAACTTTAATACAAACTTATCTGGATTAATTTCAAAATTTGTTCATCTCTTTGCTCTACTAATATTAGTAAAGAAACTAAAGAAACATTTTAATTAATTTGGTACATTATCTTAAAATTTTACCACACAAGGTTAATCAATTATACAAAGAATCAACAGCGTTATAATAGAAGCAGACAATAAGAAAAAATTATCGTTAAATGACGAGAAATAAAAAAGACCTTGTAACGATCGAAACTTCTAATCGTTGCGTTCGAGGGACGTTTATTTTAGTTAGATGTTGTCCTAGATAAGGGGTGCTTACCGTTTTGCATGGCGACGCTCTTGTCTTCCACTCTACTAACGTAGCAGCAGAGCTCGTCCTGTCTATCGGAGTTTTCTATGAGCTCCGCCTCGACGGAGAAGCCCCACATTTGTTCTAAAGTGTTTCTTTGCAATTCCACTTGATATAAAATCTTGGCACAGACTTCCACGATTTCGTGCGTATGCAACTGCGCGCAGCAAAAAAGTTACGTTATTTTTATATAAAAAATTGTTATTAAAAGTCACAATAATTTTAATCTAATCATTTTATAAAACAATCGATTAAAAAAAATAGAGAACGGTAATCTTTTTCAAAGTAAACATTATTTTCTATGTTGACTTATCTAATTATATAATTATTTAATAATTAATTTTACCATGTACCATATTCTAAAGTAATTCCTAGGTTTTTAATTATTTGTTGCATTCTTAAAAATTTTATTCTGCTCGATTAAATCCAAAATAATTGTGATACTTTTAATTACTTCCATTCGCAAGTAACATAAAACAGTATAATATTTTACTTTATATCTTTGATATAATCTCGACTTTCTACCCACAAATTCTGCATATTCATATTCGCCATTCCGATCCGCCAAACTTACATAGGTTTCTATCAAATCAGTCCTATGTGGCACAAAGTAATTATGGTCCTCCATATCCCGGCGCTTTTTGACGCGCACAAAGTGCTCCATCGGATTGAGATTCTTTCTGGTGCACGCGCTCGCCAGGAACTCCTCCACGGTCATCGCCTCACGCAGGAACACCGAGACCAGCTGAAACAACGAACGGGAAACGCCGGGTCGCGCTCGCCTTATCCTTATCACACTCTAAGCGTAACGGAATAGAGAATTGCGATCAACTCACCCGATGTCCTGACGATCGTACCTGATTTTCCGGCACGGACACCTTCACGCTCTTCTCCTCGTCCCTGGACGAGATCTGCAGCGAGCGTCTGCTGGAGCCGCTGTTCGATCTCGACAACAGCGGCGGTCGTCTCTTCGTTGCTCCGCGACCCGCCAATAAATTATTTAGCAGGGACGGGCTACGCGCGCAGATAAACGCGTGGAAGGACGACACCGTGAACACGCCCAGCTTGTTTAGCGTTTGCTTCGTGGCGCGAGACACGTGCGTCAGTAGACTCTGAGGGAGAAAAAGGAATACCGAGTTTATTTAGTATCTTTAATTACCTGGATCAAGCCACTCGCTAATACTTTGTTATTTTTAAAATATCTTAAAAAAAAAAAGAATTTTTGAATTTATAAATTTAAAAGACTTCTCAGATAATAGAATACACGGAATGATCTAAAACTGCTGATTGTTACTCGGAGAAATATGCCTTTTCGAAAGAAAAAGCCGTAAAAAAATGAGCTGTCCTTTCGCGAAATGTTGCGCGTTCCGGTACAACTTTTAATTATTGATTATGAATCGCATTAAAATCGCTTGGCTGCAACGATCGCGAGAACGTTAATTTAACGGATATTGCCTGGCTACCCGGTTCTCCCTCCCTCCCGCCCTCTCTCCCTCTTTCTCTCTCTTTCCTTGACGATCGATATCACTCATAACGAATGACACAAATTACATGAGCGCGACGCAGATGGACCTCTAACGAATCCTGATTGCGTGTACGCTGCGGACGAGAGAGATGATTTTTTTTTCAGGCAATTGCAGCGACCCATGGGGCATGGGGCAGAAAAATTGCAGCGCGTAATATTGTTTACCGGCGAGAAGTCGAGAGAGAACCGGTTTTTCCATGAAAGCAACGAAAGCTCACGGCCAAATAACAGCGTTCCATTCGACTGCGATTGGAATTGAGCGTAATACGTCAGTTCCGCATCGTCGCATTCGACGACGATCAACGAGAACGCGCGTATGTATACGTGGCAAAATAGAATCAGCTCGACAACATATAGCCTTCCGAATTCTTTCTCGAGATAAAAATGTTTGCACAAAAACCTTTGTGTAATCCAGTATGCTTAAATTAATAAAAAAAATAAAAAATATGTTACGAATGAAAAACATTTATGTAATATTGATTTTCATATAAATTTATTTCTCCGCAAAATTGTGAGGAAAATATGACGCGACATATATGTACGTATATTCTCACGAAATATAAATATTCAAAGTATTTTCATTATAAATACCAATATAGCTGCGACAGTTTTTTTTCAATTTCAAAATCAAAACAGTTATGCGCAAGGAAATGTTATTGCATTACAGGAATATTATTGAATAATCGTAGCATGTATATTAAAGATGAAAAATATTAGATGATTTTTCTTCGGTTAAGCGATTTTATCTATGACAGTATGGAGCAATTACGGACAATGCGGTATATTTTGGCCGGTCTACAAAGCGTTAATATTCTATATTACACTTGGTGCTGACGTTTCAATGAAGGTGGTGCTTACCTTCGGATTGGGCAATTCGCCACTCTGCAAACTGGCCATGTAGCACCGCAGGCGGAATTGCTCACAGTGGAGCCGCTCCAGATTCTCCTCCCACTGTACTATTTGATTGTTGATCTGCTGCTTGGTATCGACGTCGGAAACCACTGATTGCTGAAGATCCGCCATGTGCTTCATCTTGTGGTCCTACAAACAGCCAATACGATTAGCATCCCCCTTTTCTATTCTCTTTCCCTTTACTAAAAATCAAGTTTAATAATAAAAATAGCGTGATTAAGAATATTCAATCTTGTAGTAATTTTTGTCAAGTTTGATAAACTGAATAAGAAGCAAATTGCAAGAATTTTTTGCCTACATCCGATTCTTCTTTTCCATGCATAAGCTTCTTTTCATTTGTATCCCTCTAGACTTTCGACAACAAACTGAGCATGACGAAATTACATCGATCAACTCGTATTCTATTCACGTACCGACTCGATCGCCTTTTCCAGACGGAAAATCTCCTCCTGCAGCAGATGCAGCGTGCCGGTCTTACCGCGATGACGCGCGAACGCGGCAGCGCACGCTGAATGAATACTGTTCACCCAGTTCTCCAGCTCCACTTGACACGGCGCCTAAACACAAAGCGAAACACACCATGTTTCTCCTCGAGCTGGAATTTGATCTCCCCCTTGGCGAACTTCGCCAAGCTGATCGATCGCTCGTCGCTCGCTATGTCGCTCACGTTTCCGAGTGATTTAAAGTCGTGGCAAGCTCTTAAGTAGCGACAGCGGACTATTAAAAGTTCGCCGTGTTGCGTGACCGAGGAACGAGTTTGTGAGACGGGATTAATTAAATACACCTAGTTAGCGCGATTCGCGCGGTTAATGCACTCTCGAGGGCTACCGGAGATCAAACTGAACCGGTACAATTGTTCTCCTCCGACTTTCCAATACTTTACCGTGTACTTCACGACAGTTCTTACTTCAAGTTTAATTGGCGTACTATATATATTTGCGATAATATTCAACGCTTATTAAGAAGTTCGTACATAAAAATGGCAAAACTATGTTCGAGCTACGCGAGTTATGCTGATTATAAAACTCCTATTTTTATTTTTCACGTTCCGATTTATTTAAGTCTCCACTATTAAAAGTTTAAAAGATGTAAAGAGCGCTTCATTGCGGAGAAATCTTTTCCGTGTACATTCGCAAGTAGAATATTTTATTTCCTGTTTCTATATTTTTTTAAATAAACGAATTACGATAAAATTGCCGTAAATTTTTTTTACCTGGAATAGATAGGCGTCCCCGAACGCGGTGCTCAGGCAAAATATGTAATCCTTCTTCGGGTGTTCGGGAATCGGCTGCATGATCGCACCGTCGACGATGATCAGGTGTTTAGGTGCCGCCTCCATGGCCCGGCTCTCCTGTGAATCGCAGGGGTAGAAGAGGAGCGTGGTGCCCTTCAAGCAGACCCAATAACCCCTCCAGCCTCGCTTCTTGGCCAGCTCGATCTGATGCTTCTTGCGCAGCAACCATTTCTTCACGCTGAGAAATCTAGAAATTCCGAAGCATTGCCGTTATCTCATTATCTCTTGCATTTAAATTTGTAATTGCATTAAAAAATAATTTTATATTACGTTTCTCGTTATTACTACAATTTCCGCTTGTGTTTTCGAATCATTGAATTTAATTTCGAGATTATCGGATTTTTAATCGAATAAATATCATAAATAAAATAATGATAAATATTTATTATGTAAAAACTTTCTCCGTTCGTTTGTTAAATTGATGAGGATTATCATACAAATATAAATATATACATATATATATTTCAGAAACTGAATAAAACACGATCTAGGTTACTCTTCGTTGTGGCCTCCATATATATGCTAATGTTATATTAGAGATCTTTATATATAGGTTCTCAAGAATCTCAAGGCTCATTATTTTTAAAGACTAAACAAAAGAATATGAAGAATAATACGAGAGAAAGACGTACCCTGCCTTCCGAACTGCACCGGTGCAATTGAATGAAGCCGCAGCCGTGCCGGTCTGCTTTCGATAGGGCGAATTTATAGCACTCTCGCCGTCGTCATCGTCGCTGACGGCGGTGGTGAGTGACATCCTATCATCGTCCGACATCTGGAAAATACGTTAGGCTTTATCTTTAGCTGCGATGAACGCGCTCGTCACCGTGAAAACCGAGACAAATACGGACGACTCCGCGTCAAATTGGACAGCAGGTAATCGATTATGTCTCATTCTTCTCGAATTCTTTTTGTACTTGCGCTTTATAGGAAGACATAAATTTATATAACGGTTTAATGTCAGAGTTTTTCGTGGAATCGCCCGTATGCGTGAAAAGGAAAAATGTGTCATGTATAAAAGAGAGAGAAAATGTGCATAGAGAAAATGTATTGTGCGATCGTGAAATAGGGTGATAAAGGATTATGATTATATGCAAAGATCTAGATTACTGACAATGATAGGATGCTTTACATGTACAAAATTTATCGAGAGTTCCTCGTCTATCTAAAAGTGCACATTTAGGAATTTTAAATATGGATTGTGTTAATATATATACTACTATTTACAATGTACATATTTATCAACAACCTATTTACTGATTCATTAAAAATGTATTTATAGATTATATAATGCGTCATATAATCTACTTTACTGAAATTATTTGATTTTATTTTTATTATATATAACCATTAAATCTTTTTATTAAATACGGGCAATGGATAATCAATTATTAATTAGTCATCATTATAATTAAATCAGGCGATTACTATGGACAAATAAAAGGACATTAAATTAAAAAGAGGGGCAAACGCATTACGAACAATTAATTGGCAGTGGAGATGTGCAAAGAAATCTTATAGCTTTAATCAGCGCATGCTACTCGAACGTGGCAACTAGTATCGATGCAACTTTAGCGAGACTCGTTTACAAGTCCTTTGCGCAAGAAGATCGTGTCAGTTTCAGGAGCTAACGCGGGCGTACATGCCAAAATTTCTACTTTACTCGCGTTATGTATAGCAAAAAGACAGCCGCGTCGCAAATGCAAAGTGCAATGCTTCGTCTAATAATTCCACTGCTTTCGCTGTCCATCCCCTCGTTATTTTCGCTCATTTATCGCGTTTAAGACTCTTCATCGATTCTTCAAATGTGACGCTTTTCGAGTAATGTGTGATTTTTTTTTTGTCCAGGCTGTACATATTATTGCGAAACGATGGCGAGATGAAAATGAGATGCGATATTCGAGTGCGAGAATGAGTGCGAGTAGTCAGGGGGTCGACGAACGAAAGTCCAACGGAAACGGCGTATTCGGAGGCGCGGACTTGTCTCTTCTACCCTCGCTTCTCTGGCCGAGGCGCATGCCAATAATACGAGCGATATCCTGGTGCGACCATTGCAACACACCGGGGAAAATAAATATTTATATATATAGATATATATTCGGGGACATGTACAATATCGAGAGAAAACATTCCTTCCAGAAGAGATATAAAGAGATTCGCGATTCGTGATCCTCTACCTTTTTCGTAATATTCATCATGCCGCGGAGCCTCTCGCGTATCCCCCTGAGGCTCTCGTCGGCCCAGAAACTTACGACTCTTCTGAGAAAGTCGGCGTTACACGCATCCGCCGTCATGTGCGGATGGTAGTGGCAGTAGCAGCCCTCCTTTAACAGCCTCATGTTGTTCTCCGCGCTGCCGTTGATCCTCAACATAATCTCGCGACGCGCCACGCTCAGGCCGTCGATGTAGCGTTCCGCCCAGGCGTTCAGCGCCCCGTTCACCAGTCGCAGTAATTTGTGGTAGTACCCCTCGCCCGAGCCGTACGTCACCTTCTCCTGCACGTTCCGGCAGTTGAACCAGTACAGCTTGCGCGTCTCGTTAATGCATATCACACTGATCGTGTGCCTGCGGCACCAGCAAAAATATTTCCAGCAACGTCGCTGATGCTGCGTCTTCAGGTCCGTGTAACAATCGTCGCTCGGGTCCAGCAAGTCCAGGGTGCTATTCGTACACTTGATCGACCATCTCGGCTCTACCATCATTCGTCGTTCGCTGTCGGCGGTGAATGAACGAGGAAGAGACGCGGAACCCGCGGCTGATGGTGATGCCTAGGAGAGGGATAACCTCGGGACGGTATCCTCTGCAGGTTCCTGATCGTGGCGCGTGACGGTCTCGCCGCCGGCGGCCACGGCGTCTCGTTCCTCCTCCGGCGGTGTCATTATTGTCTCGCGGACGGCAGAAGAAAATATCCACGTGGCTCGATGAGATATTCTCGTACGATCGATTGTCGCGGTGTGTAAGCTCGATGGTGTGTCGCCTCGAGGAAAAACGCTTCGTACTCGTACTCCCACGATCTTAATGAACGTCTCGAAGTTCAAGTCGACGTTCTCGTTAAAGTCCCTTTCGCGATTGAATATTGTATATTGCCAGCTGCTCTCCGCCGGAATTATCGCTCGCGGAATCCAATATTCAAGCGTCAGCGGCGCACCGATCGCAAATATCCACGCCGAATAAAATATAAACAACACATTCCGAACACATTCCGGAAGCTGGGAACGACAGCGGGGAAACAGCTGTCGTTAATCAGGTTCAGCTTCGAGCTCGCCGAGTTTACGACAAGTTTATGCTCCGGGGAAAATTGGATCCTCCCTCGAATTTATCAATAGAGTCCTCTATTTTAAGGCAAACGTCTTTTGCACTGTTAAAATCAATCACGGCTTAGAGAGAGATCTCTTAACGTTAAACTTTACGGACTGCGGTCTAATCTAGCTATCTCGAGAATCCAAAGTGTGGGCGATGACGCACGAAGAAAGCACGAGCGCGGCGAAGAGATATCCGCCGCGAGTGTTCGCAGGTACTTATATACGCAGAGGAATTCTACCATAGAATCCTCGAGATTTCCTCGAGAGATTTCCTAAGTAAGAAGCGCACAGCAGCAAGTATCGTCGTCGACGATGGGCTGGACGATCGTGGACGACGCCACTCCGACTCCCGCCTTTACGACGGGGGGGTTGATAATATATAGAATATTTTCTATCTTTCTCTCTCTTTTCTCTCGCTTATATAATAGAAACGAACTATCCATAGAAAAATACTCTCTCGCTTAAGTATACATATAGATATACTCTCTGAATGTTGATCCTCGCTCCTCTCCAGCTGATTTCTCTCCTTTCCCACATATCGCTATATAGGTGCCCTCTCAAAGCCATCGATTTTCTTCTCCCTCGCGGAAAAATGCGCTACAAACCATCGCACACTCCCTAACCCGCGCCTTATCTAATCTCCAACTTCATCCCAAATATATTATTTCAATCTTTAACCGATCTCCCCTTCTCGAATATATTCTCTATAGCACCTTATCTGATTTCTGTCCCCTTCTTAGATATAATCTTCTTTCACGCGCTCTATCATCAATAAAGCCTCCCCCCTCGCGTGGCCCTTATCTCAGTAAGTCGTTCGCCGATCGACCTGTCTTTGATTCTCCGGAAGTCATTCCGCGGCGGAAATCAGCCTCGGGATGATCATTGGCGCGAGGGGGAGAAGAGGATCCAGGTACCCAGTTGCCATTGTCGACGCGCGCCGGCACGTGCGACCGAATTCCGTACGCGCGAGTGTCCCTGAAGAGGAGCGATCAGCGTGTTGCCGCGCGCCCTAACTTCCGGTCGGCATCGTGACGCAAAGATCCCAATAACGTCCTGCGGGAGTCCCCTTTCGCGATTATCGCGCGATTTCCGGGAACCAGCGATCCTTCGAGAGACTTCTGAAGAACTCTTCTAATGATCCTTCTTGTTGAATTCACCGGAGGTCTCGTCGAGTAACGGCTGCACTTCCGACTCGCGTATCAACGTGGAGAGTCCCCCGAGGACTTGGTTATCGCGCTTCCAGACGCGCCATCGTGGAACGTTTTACAATCTCGCATCTCCGACGGTCGCACAGGTTCTTGCGTTTACGCTCGATGCAGCAGCCCTCCGCGAGTGTTCTCCCCGCAGGGGCGGTGCGACGAGGATTCGTTGCCGAAGACGGATCGGACGTGCGATTCACGGGACCGGGACCGGGACCGGGACCGTCGTCGTCGTTCCGGGCGAAAACGCGCGTTCTCACCCGCGTTCTCCAGCGGGTAAACGACAGCCGTTGGCGCCGTTGCCGACGTGGTCCGGGGACGTGTACCGCGCGCGGCTCGGCGACTTCCGGCGCCCGCGCATCGGCGCATCAGCGGGCGCCGCACTCTCCGAGCGCACCCCGGCGACGCCGACGGTGCGAGGCCGCGGTGGAGGGTGCCGAGAGAGGGAGAAGAAGCTGCGTCGTGCCGCGTCGCGTTCTCCACGAGGTCGCTCGCTCGCTCAGCTCGCTCAGCTCGGCTCGGCTCGTTCTCGCTAATAATGCGTGGCCGCTAATACGCGCCCATCGATCGATGGTCCCCGCTGCACGCGAGGTTGTACCGCGGTGCGGAATCGCGACCGAGTGCTCTCGTCATCGTCGGGGTTTTGTCTCGCCGCCGCCTACGGCGGGAAGCGGTTGGATCTCGCGGCCGACGTTGGCACCGATCGCGATTAATTTAACGCGAACGAGATACACTTCTCGGGATGTAGGGAACTCTTTATTATTTCTCTTTCTCTTTCTCTCTCTCTCTCTCTCTCTCGCTCTTTTTCTTTTTCTCCTCTCCTTTCTCCCTTTCCTTTACGCGCGGATGTCACCAAGTCCGCAGCCGCGAACGCGCTTCGCTCCGGACTGCCGCTGGAGAACAGGGAAGAGGAGCTGCTGCTACCGCGAGGGGAATCAATACCTCGGTCCTTGTGGTGGTCGAAGGGGGCTTGCAGGGAACGAGCGGAGGCGAGGAGGAGGAGGAGCGGAGAAAGCAGCGATAGCGAGGGGTGGGATGCCGTGGAAGAGGGAGGGCGGTTGGCACTGGGATATCGTCGCCCGTCGGTGGTGGTGTTCGCGACGCGGGGTGGGGAGCTACCAGCTTCGGAGGCGAAACGAGGTACGAGCGAAAGGGGTGGTATGCACCGCCGCGCCGGGGGTGCATAGAGGCGAGATAGGGCGAGGGGGTACGTGACGCGCTCTGCGCTGATCGACGCTGACAGCCAAGTTGCTGCGCGATGATTGTTACCGCGCTGCCCCAATGACGAATATCCGATTCGCGAGAGAGAATCGAGCTTCGAACGAATTTCAATAAGTGAGGGGGTAAATTCCGCAGCTTCCCCCGAGTGCTGTTTCTTCGAGAGACGCCGGATTACTTTTCCGGAGCCGCGTCCTCGGACGAATTTATTTTCAGACGTCAAGGATGGCAGCGAGAAACTTTTAAGCGGTGCAAGAGAAGCTCTTTATAGATCCGCTGGCCGCTGCTGTTCTATCACTTTGCAATTTTCTCTAGTCAAAGAGAGAGAGAGGATCGTTAGAATTTCAGAGTCTTGTAACATTAATTTTAACGCTCTTCTGTGTTAAACCCCCCTTTTTAATATATTTTCGAGTAATAAACACGAGATAATTATATTCTTGAAGAGTCCCTTTTTTAGTAAAGTAAAATGTAGCTAGAAAAACAGTTCTAATTTTCAATTTAAATATCAAACGCATTGAATCGTCTTTGTATTCGCGAATGCGCAATGCGCCGATCTTCGGCTATTATTCAAATATACCTTAATCCTTTGTTCGCGTTTTCAGCGTCATGTATTTCGTTTTCGTCGCCGTAAAGGAAACAGGGAGAAACAGGGTAAAAAAAATTTATCCTACGCGGATTATGTATATAACGGGTTGACGCGCATGCGAGCAACGTGAAGTTTTATTGAATTTTACAACATAGTTCTCCTCGCGACGGAAGGCGATAAGAAACGTCGGTGAGCCGTGGAGCGTATCGTCCCCCCCATATCGGGACAATATACGGTCCGTCTGATTTCTATGCGCGGACGATTGAATTAGAATTAGATGTCTACTGATGTCGATCGCGTCGCGCGTCGATCTTTCCGATTCGCATTTGCGCCGCTAACGCGACCGTGACAGGGCCGGGGGATGAAAAACGACGTTGAAGAAGGGCCAAAGTCGCGAAAGATTTGCGCGCGCGTTTGCGCATGCACCTGTTGGCGTAGGCTGCTGCTCGACTTGTGCAATGGTGCAGGGGTGCTCGGATTCTTATTTACTCTCGCACGTCGAGCTCGGCCCTCTAATCTCGGCGCGACCTATTAACCCTTAGACGCGTATCTTTGCGCACGACGCGCCGCAAAAGCCCCCGACCTTTATGGAAGATTGTTGTATTTCGAGAAAGATGCTGATATCCCTCCCAGAACAGAAGTTTTCAAATTTTTAAAAATTATTTTGCAAGGAGTATCGTCTTGAAATAGGATTAGGATTTACGACCTTATAAGTTTCATTATATTTCTGTAATTAAGTCTAAGTATGTATATTTAGATAAAACTTATTTGTTACATATGTGTGTGTGTGTGTGTGTATATATATATATATATATATATATATATATATATATATATATATATATATATATATATCTTCAAATTTAACGTTTCTGTTTGAAATCGTATTACATGCAACCACTATGACCGATCGATGCGTAAAAGATGTGGTAGACTGAAATGGCACGATAGGAACAGCTGTTCGACAATTGGTCGAATAAAAGCCACCGTTTGCGTAAGCGTTTGCACCAACAAAATCTCCATTACTCCGCGGTTGATCCCGATGGGCACCATCGCCGACGTATGCGTGTATATAGTATATGCAACCCCCGTGACGCGGGGTGGTGTTTGCACGCGTATATATACGTACGCGGTGATTCGCATTCAGATTCCTGCACACGTATGAGCCCCACCCATTCCACCGATCCCTATGTACCCGTCTATATCCATGTATCTATATATTCCTCTGTACCTATATACCCACACGTTTCTATTTGTGGTGCAAAACAACCGAGACGGGGTGCTTACTCCGTATAAAGGGTTGCGTTTAGCGACGGACTCGAGCGGCTCGCGAGAACGAGACACAGGGTCAGTAGGTTATCGATGTTCGTCGGTCACACATAAACGCCCTTCGTACACAAGAACGGATCATGCGCCCGCACAATGCACTCGTCGAAAGTTCAAGCACTTACATTAGCGCACGACCCGTCGCGAGACAGTAAATGAAATGGAGAAGAAAATGGATCGCGGTGCTCGTGCGGCACTTTTGCCGAATTGTCCGCGAAACGGGACATCGGCTCCCGATTATCGACACGTATGGGCATTTCCGTTTCCTCCGATTCGCGTTGACCTCTTTTGTAACGCCGTCGTTACACGATAGGCGTGGCCAGTGCGAGAACGCAATTTGTACAACCGGAGTTAGTCCGCGAGAGTTGCGCAATTTCTCGTAACTATTAGAAACGGGAAGTAGTTCTGAGGTATTGTGCAAACATTTGCGAAATGTACCTGCGTGTATTAATATCGTCGAGAAAGTAGAAATGGAAAAAGTTCGAAATTTCAATAATAAAAAGATTGAACATAAATTTCCAACTTGAACCTGTTACAAGACGCGATCTACAATTAATAGGAAATTATAACATGTAAGTTTTATGGTATAGTTTCGATCGATTAAAAAATATTAAGATACTAATAGGTTGAATTTGTATCTTTGAGAATAAATTACTAAAAATTATATAATTTATTTATTAACATATTCGCAGAAGGAGATTTGTAGAAGTCGTATTTCTTTCGTCTCAATGTGGTCATGGAACCACAAATTATAAATCGAAGCGAACGAACGAAATGCAAATTGCTTTATCGCAAAAAAATATGCTCTTATCTACCGCGATCTGAAGTGGCTTTACAGCCTTCGGGAACAGTTGCCGCCATCGCTCATCGATTTGAGCTTTCGCAAGTAGAGCTGGGTACTTCGCTCCGTTTTAAATCACAAATGGACGGCAAGAGCGCGAGAGAAAGAGAATCTCTTCAAAGGGCTTTAAGAATAATGCGTCCATGCCACATCGCGTATATATACGCTTTTGTGGAGAGTTTTGTGTTGTGTGCGCATGCAACGGGAGCGAGAGATGAAAAAAAGCCAAGCAGCAATAAAACCCATATGAAGCGACGTTTTCATTATAAATAAAGAGAATAAAGGAAGACGACATTACGTTATCAATTATATATCTAATTCGCAATTTAATTTACGCTTTAATTACTATTTAAAATAACTGTAATAAAAGCTGATTAGAATAAAAAGATGTAATTTTAATTAATTCGAGAAATATTAATTATATTCCAAATATATTTTTATATCCTTTTTAATTAAAATTTTAATAAAAATAAAAGAATTTTATTATAATTTAAATTTATGTAAATAAACATTTTTATAAGTTATATTTTACTTTATTTTATATATCCACACGTGTTTAATTTAGTTTAATATATTACTTTATTAGAAAATTGTATTATATATATTACAATTCGTAAAATGTATTTTCAAAATTTAATAAATATTAATAATATTAATTAATTGTATTATATAAAATATACAATTTATAAAATGTTTATTCATGTACACACGTATATACTACTTTATACTGTCTCACAAAATCTATGTTCCATCTATTTCCAATTAAATCAATAATCCCAATCGTGTTCCGCGGTCGATGTGCATTACCGTCTCGCATTTAATTAATATTAAAATACGCGTAATTAGATTTAATATTTAGCACGGCATGTCCACGATTCCTAAGTGCAGGGGATTTAATCTTTTAATCTATTAATCTTCGCAGCGATCACAATTATCGATTATCGGAGCGAATTAAGAGAATACGATCTTTATTAATAATCTACGACATGGCTTCATGGTTACTGCCGGGCGTGGAATTATTCGAAACTGGCGGGGACATATTCTAGACATGCAGAATATCAACGCAAGACATCCAAGTGGACCTTCGCATGTATCATAACCGCACATAGCATGAATAGATACGAACTGCGCTACAAAGGCACTGTCGAGTGGCACTTGGATGTATCAGGTTGATAAGGTCAACGAGTGCTTGGATAACTCACTTCGGAAGACGTCAAGTAGCAGAGCCTCGAGTCGGTACTCTCCAATGAGGCTTGTTGAACGATTCCGTATCTGCCATCCCGGTCGGACATGTAGTCAGATCTTACGCTGTCCTGTCTGTCGAAAGTACCTCTGGAATAAACAACACACATCCAACTGAATACCGCGACGCATTACCACAAAAGCGTACCAAATAAACGTCATTCAATTACAGACTCTCTTTCTCTTTTCGCGCTCTCTTCTAATTAAAAAGTGTTTCATGGAAAACACTTTTCCTGATTGTTGCAAAAATTAATTCGTAGTAAATTTTTCCCACATTGCTAAGTTCTCATGCATATGTACAATTTATGCAATTTTAATTTTGAGCTCATGCTTTATAAAAATATTAAAGAGTAGAGAGCTGCAATTTCTGACTTTACACACACACGACAACCATTTTTAATTATTTCACATACACAACGTGCTCCTCTATATGATGAGATACAAATATGACTGAGTTATATCAAACTGGATCATATCTTACCGTACGATCAGCGAGAAATATTTCTTAACATTTGCAGTATAATATAAAAGTTACGTTTCTAAGGCTGCCATTGGTAATGTAAAGAACACTACTGTTAAGATTAATAAAATCGCCTTCGCGACAGAGACCAGTCGAGATGTGCGATTAAAGCAGGAAGGGAGCGCAGAGCACAATGAAAGTATGGAAGACAATGCGAACAATATAGGGCAACAAAAGGTAGATGGTAGCGAATGAACGTCAACTATAAGAAAAGAACTCTAAGGCACAAGTACGCATTGTGTCGAAAGAGCATGTTCTTCTTTATGTTCATGTTCTTCTTTAACTTTTAGCTACAGATATCTATTTATATCTATATTTTTGCTGCGTACTCGTTTCAGAAAAAGCTACCGATAGATTAATTAAGAATAGATGGTTCTATATCTTTTAAATACAATAAAAATCTGAGTTATATGATAAATGTGACATGAGAAATGTTACAGTCTGAAAATATGAATATGTCCAATCTTAAGATGTAACTGTTAATGATTTCTTCTGCGGCGAAGCTAATCTAGGTATCTTGCACCATCGCCGAAGATTATACATAATCAAAAAATGACAAATAATCATAAAATTTATAGAAATATATTTTACACCTGCGTTCATCGTACAATCACCAATCATGTTTGCACTAAAAATTCGCAATTTCTTCCAGATATCTTTCCCTACATTCTACCTTTAATAATCACTTCTTGCATCCTTCTTTTAAATTACTTATAGCTAAAAAGAGAGAGTCATTGTTGCTTGGGCGTATAACTAAAAGTAAAAACCGGATTAAAGAATCTATCTTTAGAACTCATGTAGAGATTTTTCGAGCATCCCGCACGAAGATCGTCGATTCGATTAACTTGGATGTGAGGGATTTGTCTCCCTCACCTTTGTTCGAGCGAGTCAGTTCGATTGGACTTGTAACCGCTGTCGTTGAGACTGCCTTCGTGTCTCAGGGACGGCAGAGAATCCCAGGGTGATTCTCTCTTGTGTCCCGAGTATCCTGGATTTATCGAACTCGAGGCGCCGGAGCCGAAGGTCGAGCTGCCGGACTGCCATCCGTCTGAATGCCGGAACCATTGTGCGCGCGCGGATTCCCCGATACAGCTGGCGCATCTGCAAGCATCGTGCATCATGTAGAATATGTAGATCAATTGTATACGATACATCACGTAAGTTATCGCATTTCGCGAGAAACCCTTGTATTTAGAAGCTCCGCTTCGACATAAATAAGACACAAATTCTCACAGTTTGAGTAACGTCCATATAATATTTGATAAATTGACACGAAAATAATTGTAAAATAATTGTCAGAAGTTATCTTGTAAGTTGACTTGTACAATCAAGATGCTGTTAATAGAGTAAAACGTTAACAAAGTATATTTCTTAATGGTATTGCGTTTCTTATCAATAATAACGTTAGACATACCGGACTCGAATAATGACTCATTCAATTTACAATTCTCCCTTCATGCCTCTTGCTAAGATCAGTTGCGATTGTTAAAATTAACAGATTAATATCTCGTTTGTACGACGAGTTTATCGATTATTTAATACTTAAAAAGAAACATCAAAGAATCGAGAGAATATGTTTCGGCAAAAAGTAAACGCCCTTCTTGCCGAACGTCATTGCATAAAACGATATCCAAGTACAAGGGATTAAACGTGTCCGTGCCCTATGCACGGACGATGCGCAGTACCGTGCAGGTACGGGTGATAAATCCGAACTGAGCACGCCCGCGCCGGTCTTCGCGTCGTCCTCCTCGCCGAGCAGCTGAAACTTGACGTGCTTCTTGCTCCGCGACTGGTCCCCGCACCCGTCGTCCAGGATCCGGTAGAACACCTTCTCCGGCAACTTCGGCAACTTCGGCATCTTCTTTGGCTCTCGCCGCCTCTCGAGCGATCTGTATTTACGCTGCAGATTGAAGCTCATTGTCGCGACTTGACTCGACTCCCTTGTCGAACAACGTTGGCGCTAGATCGGATATTTGCGCCGCGGATCACGCAACGGCGATGCCGAGCGATTCGACAATTAATTCGATGTTTGCACTCGGTGACGAAGGGGACGATTGTCCACCGGTGCGTTGAAACGATCGCTGTTTACGCTCGCGGTAGCGGCGGAATAATTATTTCCTCTCGTTCCGTTTTTCGTGCCGGCCGCGACAATCACGCGCGGCGCAACGAAATAATTATCCGCGCATTCGTTTCGAGAGCATGCACTGATGTTTGCGTACGGCTAAACGTGCCAGACGAATTAATTATTATTGCCGTTCGCCGCGCTCTTCCCGACGAGGGCGATTATCCTCGTCGATTTCGTTTGGAAATTATCTCCATCCAGAGATAAATATTTCTTCCTTGGGCTTGCTCTCAAAATTGTCTTTATCTGTAATTAGATATAACGACGAAAATATTATATCCCGCTTAATTAGAGTTTCGAATCTCTATTTAAATTCTCAGCGACAGCGAGACAAGTATTATCCAAGGGTGTCAAGGCGACTCGACCTTCGTACGACGTTCCAGTTCTCAACGTCAGTGATTCATCCCTATCGAATAAAAATATTTCTCTCCGACACTTCGCACTTTCATTTATCACCACAATGCAATACCTAACTGCAATCGATTCGTTTAGCGACTCATTAGCGATGTCTCTCCGCACACCTGATATTTACCAAAGGCTCACGTGAACAACTGCACTCGGCACATCACAACGCAACCCCCTCGGACACCACATCACCTCGCACTATAGCACGTAGGACGACACGACGCCGAGATGCGCGCGATTCCTCGTCCTCGCAAGACCCCGTCCCCGATCCGTGTCACTCGGATGCGCCTCGACACACCGGAAGTCATCCGCCGGGACAATCGCGCGCGAGCGAAACTCCAACCGCGCGGCGCGGCGCCGCGGTTTCTTTCTTTCGTCGGTGGGTGTCTCGCGACCACGGAACACCCTTCTTCTTCGCTCTCACCGTCCAGCTGAAGCCTACTCGCGGGGTTTCTATATTTATCACGGTGCGGCTTCGCCGTTGTCGGCCGCCGTCGCTGACCCGTGATGCACAACGCGCCGCGGCGGCCGGCGGGGACGATGCATGCATGCGCCGATATTGCCCGAGCGCTCTAACGAGAGAGGCGTACCTTCGATAGACCTCGATAGACACCACGCGACGCCCGTCGACGCGCGTCACCCATCGATATCCTCCGACGGCGCACGTGACATTCTTTTTTTCTCTGCGCCGCCCGCGGGGGCTATCGATAGGCGATATACTACATCCGGTGATATTATCCAGGTCGCCCTTAATGGACGAGCACGTCTCATTGACCACCACCCGACCACCGGTTGGCCGCAGGGCGCAGCTCTTTAAATGTCAAAGTCTCGCAACGGCGGACTTTCGCGCCTTTTTCGATGCGCGCACCCTTTGGCAACCCGAAGGGTCGGTGGCTATTATCAGGCCCTATCACTCGCGGCAGCGTTAATTAACGTTTTACTACTTGCATGAAGGGTATTTCAATGGGGCAGAGGTGGAAAGCGTTAATGAATCAATTAATCCGAATCATACAAAATTCATTCCAGAAAAATATTTAAATTTCATATGTGAATAATTGGAAAATAATTAGAAATTGAGAATCGTTGGGATTTCTACGTTGTGCCGGTGTAAAAGTGATTATAGAATCATATCTGACGCAATGCCTTTATTAGACTCACAGTGTTGTCGAGAAAATACTTTTGTTGAATAATCAAATAAGGAGAATAAGACTTTTCATATTTCATATTATTTTACGTGGCACGTAAATTGAACGTATGTTTCTTCGTTGACGCACTACTTATATATAATTTTTAATCGTAATCTAAATTTGAAGAATCTTATTCTCTTATCTGACTATGCAATTACGTTCGCGTAAAGCGTGATTCACTTATTCTTTATACCATCCAGGTAGGATTCAGTTTCATTCAGATGAATGAAAGCGCGGTAAATTAAGCGGATGCGTGAAACCTTTTACGGTGCAAATGTTGATCTTAACGAGGGTTGGAGCAGTAGTTTACCTAGAATTGTAGTCGCTGAGATAGCCGCGATCCCGATCGAGGTCTCGCTCTCTCTTCTCTCTCACCATCTCGTTGCGATCGCTGTAATAGCCGTCTCGGTCCTTGCTATTCTGTCTCTCGTTGCAGTAGCGGTACGATAGCGGCAGGGTCGACGATTTATTGGAATTGGAACCTGTAACCGTGACAATTGGTTACGAGCGGAAGATATAAATGTATTTTCAATCAATTATATTTTCTTAATTCTCTTAATTCTCTAATTATATTATTTTTTCTTAATTTTCTAAGGATATGTTCAACTTACGTCTTCGTGAAGCGTGAGGCGTGCGCTGAACGTTCAACGGTATGTTTTCCGCAAATTCTGAAAAACAGAGAAATTCTCTTTTTAATTATTCGCGATACGGTAAGCCTTTACAATCAATTATTTCGATCGTTTTACCATCTTGATAAAAACTGGAAAGGTTACGGTTAAAGTTTAATTAATTCATTCGCTTGAAAAGAACAGGGGTCGGTGAGGTACACAAAGAGACTATGTTTCTTGATCACTAGAATAGCACGTCATTATTTTCCTGAAATTTAATTTCTAAAATGCCATGTTACACAGAGATTAAAATGAAATCTCGCCAAACCTTTTACTGAGAATAACTACGTTATTCGTTCGTTAATCTCTTACAATACAATGCAAGTAATTTCACGACGTAACACACTTCTTAAATGAAATTCCACAAAACGGACAATCGATAATTATCTTAAAAAAAAAATAACTTGTTAAAAGAAATAGAGAAAAATAAATTTTTATAATCGATAGAAAAATCTGAATTTTTTTCATTGTGAATGTTAATTAAGTTTTCGTTATGAATAATAATTAAGCTCTTCTAAAGAGACTTCGTGAATAAAAAATTATTTAGTTGGCCCTGTCAAAGAGATTAAACCAAGTCTCACCCAAGTTCTCCATGCTCTGCGTGAGCAGAGCTTCAAACGTGCGCAGGCTGTAGCTCTCCGCGTCCATGCCTTTGGCGAGGGTGTTCCTGAGATGCATCTCGTACTCGAGGAGCAGCCGGCTGGTCGGGCTGCCCGGTGTCGAAACCGACTGCATGCTCTGCTGATATGTCTGGCCGCCGTTGCAGCGGCGGGAGTTGCAGTGGTTCGGCTGCTCCATGTCGGAGTTGCCGTTCGACGAGCTCGGCGTGGTGGCGTAGCACTGGTTGTCGAAGATGACATTGTCCGAGGGCGGCGACATGTCACCTGTGCACCGATTACGTTCCGAATCTAAGTACGTCCTGCCTCTGCCGCCTGCGGGCAGAGAGGTGCAACCGAATGTGCAGGATGTACGACGTGGACGTGGTGAGACGTGCGGCGCGTACGCTGAGCAATGGGGTGAGACGTGTCAAGTTAGTTCGGGAACGGCGAACGCGTAACCTGGGAAGCGGTCCGTCCGAGAATGAGCCATGAGACCGCCGTAGGGCTGACAGGACAAGCACGTTGTCCCCTAGTGCGCATGTTGTGTAAGACGGTCAGGAGTAACAAAATGTTAGGGGGTGATGGGTGACCCCGTGACTTTCATCAGGGTGGCTGGCACATTGTGCGTTCTGTGTGCGCATGTTAATGGATGTAACTAAAGGTTAGAGGGACAGGTAGACGTCAGAGGATCAGTCACCGGTTAGTCGTAGGGACTTCCTACAGCGTTACCCGTTCGCCGGTGTCATGGGGTCAGGCAAGGGGTGAGACCACGTGCAGGATCGATCACGTAATTGTCGGTGTGAACTTTGTCACCTTTTTACTTTTTGCCATTTTAAATCACGCTCGATTAAATCCTGTCATTTTGCGACAAATAAAAATTATGTTATAATCTTTCGAAAAATTGTGTGGAAAGTTTCGTATTTTTAGAGGAAAATTACGTGATCGATCCTTCAATTGCTTTTGAACGTTTCCATTGTTGAGAACTTTATCCGAATTGTGATAACTTATTTTACAACTGTTCCTTAAATTAAAAAAAAAATCTTAGGCTTTAATTTGACTGATTAATTTCATAAAATTGTCAACAATAAATTATTTCAACAATGATAACGTTACCCCACTTAAATTAAAAAATTTAACATATTTTAAAGAACAGATTACACCATATAAAACTAACAAAGTGCTTAAACATTAATCACATTCGTTGATTCATTAAATCCAAATTATTAAATCTCATTGTACCGTAGATATGTATATCGACATTTATCAATAGCAAACATGCAATAATTTAAAACGTCAGGACGACATTAAAACAATTAAAAATTATCTGAAAAGATCATGAATTAAAAGAATTAAACGACGATAAGAATTAACAGTAAATCAGCGATACCGACGAGGAGAAATCGTACCGGAGTATTGCCGACTCATGTCGTGAGCGCTCCTGGAACCCTGGAACTTGTTGTTGTAAGGCGCGCGATACGGATGCGCATAATTCTCGTTGTCGACCTCCTGCATCATGTACTTCTGATTGTTATTGCTCGGATGGTAGTGATAGCTGTGATGGCTGTGACGTTTTCTCGTCATCTCCGGCGACGTTACCGGGCTGTCGAGGCTCGGCATCGGCTTCAGCATGCGCTTCAGAGTGTTCGAGTCCAGGCTGATGCCGTTCTGCGCGTTCTCGATCCGCATGTCGTCGGTGCTCTTGCTCTTCGACCTGTGACCATGATTATTGTTGACGATGTTGAAGAGGTTGCCGTTCTGCATCTCCAGCTCGGTGTAGTCGGCCGACTTGGTGTGGTGGAGCTGTTCCTTGCGGTGGAACGACTTGCTCTGGAGGGTACCGCCGGCCTGAGTGCCCTCCGACTTCAGCATCTCGATGCCGTTCTGCTGCGTGGACGTGTCCTGGCTCTTCTGCTTCTTCGGCGATATCGTGGAACCTTTGTCGTCGGGGCTGTCGATCTGTGGAATGGGTGAATTATTGATAAGCTCAAGGTAGTGTTTTCTAACTTTGATAACGGACATGTAGTTAAAATTTGCATGAAAGAGAAATCGAGTTAATCTTTTATAAAACACTATACTATAGGAAAAATACGAAGAAAATAAAAAAAAGTTTTCTGCCTAGAAATTAATGTTTTACTCAAAATGCCGCTAAAGGGGGATGTAACACTTTGCTTTTAAGAAAACAAAAAATAAAAATTGTTCTTCTAAAGACTCAATACCTCATTTAGTTTAATGCTTTAACTTAATATTATTAAATTAAGATATTAAATTATTTAATAAAATAAATAATTTAAATAATATTTTTTAAATATTATAGGAAGATAACAGTTGATTTTTTCCAAATTTAGAATTTGCACTATAATTTTGAGCGTATCGAAAAGGATGCGTATTGCTGAGACTGACGCTTGCCTGTGATCCTACTGTGACCGTTCCGATTCCAATGTTGGCAGTCTTCGGGGTCGTCTGACACGTCTCGTTCTGCTTCTCCTTCTGCTTGGCCGAGTCGCCGGCCTTTGGTGTTTTCCCAGGTGTTGCGCTAGTATTGTTAACGTTGTCGTAGAGAGATGCGCTGGATGTGGCCGCTGTTATTTTGTCTCGTCCCGGCGTCATGTCCATTTCCGTGGATCGTCCCATGGTCCGTGGAAGCGTAGACGGCCCTAAAATACACGGATAAATTTAATGCAAGTTAAACAAATTACGTCAAATTTGTGTTGCAATAAATATTTATTTGTCACAAAAATTTTTTTCTGAAATATTATGATGTTCTATCTATAGTATATCAAATTTGTAAAAGTATACAATAAAAAGTAATAAAGAAAGAAAGAGAACGTGTCTTACAATTATTTTATTTTAAATGACATAGAAATAATTACGAGGAAATATATATATAAGAGAATATCTCATAAATCACACGTACCGCATGGACTTCGATATCTGGTGTCTTGGCTGCGCAGTCTGGCGAACTGTTCCGGAGTCATGCAGGTGCACTGAGGTTCTCTGGATCGGCTCGGTGAGGCCGGTGTCGACAGCGGCTTTCGGCGTGTTTTGATCTTCTGCTTGTTCGGTGGCTCGAGCTTCAACGAGTAAGAAGAGGACGCTTTCCTTGAAATCTTGAACGACGGTGACTGTATGGAAAATTAACTAGTGACTGCAAATGACCTAAGAAGTCGAATCGGACTTGTATCGGACTTGTTGTGTGTCGCCCCTAAATCATCTCCGCACAACTTCCTCGCGCGCGACCCGGAAGGAGGAAAGGAAATAGGCGGAGACGCGTTGAGAGAGTGATAGCGAACAGAATTGTGGCACTGATGTATAATGTAACAAAATGCGTGTATGTCTCAGGTGTGGTATCACTAAACTTACGCAGCATTCTCTGAATTGCTTCGCGTCTATGGGAGACGTGAAGTTCAGCCCCCACGTGTCGTTTGTCACTGTGTCCTTCCAGTAAACGAAGCATTCCGACGCTTGGCCGATGCGTGTACCTTAAACACAATTACGTAATATTAATTATAGCAGGATTACTCGCATTAAACTCCGTAATCGTGCCCGTCTTCGCCGATATTATCGTCGCGATATTAGCCTGAAAAACAAGATCAGTCTGCAAAGATAGATACATCTTCGCACATATCCTTTTTTATAAGTATATGTTGGTGTTTCTTCTATAAAGAAACGAAGGTTTAATTAGAGTATCTTAAAATACTTGTTGTAATTATGGCTCACCTGGCTGGACCAACCGCACGTCTAGAATCTTATCGACCTGGCTATTGTACGCGGTGATATGGAAGACGCATTCCGGCGAGTCCTGGATGCAGGTGATGTTCACCGGGACCAGATCTTCGGACACCTGCTGCCACTTGACGGTCCCACCCCCGCTCGAGTTTACATGGAACACTTCGGCCCACAGCCTAAAAACTCTCGTCATTACATCGTGTATTGCGGCAACGTAATTTTTCGAAACATCGACACACTGTTAAGGAAAGTTCTAAGGAGAGAAAGAAAGTAGAGCAGGCGTGACAAAGAAAATGACAAACAGCGAGAAAAGACCCATAATTCAAAGTATATTCAATTTTCATTATATCTCTGTCGATAGTCGATACTACGCTGAAACTGCATAAAAATATTTCCGTATGACGTCGGTCGCTTTATTTTGAAACGGATAAAACAGAAATCGTCGCATGCGTCGGTGGGAAATCGCAAGTGCATATACATGCATGCAACATCTGCGTTTACCGCGTAAACGCCGAGCTCTTTCTGCATTAAAATTACACAAATTGTGGATATTTATTTTTAATTCCGAAAAAACGATAAGACGACACGTTATTGAATTTTGTACACCGACCAGTGGACGAGAAAGTAATACTAAAAATACTAATAGTCATGCAAAGCGCACGTGTACGGGTGAGGTGTAAAGTAGACAGTATATATACGTAAAAGTGTGCAATTGAGAAGTATGTGTAAAAATGTGAGAACAATAATGTGGCCAGGGAGAGAAAAGTATTCGAAGCATAAATTTCTTTTTTTCATCTCACTTAACTCAAATGAAATCCAGGCTAGTAGCGCGAAGCAAAAATAGCAGAAAAAGAACGGTTACTTCTGTTATCCAAACTTGAAGCGCGATTTTCTTAATGCGTATTATTTCTCAAGCCTATATCCGAGAAAATAAAGGAAGGGTACATCGAGATCGCAATATTACTCAAAGTTAACCAAGCGTATCGCGATTCGAATAAGAAAAACGAGCTATCGGCCGTGACGAATGGTCTGTCAGCTTGAACAACCGGACAAAAAGCAGAAAAGAAAGAAAGATAAGGACTAAAGACGTAAGCGCGGTCAAATAAGACAGTAAGGGGAAAGAACAGCGAGAAAAGTAAAATTGGAAAAAAAGAAATGAATAAGAAAAATGCGAGACAGTCTGGGTGACGTGAATAAAACGCGACGTCGGATCCGACGTTCGGCTGCAGAGGTATATAGCTTCTCACCAGATGCTACGAAATAATATATTAAGCCCGGGTCTTCGGAAACTGCATTTTTTAAATAAACGCTTGAGAGCGTTTGCTAAAATAAGACCAATAATGATATCGCATAAAATATGATATAGTTATACTAAGATCAAAAATTAAGATTAGGCTCACGTGGAATTGTCTATTAAACAAACTGATTTTTCTTAATGTTATGTACAATAGGCTTCTCTATATATACATTGACAACAAAATAAATTTTAAATTAAAAATTCTAAAAGGAGACATTAGTATATTGAATAAACGGATAATCATTAATTTTAGTCGTAAGTATTTCACAACTTTCTTACAATGACTTCTTAATTGCTTAAATTATTGTCATTAGACAAATTTAACCATATATTTATAATACTATCTTCTTTAATAATTTAATATATCATTGTTCATTTTATTCTCGTCGCCCAGCGCATCTATTATTCTCATGCCGCTTACAAATATCAAAGCAAAGAAGATAGAAGGAGAAAAAAATAGAAAGACAAAAGAGAAAAAGAGAGAAAGAAAGAAGGAGAAAGAGAAAGAGAAAGAGAGAGAAAGAGAAAGAGAGAAAGAGAGAGAAAGAAAGAGAGAGAGAGAGAGAAAGAGAGAGTCAGTATAATGCATACAGTCAAGGGTGTATGGTAATAATCGAAGAGAAAGAGTGGTAACATGGTCGAATGGAGAGTGATTGAATGGTTGAATGGTATGGTATGCGCACCTCTTCCTCTCTCTTAAGCTTCCGCACCTGAGCAAGTGGCCAGTGTCACCCCTGCGTCCTCCGCCGCCGCCCATCCCGCCCCTGGCACCGGCCTGCCATGGGCTGTCCTCGTACCGATACGTCTTTGATCTGATTAGGGGTGCGCAACTGCAGGAGAGCTTGTTGCCCATTCTAACTGCTCTTATTCCGGCTTAGATCCCGCCACCTGCCTGCCCCGCCGCCACACCACCACCACCACCACCACCACCGTTCTGCCTGCGTCACCACCACCCTGTACTCGTGATGCCCGTTCGTGTTTCCGGCTCGACACGCCTTAGCACGTATCCGCCCGTCCTGTCCTCCCCGTTCCTCAGGATATCCGACCTGATCCTTCTCGCTGCGTCTATATATTTTTCCCTTTCTCTATCTCTCTCCGTCTCACCCCCTTCGGTTCCTCTTTGACACACTTTCGCGGGGCTGGCTCGTACGGCTTGTCTCTGTCGACTTTTGGCACCGATTTCCACGACGCCGACCACGGTCGGCGGTTTGACGTTGCTTTTTTTGCGCGTTTTGATCCTCGATTCGTGTGTGTTATTGGGAAGCACTGTGTGAAATAGAGACGATCCCAGAGTTATCGGAGAGTGGAAAGAGGTATCTTTATTGTCACATCATTGCAGACGTCGATAGTCATCAGCTCGTCCCTGGCATGATCGCTGCGAACAGACACGAATTGATTAGTCGTAAGGAAAATCACTTTAGTAGCTTACAAATTATTTACTTTTGCGTGCAAGAAAATTTTTTGTAAATTATATTTTTGGAAAATATTATTTTTCTGTAACGCAATTATGTAGCATTTAATTTAGTAAAAATAAATTATTTTAATGAAATACATATTCACGCATATAACACATTGCATATAGTTCCATGTTATTGTCCAATAATTAATTCATTTGTGATATATTTTATAGTAAACTCAATCTATTTTGCATGTTTTATGACATGAGATAATATGCAATAAACTAGCTTTTAAATTAATGTAGAATCACATGTACATTGCGTATTAAAATTTACTAGTTTCAAGTAGTAGTAACAGACGTTAAGATCAGACTGACGATCACATTTCTTCTTTTTATGTATAGTTCAATTTTTCATTAATTATTTACAAATCTCGCTTATTATTCAATAGTAATATTTATGTTATATCCATATTTAATGTAACAAATAATTTAAATCAGCCATTTGTAAAATTATACAAATACATTTAACTAATCGCAGTTTAATTAGTGGTAACGGTCAGACACAAACAAAAATTAAATTATTTATTAATTAAAGTTACACAGAAAGTATTATTTCCAAAAGAATAAATAGACTAATGAGTTTAAAAATTACAGGAGAAAATTGTAAACTTTTGCTTAGCTCAATATATGACAAGTAGATGAGTTTGAGGATACGGCTGACCATACAGCTGTCGTAATCACTTAGGAATCAGACAGACCTGTCAATCCAATTTATATAAGTTGCAAGTTCGCTCTCAAGTTTATTAACATATTAGAGATATTGCATTTTTCAACAAACTAATTTATAATACTATGAATATCTATCAGCTTCGGAGATGCGTCGGGGATCAATTAAACTTCGGTAAACTAAACCCATCTCGGGCGAACTTTCGGGAGAATATAAGCTACCACTCGCCCCGTTCATCCCGGCTAAAATTTCCCGATGTTAAATAACTTTAGCAACGCTCGCTCCGTTAGTTTTTTACCATTTTCTCACATTCCATTCACGTTTCTTGACGACGTATACCTTCACGACGTGCTATCGATTAGCGAGCGCGATTTTATCGTGGCGTTCGGCCCAAGCCGTCAACGTCAGAGGGGAGGTCAACAGCGCGAGGCATTGTGCAGATGTGTCGCGGATAATAAAAGGGGTAGCGCCACCGGAGGGTTACTGAACCGCTCTTGTCGGTCACGCAATACATCATTTCTTCCGAGGGTGCTCTCGACAATGCCGAAGCATTCTGGTCTCTCGCAATTTTCATCTAGCAATATCCATTACAAGAAGATAGGGAAGTCTGGATCCTCTCGATCCAGGTTGAACATTCCTATGCAGTTGGCAGTTATTTTCAATCGTGTGCTCGTTCTACATATATACGTGCAAAATTGGCACGTGAACAATCGTCCCAGTCGTTAGAGATACGTCCAGCGATGCGTTCATCGTTGTAACATTAATCTTCTTGATAATTTCAGATGTCAATATAACAATACATAAGGGTGTCTAATAATTACGATAGCTTCTTAATAACAATGCGCCATAAACAGTGGATGCTACCAAAGATAAATTATTATATGTTAAATAAAACAGATTACAGAGGTATAGAGTTTCTTTCATTAATTGGTCATCCACCTCTACAACCAACCAGACTCGGTAAACTTCACCCGTTGTTTCCGTGCCTGGGCAGCCGAGCCGAAGGCGGAAAATTATTTTTAGACCGAACGGCTGTCGTTACCTAAGCTTTTTACATCATCGGGCCTCCGTCTGGGCAAAAGCGCGGATTCACGAGCGACGCGTGTATGCCGCTTAATTGGATGAGAGACCCGCGATTAGAGAGAGGATAAATGTCAAACGGTGCGTGCACCCATGACCACCGGGTCTCAAAGGATTAATTATGGGCGACGGAGACGGCGGAAAATCGCGGTTGTGTGTCTGCCGTCTGCAAAAATCACAACAACGCTGCCGCCGCCGTTGTCGTCGTCATCGTAATCGGCATGCACGAGCGGACCGAGAACAAGTATATCGGGACGTGCAAAAAGGGGGAGAATGAGGGCTCCTGAATCACCAGTGATTTGCCCGATAAATACGATCGGCGTGGGCGTAGCATCGAGCGAAGACACGTAGGAAGGAAGCCGTAGTCAAGCTTGGGGGTCCGCTCGTCACCCGAGACGAAAGCCGGGACACGAAAGGTAGATGTACGGCCGACGTTAGACGTGGGTGTAGAGAGAGAGAGACAGAGAGAGAGAGAGAGAGAGAGAGAGAGAGAGAGAGAGAGAGAGAGAGAGAGAGAGAGAGAGAGAGAGAGAGAGAGAGAGCGAGCGAGCGAGCGAGCGAAAGAAAGAGAGAGAGAGGATTCTCTAAACACTATATCGATTTCGGCGGTTACGCGTCGTCCGTGGCTAAACATGAATGGCGGGTGCACGTTCGTGCTATCCGTTCGTGTGAAACCGGACCTCCATGGTGTTGAGCACTGTCGTATGTCCGACAGTCCAGGTGAGCCGGAGGATTATCTGTTCTTACTCCGCTCGGCCGCGTTTGACTGGTGGACACGCTACTTGCGCCAATTAAACTCGTAAATTCTTGGTGAATATGTAAAATGGAATATTAGAATATTATAAATTATAAAGAATATTAATATTAATGTTAATATATTATAAGAATATTAATTATTAATATAAATGAGATTTTTATTGCGATGAAAGAGAGATAGAAAGAAAGATTTAAAATAATTTTTAAAAATTTAAATACTGTACAATATACGTGATTTAAATATATAGAGTATAATTGTGTAAAAAAAACTTGTATCTAATTCTTTACAAGCTTAAAATTAGCCTCTGCAATAGGAGCGTTTTTACCAATCAAACGCGACTAATTAGAATGAAAATAAACAATTGTTTCTCTCTTATTCACTTAGAATTTTGATAGATAGTTTAATGTGAATGATATGAACGAAAAGACTTAATATGTTCAACAATATTAAAATCAATCGGACGTTCATTTCGAGTTATATATTTTCTTTCCTAAGACTTACGAGGGAAGAAAGAAAATGATTAATGCCTGGATATCTTTCCATTGTTATCGATTCACAGAACTAATACCAGCACGTGTCCAAACAGCAACCTTTCATGTTGCCTACGTCGATAATCAAATTGGAACATTAGGTAAAACTATCACGCATCAGATATATCTATATATTTTCTTTTAGAATGCATATCTCGTAATTTCAGCGCCAATTCAAAAAAAGAAAATGCATTTACTTCTAGCACAAAAAAAGACCGGGAAGATTTTATATCTTTCCGCAAAGATCGTCCGTTAAAATTAATTTAACATATATTATGTTATCAATAATCATTAAATTTAAGATACGAAAAGAATCAGGGTTGTATTCACCGATATTCGTTCCTCTCTCTCATTCCTGCAGAAAGTGGAGATATTCTTAAAACTGAATATTCCCGTCACTAAACTGGACAAAACGCCGCACAGGACTGCAAGAGGGTCATAGAGAATTCATACACTTCCTCCAGGACGCACAGAAAGAAAATTGAGGATAGAGCCAACGCCTTCACTTCACTTGGTGGGTTTTATCAACTCAAATCTTTATCCGTAGATGTATTCGCGAACCGAAGATCTTTTCGGATAACTGTAAAGAAGACAAGCAGGACACACCGTGACACTGAGCAAAAATCGAAAACATCAGATTGATTAGATGAGATTAGATACATATTTTCACTAATATTTACATTGACCCTCGAGGTATCCGTGTTTGCGGTACTGGTCAGATATCTTCACCGAATCGAACGAAACTCCGCACAAACGTGTCGAAGGTCACGGAAGCTTCATGTCGTTTCTTCCTGTGGGAAGCGCGGACGGAGAAGCGGCGCGAGGTGAGCCAACGCCTTCGTATCTGGCCTCGTGATCGTTATCGACTCGCAGAGCTGATACCTGGGACGTGTCCTTAGACAGAGATCCTTCCAGAACGAGAGAACAACATCAGCGAGGGATTAGATTATATCCAGGTATCCGGTTCTCTCCTCCTTGAGGGTGGAGGCTGCTCGCAGCCGCCGCGGCAACGCCTCTTCTGACACGTCAACGTTAGGTACGAGAAGTAAGTAGGTAGATACGTGGAGAGAGAAAGAGAGAGAAATAGAAAGAGAGAGAGAGAGAGAGAAAGAGAAAGAGAACGGGTCACGGTTAGAGGTACACGTCGCTCCCTCGTCGCGAAGCGGTCACGGGGAGACGCGGAAAGCGGAAGCGGGAGCGGACGGAGAGGTGCGACTCCGCCTAGTCGCGCGCGCGAGAGGCACCTCACCCTGGGTAAACACACTGCGGGATGCACCACTACCACCACCACCACCATCACCACCAAACGGCACCACTACCCATCACCACTACCAGAGCAGCACCGGTGTATACGTACGATCAACGCCCCGCGCCACCCACCACCTTACCGACGAAGGGAGAGAATGTCTCTCCTGTGTTTCCTGTCTCTCCCGGCCTTTCGTCGTATTTCCGCCCTGGTCCCTTTTCTCTCGACGTCTCTAACTGTCTATCTACATCTATAGCTATATCTATTTATCTATTTCTTTTTCTGCATTTTTCTCTTTCTCTCTCACTCTTCGTCTTTCTATTATCTGTATTACACCCTTTTATCCTCCACCAACCCTCTCGCCCGTCCGCGTGACGATGACTCACACTCACCGACACGGCGACGCTTCCTCCTCGGCTTCCTTAGACACTCGGCTGAACAGACCGGCGTCTCGACCAGCCGCTCCCGAGAGGAGGAGCCCTGGTCTGGGTGTCGCGAGCGAGAGTCCTCTCGCGACGACACCACCGGGGCGAGGAGAGACAAACGGAGAACAGTTCGAGAGGGATGCTGGAAGCGCCGCGCACGACAGTCGGAGAGAAGGTCGTGGGCGGCGGCGGCGACGGCGACGACGGGGTACGGGGACGGCGCGGCGGGGCCGGAGGATTACGTGGCCCTCGCGGTAGCCCGAGGGAAGGGGGAGACGGTCCCGGGGGGAAAACTGGGATGAGGCACGGTATCCACCCTATTCTCAACGAGAAGGAGAGGGAAAGAAAGACGGAGTAAGAAATAGGAGAGGAGAAGATGGAGAGAGAGAGATAGATAGATAGATAGATAGAGAGAAGAGAGAGGGAGATCCTCGCGAAACCCACCGAGACAAGACACGACGAACGATCGGAGAAAACTACCCGGGTGCCGCTCCCGAAGGCACCCCCCGTCGCAGTTGTTGTCGCTGTTGTCGCTACTGCTCTGCTGCTGGCTGCTGCTATCTCGTCGCTCGCTGACTCGCTCTCCCCCTCGCTGCCGTGGCTGGCGACGGGCCCCGGACCTCGCCGTGCGATCACGCTTCCGGTCTTTCGCGGGAAATCCTCGCGGACGACGTAGCCATGGATACTGCAGGATCCGGCAGGGAGAGGCGACTGCCCCGTCGCGCGCGCACCCCGTTCCCCGGCCCCCACCTGTCCCCCGCCGCCGCCACCCTCCCAGCGCGCACCCCCTGCCTCCGCCGCGATGCGCGCCCCACGGGCCGAAAATGTCAATATCCTCTCTCGCGTTGCGCCCGCGATGCGCCCCCTCCTCGCACGCCGTCCACCCACCCACCCTCCCGTTACGCCGCGACGTGCCGCGCCGATGCGCCCCACTATACGCGCCCTCATCTCCCGCCAACCCCTTTTCGCAACTCCATCTCAATTCGTTCCCTCTTTCTCTCCGTTCTCCTTCGCTGTAGTACCCCGCGGCGATTCTCTCTCTCTCTCTCTCTCTCTCTCTCTCTCTCTCTCTCTCTCTCTCTCTCTCTCTCTCTCTCTCTCTCTCTCCTTCTCTCTCGCGCGCGCGTAGCCAAGACCGTCTCCCTCACCGACTCAGGGGTGAGACTACGACCGCGAGAACCCTTAAACTATTGTTATATGGACAGGAACTAAATAATGAGAAATGGATCGGCAACGAGAAAATATTTCGTCGTGTCTTGACGTTCGTTACTAATTAGAGATAGACTTTGATTTATGCATCATTTAGCGGGGGGTTTCTGTTTCGCGCGCATTCCGACAGCCTTAAACACGACCCTGCGACTCGCGCCCTTTCGCATCGCCGCCCTCGTCGCTCGCTCGCTCGGTCTGTTTCCCTTAGCCGAGATCTCGAAGCCCTTTTCCGTTTTTTTCCCCCTCGAGGCGAGAAACGGGTCATGACGGAAGGGTGGCTTCTCCAGGGACTTGCTCTCCTTTCTCTTGGAAGCGTTTCGTGTATCTCCTCACGTGATGAGCGCACATGGATCCCCGTCGATCGATTCCGCGCTCCTCGCTTATCGTAGCCACGCAAAGGGCTGAGCGGTGTTCTCGTCCTCGTCCTCGTTGTCGGCATCACCGCCGCTGTCAAGCCGCTTGACGAGTAACCATAGCGATCGGCGATCGATGCGAGGCACGCGCATCCGGAGGGGACCCAGCATCCGCGGGAGTCGTCGTATCCTGCGCCGCGATTTTATTTCGTCGTCTAATCGCCTAATACTAATGCAATTTAATGTGTTTACGTAGTTCCAACGCGTGATTCGTGCGATTTGATGAACAACCTGCCTCTTCTAAATACAAATAACGATATCTAAATTGGCATCTTTTGTACAAAGAATGTCTTAATAAATGTTGTTATAAATAATTCTGCTTACTTTCTTTCGCTCTAGTCTCTCCTTTCTTCATTTTTCCCCTTCGTGATAGTCGCGACAAGCGAAGAGATAGATACGTCTCCTATAACAAAAACACGCCACGTCTGACTAGAAACGGACCTCTTCCACTTGCAGATCAACTCGAAAGTTTTTCCATCTCAAGAACCACTTTTGCAAGAAAAGTTTTTATTGACAGCGAAAGAGAATGAAAATATAGTTATTTTTTAAAATTAAATAAACTATAAATTATATTAATTTTAAATATCTATTTGTCAATATCTCATTTTGCATATTTATATCGATCCGGAAACTGTCGAGGAAAATTTCTAAAGTTACAATGATCGATTTAAATGCAATACTGATTTTTATTTGCTGATTTATAATACTTCCACCATTTAAGCAAAGATATCTTATCACGACGCAGCTGTATTCGTAATAAGGACTTTATTCTGTTTTAAGAAAGAGAACGGCGAACGTATATAACATACGGAAATCAGCTCTATTAATTGCATTTTGTGCATTGCTCGCTTTTCTTCTTTAAAAAAGGTAAAACAGGGCTGAAGCACGTGTTTTATTTTTAAACGCAAAGTGGAAAAAGACGAGTCAGACAGGCTTTTAAATCGATTCGAGTGACACGTGACGGATCGTCCGGAGCAGTCCGGAGCATCTATTCGACGATGTAAATCAAAATGCGCGATTTTGTCCTGTTATCTCATTTTCTCTCATCTACTTGTGCTTGTCTCATCTAATCTGAAAACGCATAAAAATTAACAACGCAGATGTTAAATGTTTAAAAGTAAACAAGGGGAAACCTCGTGTTTACAGGTGTATTCCTAACCTCCAATTTGACGCAGCATCGTATTCGCGAGAGAGATGCTGCAGAAGGCGATTCTAGGACTAAGGTGCACCGTTCGAACGGTGCACCTTCGCTCTCTGTCGAGACTGTCGGTTGACCTGAAGGAGAATCCAGGCGACAGGATGCAAGCCTGGCAGATACACTCATATAATGGCCTAAAGGATCTGAGACTCTCTAACGTCAGGATGCCGGTGATCACGAATCCCACTGACGTCCTGGTGAAGATTGAAGCAGCTAGTGTGAATCCTATCGACGTCGCGATGACCGGTACTCTATTCCTGCTCGATTTCATGTGTGTCTTCTATCTTGAAAGTGGCATATGAAATTTAACGTTGACACATGTGTGACTGCAAGTCAAATGTTACAATCTGTAGCTCTGAACGTGTATAGATAATTTGGTTGACCGTGTATAGAGATACAATTAACTTGTATGAGTTTTGCATATTGCATTATACAGGCCATATAAATATCTAAATTAATGCTGGGATATTTTAATAAGGTTCCTTATTAATCCTCAAGTTGCGTTACTTATAAATTCTTAATCGCTACTTTTACTACTGACAAAAGATTGGTGTAATTCTGTAACGTTTAAGAATTACGATAAAGACATTTTTTATTGCAGATGGCTATGGTAATACTCTCCTGAATGTTATGCGTAAAACCAAAAGTTTGACCCCTGGAACCTGGGGCCAATTCCAAGAATTAGATTTGCCGCTGACATTGGGTAGAGACTTCGCAGGGGTGGTTGTATCAAAAGGATATGATGTAGGCGACAGGTTTAAACTAGGCGAGGAAGTTTGGGGAGTGGTTCCAATCGAACAACAGGGCTGTCATGCGAATTACGTCGTGGTTAACAGTAGCTTAGTAAGACACATTTCATTCTTAATATGTTAAATATTCGACAGATATATAACTTTCGATTACAGCATTACCTATTTTTCTTGCAAGGTAAATCCACGCCCTCCGAAATTGTCTTATATCGAGGCTGCGAGTATCCTGTACGCCGGACTGACTGCGTGGTCTGCACTGTGGATCACAGGCGGGCTATGTTACAAAACGACGATAGTTACGAGATTGAACAGACGTGTCCTGGTCATGGGAGGTTCGGGTGGAGTCGGTACTTTGGCTATACAGCTGCTAAAAGCTTGGGACATGCATGTAAATATTTAATCTGCATATATTGCATTAGGGTCGGCGACGTGTAAAGCATCAAATTCGTTTAGGTAATCAGCACGTGCAGTAGTGACGCTGTAGAGATGCTGCAGAATTTAGGTGCTGATACTGTCATTGATTATAAACGAGACGATGCCGATGCAGACATTTTTTCAGAGGGACCGTAAGTTTTATGGTAAAATATACTGTAATAAATATAATATATATGTTACATGTACGATTATTACATTTGTAAGCAGGTATGACATCATCTTAGATTGCGCGAATCAAGGGCCAGAGTATGTCAGAATGAAAGGATATCCACACAATACTTACATAGCATTAAATTCGCCACTGTTAAAAAATTTTGATCATCATGGGCTAGTCATGGGAATGGCACAGAACCTTGGAGATCTTCTAAAGTTCAATATTCCAAAGGAAGGAAACAAAAGCTGTGTTAAATGGGGATTTTTCATGCCCTCCCAGACAGGGATTAATGTTCTCCAAGAGTTTGTCGAGAACGAAAAGGTGTGTACAGAAATTTCCTGACATGCTTTTATCTCTTACTAGAGATTCTGTAATTTTATATTCTGTGGTTTGCAGATTGTACCTGTCGTTCAGCAAGTATACCCTTTTCAAGATTTGCCACAGGCATATGAGAGACTGAAGCAAGGCCATTTAAGAGGCAAACTAGTAATTGACATGAGATAGTAAACAGTATTAAATACATTAATGTGTATATAAAATTAATATATTTTTTACAAATAGTGTGGCTTATCAGCAATAAATAATTATGTTCTACATAACGTTTCAGTATTTATCATACTTTTCATGTCCTGTATACCATTACCAGAAAAAACTTTTTCTATAACTTCCGTCCAACAGTTTGTCGCAAGTTCTGTGGCCCTTTCTTCACCTTCCTTCAAAATCTTATCTAAATAGGCGGGTTCTTTGGTTAATTTCAATATATCCTCACGAATTGGAGATAATTTTTCTATCACTACATCTGCTACTACCAATTTATACCTATTAAAAACCAAAATAAGTCATAATAATCCATTTATGAGTTTACTTAAGTAATCACTTTTTCCAATGAATGTTATAAAATAAGATATAATGTTCATCAAATACTTACTGTCCTGTATTTAAACCTTCGACCTCCTTACATATTTCCTCTGGAGTCTTCCCGGTGAACAAAGAATGTATATTAATCAAATTGGCCACTGCTGGTCGTTTTTCCGGCTCGTAAGTCACTTCAGATGTAAAGTCAGTAATAGCTTTTTTCAGTTTGTTCAACAGCACATCAGGTTCATCCAAGATGTTTAATCTGGACTTGGAATCTGTGTGTGATTTTGACATTTTTTTCATAGGGTCACGTAGAGACTTTATTTTCTGACTCGGACCATCTTAAAGTACAAAAATTTTACTCGTGAGTCGATATCTTCAAAATCAAAATTAACGCGATTAAATTTCGGAAAAATTACTGCTCAGAACTCACCACTAATAAGGGTATGTGGTATCGGGAAGGTTTGTCCAAACTGTCTGTTAAATATCTGCGCTAAGTCTTGTGCCAATTGAATATGCTGAGCTTGATCTTGCCCAACGGGAACGTGCGTTGCTCTGAAGAAAAAATCTTTACATATACTTCATTGCAGTGCATAAAAATTATAGGATAATTTTTAATTATAATACTTCAGAAGACCAATTTAATAAACTTCGAAATAAATATATACCTATTATATATTCACATGTTTTGACTTCTAGATTCATCATCTCCTGAAGTATTGACATGTAATTGAAAATTATTTTACATATCCAGCGTCAAGATACTTGCTTGTACAATAATATATCAGCTGCTTGTAGAACGGGGTAAATATACAAGCCTAGAGGTACATTCTTCAAGGATTCGCTTTTTTCCTTGAATTGTGGTAGGTGCGCTAGCCTCGCCATGGTCGTGATACAGCACAAGATCCAACACAGTTCCGCATGCATCGATACGTCGGACTGTCGAAACAAGATACTCCTCTTGAAGTCTACGCCACATGCTATCAGGGTCGCGGTCGTCAGTAGAATATTCTCTCTCAATTTTTGGGGATTCTACAAATTGCGCATTGTCAACGGGCGATAATGATGGAACATAGAAACTTAATCTACCGTAATTTTACTTGGGGCAAAGTAATGGAATGCAAATCCGCTATGCTGCACATAACTGCTTCGCCAGAGTCCTGTAACTCCACCCATCTCTGAATGGCACCGAAGTAATTTCCCAAATGTACGATTCCCGTAGGCTGAATTCCAGAGAATATCCTCTTTGGATACTTGATCTGCGTTGCCTGCAAAACATAGAAGAGCAAATGTAGTACAAGTTACTACACTAACCAATTTTCCATTAAATAATCAACGTAATAAATAAAACTTTCCTTAAAATGTAATAATTCTTATAGTGCTTTAAACACGTTTGTATAATTAATTAAGCACTAATTTTATCTATCTCACAAGAATAATTGTTTCAGTTATAAAGTGAAATTAGGTGACAAAACATAATCGAACCTGCTTGCTACATTTTCTGAAACCCTCGGACTTCGTTAACCGAGTTCTTCCCAGACGAGCATTCTCAGCTCGAAATATTTTCAGCATGTTTCAAATAATATCGACTTTATTAACTTTTTTTTTAAATTATCCCTCGGGTGAGGGAAATTAAAGCCTTCTGCTTCTCCTTTGGGCAATACGACACAGGTCTAGTTTAATAACTATTTTCAACCCTTTCTTCTTTAAATTCTTAAACGGATTATTAATCCTTGCGGATCTTTAATCCTTAAATTTCTCTTTGAACAGGGAATCCACCTCTTAATCGAGGGACATGCAGGATGAAGACTGGGATCGAACCACGCGACTTTATTAACGTCGAATGTGAGGTTAAGGGCCGGTTGTTCCAACTTGTTCGTGAACTAAATAGTTAAATCATGCATATGTCTTTGTTCTTCCTTCAATTTAGACAAAGATAGACATATGATTTAACTATTAGTTAGTTTACTAACAGGAAAGAACAACCGGCCCTAAGATACCGCGATTATCCTACATAAATTCGATTACCTGCACTGCTCCTGCACTACGGGGTACAGGGTTCGTTGTAGCTGCACTTTTTGTACGTTTATCTTTTCTCCTTTTTTATCCAATGCCAATTTATATATTTGTCTCATTTTAGGTGTAGAAAGTATAATACAGAGCAGCTACAAAGAACAGGATTTACATTGCGTTTTAAAAGCCGCTATACGTAAAGATATCTAAAAGATATCTTACGAGAAAATATAGTATAATTCACGAAATGCTCGACACAAAGCAACGCTAAATGTTAAGCTTATTTGTTTAAAGAAATTGGTATGTAATAATTTTTTAATGCAGAAAGCGCAGATAAAACATTGGCCGCGTTCAGCAGACACAACTGTTGAGTGTCGTCTTATCAACACGCTATGCTGATTTGCTCGGTCTCAAAGTAAGAGCCAATCACGTTCGACTGCTACTGAGCGGTTTGTTCCGCTGAACGCGCCCATTTATTGGTTGCGTCAGTTCTGCCAATGATTCAGCCAACCACAAACGGCCTTTTAAATTCGAAATCCAAACGCATTAGCGACAATTAATTTCTAACAAACGTATGTGCAAAAGCAAGTAGAAGTTGGCTCCTACTTTCCATCCAAAGTACGAGAAATAATAAGCGGACGGAGAAATACATTTCGAGACTCATAATTAAGAAAAGAAAGTTTACATTTAATAAGAAATACGAATGGTTCTTGAATCATATAATTTTTTAAGTAAAACCAGTTATCTTTTTCGAGAACGTTTAATTACGAAAAGTTTAAGTATCAATTAATTTTGCAGTCTGCATTATATGGAAGCAGATGTTTTGCGACTGGCGCAATTAATGAATCGCTCGTCTTGTTATCGCTTTTACTTATTTGATCGATTAATCTGTTTTTTATAGTAAAAGTAAATTTATAAAAATACAGATATCGTCCCGTCTCTTCATTTCACACGCGAAATCATATTTCATCACAGAACAATCTCATTTTCTACGTCCGATTGAAAGCTATAATTATGGTCTCCACCGTGAAAATCTTCAACGTCACCGTCCCGCAAAAGGACGATCTCTGCTGCGCGATCTGCAAGATCGTGAATTCCGAGAACAATCCCATGCACATGATCTATTCCAACCATTGCGGAAACAAGCTCAAGTGTCGGCACGTATAACAACGATACGATTAGTATTATATATGTGTAGTATTATAGTATATACAATTAGTATTTATATACGATCAGTGTTATATACGTTTCCATTGTTTCCAATCCTGTTGGCACATTTCGCGAATTCAAAGCGAAAGATCATTGATTTCCAACGAGTTCGTCCGCCTCGATCTTAAGAAGGAAATGACGATTTTCAGGCAATTTCTTCGAGAGACTCCCCAGGCGATGGCCGCCCCGATAACTAATCGGAAACTACTCGAGGCCGGCGGTTCCCTTTACATTATCGTCACCAAGGACCTTTTCGAAAGCTGTACCTTCCGGGACCATTGTGACGCCCACGACATACAGGTGGTACGTGTCCGCAAAGACTCAACGTGGCTTTGCTGTCTCTCCGTAAAATGTATAGGATCTCTCGCGAGATCAATCTTGCTCGTTAATCTCGACATGCAAATATTATGCAGCTGCATCTACTCGACCCCGTTCCGACTTACGTTTACAAGGCGTGTCTACTCCACACCGTGGAATACAACCTGGCACCGCAATGGAACAAAGTCGGGCTGTACCTCGTCGAGGGACAAGATTTTCTCAGCTCAACGGGTAGCGTCAAAGCGATCACGTTGAATATCAAAGACATCCGCGGTACGATCCCTGATTTCAAAAAGATAATAGCGTTAGATATGCAGTATACGTTTTTGCATATGCACAGAGATATATAAAGGTTTCTTTAACATAAAGAATAGAATAAATTAGATTATTATATGTAGAATATTTAGAGCGTTAAATAGATAGTTGTAAATTAAAAGAGATAAATATTGTAGACAACATCGCTCAGTTTCACGTGGAAGCTGTAAATCTCAAAATACCATTCTTAAGACTGAATACCATGCGTCCTCCTCACCATGATTTGCAGCCGCCAGTACGCGTCCTACCGAGGTAAAAAATAATGTGGAAATTCTATGAATGTCGCTAATATAAATCGTTGTCATAAAATAAATTCTACGCCAGTCTTTATATTATAATTAATCACTTAAATGTATAAGTTACTGCATCTAACAATTCTGTAAACACCTACTTGCAGCTTGAAAATGGCGAATGTGTTGAGCATATCGAGAGAAATTAAGAAAAAGTACCTGTTCAAGGATTACGAGGACCTGCGCGCGTATTGGAAAAATATGGTGCAAATCTGTTAATAACTCATCAAAACTAATATCTCCTAAGTTTAATTTTATCGATTTTGTTAACGTATTGCTATTCCCGCTGAAATAAAAATTAGCTATAATGTACAAAAAATAATTGGTTCTTCGAAAATAGATTTGATCAAGTTATTTGCTAATATTATTAATCGGCAAATATAACTTTGTATTTGTAAACTATTATAAAAAGCAATTGATCTCGTTATTTTAGCACGGCTATATATTGCCAGATTACGAGGAAGGACTCTTATTTTACGATCTCGAGTTCTTCTATTTCAAGTCGAGCGTTTTCGTATATCCTGAAACGTGCTTGACCTCAGGACCTCTACAAATTCTTCCGCTTACGATGGATCCGGTATCCAGGATTTACAAATTTGCGGGAGATCTAAGAGGAAGAGTGACAAAATTATGCGGGCAGCAATTGGACGTATGCCCGGTGGTAAGAATAGGAACTGCATATATCACTATATCTATTTTCGTTTTTGGGTTTTCTCGATAAACTTCTCGCTATCAATTCTTACAGCTTAAAGCTTAAACTAATATATTTCATTCTCTACGTAAAATAGCATGTTAATTGCTATTATCATTTACAAGAATCAATATAATATAATTAAGGGAAACAAAAATATGTTTAAGAGAAACACATTTTTGATACGATATATATTAATTACAATAGATGTCTGAATCTAAATAAAATTACAAAAATCAGATTAAATCGGTACGTCTGATAACTGTTCTTATATTTACTTAATGCGTAATTGATTTTGCAGAATACGTATCAAGCAGCTGTTATAGCTTGTACACCGATGTCACCAAGGGTTGATAGATTTTCAGCCCGCGATACAGGATATGGTACAAGATCAAGAAGAATTAGCAGCGTGACGCCTTTGTCTCGGTCAATTGCGTGCGATATTCCCTCAAAACGGTCGCGATTATCACTACCAGGGATTAATGATTCTCTTACGTGCAAGACCGAGGTTGACGATTTCGATTTAGCAATCGGTCCAACGTGTTCAACGAGTAATTTTGATAAATTGCTTAAAACTGCTGGTAGTATTTCAACGGTATTATACGACGCAGATAGTGCTGCGGCCAGCAAATCAATTGTACAGAAAGATGAAAGCAACTCGCATTATTTTAAGCAAGAAGAATCCGAGAGCAAACCTCTCGTGGTAAATATGTTATACAAGCAAATTTATAGTAATTTTTTATATAATAAGGAAACAATTAATAACGATATTGTGTCGAAGGAGTTGACGGAAAAAGAAGAGAAGCCCGATAAACAAAAACTAAAGGAAAAATTGTTAAGGAACTTATAAGGAAATATTCCTGCGATTTGCCGTCTCAAAAACAATTATTATTACTCGTTTCTTTATATCTAAAACATGGTATTGTATCACAATTTGTATAACAAGAAAATATCTTTGATAGAATAATTAGAGAATTAACTTTAAATCAGAATAAATAAATAAATTAAAGTTATAAATTATAAATTAATTTCATTATAAATAACTTATTTCTTAGAACACACATAAGCAGAAAGATCATAATGCGTTAACATTTCCGATTCAAACAGCAACAAATTGTATTCGTATCAATCTATAAATAAAAATGATCAAATATTAATATGTTTTATGGTTTATACATTCCTTTATTGCCTCCAGCAAGTCGCGTCTGTCTCTTTCGTACTCGATACCGATCTCTATCAAGTCTTTATCCTTAAGTGTTAAAAATAGGTCAAAGTCCACCTAGGATAAAACAAAACGAATCGTGTATATACAATTTTAAAATTATGACAATCAAAATATATGAGTTAAGCTATTATAATTGTAAGGAGTAGTAGTAATACTATCGCTTATCTACTTTTCAACATTTTTCATGCACAATTTCTTTAGAAACATACTTCCTCTTTGAGAAATACAGAGCTGTGGTGGCTGAGTCCGAAACGTTTTAGTACCATAATCATTTTCGTCTGTGGCCAGTTCAGGAGCATTCCTTTCGGTGGCGTTTTGCAACGCGGCGGCGTCGGGGTATTTTCGCCAAACACGTCCTCCTCGTTAACGTTCGGAGGCACATGGGGCGATTTGACTGGGCTGAATTCGGGCGTGAACCCGAGAGTGGCATTAAAATTGCACGGGAGATTCTTCATGTCAATATCCGTAGGTCGTACCGACTGTAATCTGCAAAGAATCGAATTTGTTTCATTAAATATTATTTTAAAATATTTAAATGTTAAATATATATCTATATATATACACACAATATATCTAAGAAATAATGTCTTAACGATCATTTATTCAATGTGAAAAAGGTAAATAATTATTAAACTTGTTACTGCCTTTCTACCTTTGAAGTACAGCCAGAGATGATTCAGGCTGATCCTTGCTCGTCGCAGAACGTTTTTCTAAATCATTTTCCGTTGTCTTTTCGTTCGCATCTTGGGAAGGAATGTCCGATTTCTCTATAAAACTGTCCTTCTCAAAATCGGCGACTTTTGGGAACATAAACATGTCGTACGTTAAGTCCGGTGATATTTGCTTGTCGGATTCCCTAACTACGGTTAACAGGTGCAGCTTGAGTTTTTCTCCTTTACTCTCGTCGTCTTTTAAAGTAGAACGATCTTCCGTCGTACTATCAATGTCCTGTTCGCTTAACACTTCGATGTTATCCGACGTATCATTCCAATAATCATCCGTGGGAAGTTCTTCGGTCGCCAAAGTGGCTATTTCCGGTACCGTGGAACGTTTCATCATGGTGCGAGTGTACCCATCTATGCTCAAAACATAAGTTACTTAGATGTAGTTTCTTTACGTTTTATTTCAAGCGGATAATGATGGAGAAAATGGAAAAGCATAAAAATTACAATTGATGAAAACCAATTATGCTTTCTTTTTAATACGACTGAATTCTGTGATGCAATATGAAAGTAATTAACATTTTATTAAATTTTTAGTTATAATAGTGTAAAGAATATGCCATATCCATTTTTTAGATAACATAGTTGGGTCAATGGATCATAAATGTAAGTTTTATTATAAATGTTGGTTCGTGAATCTTATAAAGAAAAATCGTCTAACTGGCAGTCGAGGACGGCATGCCTAATTCCAATAGTCTTAGAAACAGCTCCTTGTCGTTCTTCATGGCAGCCACGCATAGTGGAGTAATGTCATCATTAACTGTGTTCGCCAATGCGTCCGGGCAGGCGTTGTACACCGTTTCGAACATCTCCTTACTTATCGCAGCAGCTAATGCGAGGACTGACATACCTATCGTAATTTAAAACAAAAAGCCTTTTAAAATAGCACAGCGTCACAGCTTTGGTTTCTTATTTCAACGTCACTATTCTCTCTTCCTCAATTCAACCGCATAATAATACAGTGTTCTTAATCTTTACACAAAATGACTTATTTTCTCCTCAGAAAATCTCGCTTTAAAGATATCAATGCAGACGTTTTAAAATTGTCATTTTGATCCTCAGAATTAACTGTAATTATAAATAGCTGCTTGCTTACCGAGATAAGTCATTTGATTAACGTCGGCGTTTTTCTCTAAAAGTAATTTCACAGTGTCGACATTCCCATTACGAATTGCTTGCATCAGCGGAGTCCAGCCAAATTTATTCTTCCTATCTACGACACGGCAGTTCTCCTTCTGGTCCAAAATTTCCCTCACGATCCCGAGACAACCGTTCGCCGCGCTTACATGCAGCAGATTCTCATCGTAGTTGTTTACGGCGTTCAAAGTGTATCCTTCAAGAAAATTTGTCACAAGTTTATTTAATATTTTACAAATTTAATCGGAATGCGCATACAACCCAAGTTGTACAAATGACTATTTTACAGTTTTAAGCATTCATCGCTAAATGTAACAATTAATTATGACTCTAATAAACAATTAATAATGCATCTAATTAATCCATATAACTGAAGAGAGTTTTTACCTTGCTTCTGCATCGCGGCGATCACCTGTGCCTCCACAATTTTTTTAGCACTATCATGCGACCCTGGCTTCAACATTTTTTCCTCTTTTCACTCTTATCAGGTGCATTAAAAAATTGTTTTACAAGATAATTCTTTGATTCTAAGATCAATAGCTTTCTTTCTCTCTCTTTCTCTCTAAACAGCAAAACCTGATTGAGTCTCATTACCCATTATATTGTCTATACTGAAAAATTTGCCAGTTATATTTACATTTATTTATATTTATGTCAAACAGATTATTATAACACTTGTACATATTGAAAGCAGTCCTGACTCCGCTAACCTTCCGTATAATACTGTGTTGATTTCTATTATTGTCTATCCTAAATATTGCCACGTAATGTCATCCGTTGGCAAATGTTTCCCTTTTTTCAAGCGTCTAGTTACTAAAGAAAAAAAGACTTTACGATTTGTACACACAACGTCTGACAAAAAAAGAAAAGGAGTGCTAAAAAATTTCGTATTAAATCTATTATATCAGTGCAAAAGGTTTATATCTGTTAAATAAAATTAGATTTTCCGCTATTGTAAGTGAAAACAATTGCTGCAAGCTTGCTGAGTTCAATATATACCTACTCAGCTTTTCAGTTTTTCTAATTTTCTTTCCGCTTGTTTTTTTTTTAAAGAGAGGTGCCTGAGGATAATTAAAGATCTAGACATTATCGACTAATATTCTTCTCGACCGTTGATATGAATATCCCAGTTAGCCTATAATGATAAAAATGGAAATAATTTTACATAAAAACATATATATGTTATCTACGAAACATCCAAACAATAATAAATCATAAACTTATTATATCGCGAGTAAATTTCCACGCGACTTCCACAGAATCTTGCTGATAATAAACGACGTTCAATGAGATTCAATACGAGAGAAAATGCAATATAAAATAAAAGAAACCTTGGAACATATTAGGTGCTTTCCATTTACATCAAAACTCAGATAATTCTCACTTGTGACGTCGTTCTATCCTTTTCGGCAATTAATGAATAATAAAGACAGAATGACATCACAAGTGAGAATTATCTGAGTTTTGATGTAAATGGAAAGCAACTATTGAATCGTCTGGCTCGGGCATTGGGGCATCGAGCAACGCGCCGACGCGTCTTCAGCGGCCGTTTATTTTCAGAGTGCCGTCGGACGTATTAATTAGGAACGCGGTAATGAGATGCGTGACGTGAACGGCCCGGGCAGGGCCAGTCCGGCACTCACTCGGTCGCTCGGTCGGCTCGGTCCCTCTGGCGGTGTCTCTCCCAAGCGGGGAGGTCCGTCGGGTCTCGGGTGGTGCTGGATACGTTCCGGGATATGCTACGTATCGCGCCGCGTTGGGGTTAACTGCGATTCTGCCGTGCATCGCGCCGCCGAGGTATGCCGCCGTACGTTCGCCGAACGACGGCCGGGGACGGGACACGGCGAGCGGCGCCGGCGGCGAGAACCGTCCAGCTATGAAGAGAGCGCACGAGGTCGCGACGACCCCCCCTGGGGGAACACCGCGCGCCCGCGCGCCGTCTCGCCTTCCCGTCTCCTACCGTCTCTCCCGTGAGAACCTGACCTGTAAAAAAAATTCGCGCCGCCGAGAGATTCGCATCCTTAACGTGGATCCACGAGGTTGTTTTCAATTCAGCTATAAGCATTCAGTCGCAGCACGAAACGCTGTCGTTCGAAACGGATGTGCAGAGGCATATGTCTCGAGCACGTCGCGCGACGTGACACTTGTTTGCATCTCGCTCAGACTCAGGCGTGATTCAGGCTGCGAACGTAGCTCTTGGCCTTAGCTTGTGTAACATGTTTACATTTTCCAAGTCGAGTCGCATTGGAAGCCTTTTAACATCCTGTATATCAAAATAATCTTGTTAATACCTATTCTCGTTTACAGGAGAGAGAGGAGTAGGCGGAGGAGGAGGAAGATCTTACAATGCATCGTTTCTGAAAAGCACAGAGACGATTAATGATGATTGGAGACAGACTGCGATTATTATAATACAATTTTGTCCACTTCGGGACTAAGGTATGGTTTGTTCGGTGAGACTTTTCAATAGAATGCGACACGTATCTTGAAGCACCGAAAATATTCTTCAGATCTGCCTTTTCCTCCATTATGCTGGCTCTGAAAGTGTTTACTTCAATTGGAAATCGCTCAACCCCAGTAGAAATCATTTCCATCAATTGCGGACGAATCCCTCATATACTTTTTGCAAAGGCATGAATACAAAATGGTGATAGATTAGTGATGTGCCTTTATCTTCGGTATTTCAATTTTACTATGACAGTAAGTGATTATATTTAATTTTTAGAAACAGAAACGATCTAACGTCCGTGATAAAATTAATGTTTCTTTTTATAGGAAACGTCTTGACACATTTTGAAGAAAAGAGTGTATGTGATAAATATAAATTTCTTGACGGTGGGTACAGCCATACATACCGAAAGATGGATAGCTCCGAATACGAAATGGTCAGAAACATGACTCTTCTCTTCTTCTTCGAACGACTGATGGACAAGGGCGGTCCGCGTACGTTGCACGACCTAAGTTGCCAGTTCGGGGCTAAAGGATTCACGAAGGAGATGCGTCAAATAGCGGGAGGATCGCAAAGTGGCCTTAAGAAATTTCTGGCGCAGTATCCGGCACTCTTTCTGATCGACGGCGAGTACGTGTCCGTTAACACGTTTCAGCCGGTCGTGGAAGAGGAGAGCGGGAATAAATCTGGTAAACGCGACTACGCCCGCGAGGCCGTAGAATACTTTACGAATAAGCTATTGCAATACGGGGTGGGCACCGAAGTGCCTATCAAGAGCCTCCTGGGTCATCGGTCGCAAGCCTCGCCGGAAGTCAGGCATATATCCGGTCAGCACTATAAGGAATTTCGTGATTTTCTCTTGAGGTATCCCGATGCGTTCGTGATCAGCGAGGATAACGTAATATTGAAGCAATATGAAGGCATGAAGCCGGAGCCGTTTCATGAACTGGAGCCAGATATTCCAATAGATCCGGACGTAACGGCGAAACTGTTGGACTTTTTCTGCGTGTGCATCGAGCAGAAGGGCCCGATTCTCATAGATCAGTTATTCAGTATGGTCAATGAGAAGTTCACCCACGAGAGTTGGACGAGTATATTCAAGACGCCGCAAGATCTGTCCACTTTTATAAAAATGTTCCCGGATGCTTTCCACGTGCAAACCAATCTGGTGACGTTGATAGCCCGACCGAAATCTTCCGTGATGGAACCCGCGGCCGCGAAAACGAAGACCGCGAGCGGCAATCAGCGCAATCAGAGTAACAACGTGGCTCACACGAACAATGCGGTGCCGATCGTTCCACCGAGCAAGATCCAACTCTCCCCGCCTTCGGAACGATTGGAAAACGTTTGCAACAACGCGACATCTCAATCCAATTCGCTGCAGAATGCGTGCACATCGCCTGCTGTTGAAAGCAATAATAATTCACCGCCCGTGAGTTTGCAGCAGCAGTCTCTGAAGCAGAGATTCAATACGATCGTTATGAGGACTCTGGCGGATAATACGGAACGGGATCGTAGTCTGCAAACCGCCCAGATGGGCGACGCGTGGAAATTGAAGGTGCTACAGCAGACCAGGGTGATAGCGACTTCGCGGGAAAGCCTTCAAGTTGTAGAGGATATAATAAATCCTCGAAAGCCTCCCCCTGACGGCAAGGTGGTCGTCTCTTTCGATTGCGAGGGCATAAATCTTGGCGTTAAAGGACAGCTGACTCTTGTACAAATTGGTACGATGAGCGGTCAAGCGTATGTGTTCGATTTGGTCACGTGCCCGAGTCTTATTCAAGCTGGAGGTCTCCAGAAACTGCTGGAACATTCTCATGTTATTAAGGTAAAAATATGTGTAAAATAATGTCATAATAATATATAACAAATAGAAATACATAAAAGGTATATAATTACTTTACAAACATAGGCAATTATTTCAAGTCTGTAAATTTGTGCTGATTTTTGCAGGTGATTCACGATTGTAGAAATGACAGTGTCAATCTATATAATCAGTTTAAGATTACGTTAACGAATGTTTTTGATACACAGGTACTTAATATTCTTTGCTCTTTTAATATTGAAATAATATATTATTACATTTGTATAAAATGGTAATATCTTTTATAGGCTGCGCACGCAGTGCTTCAGTTTCAAGAAACAGGGAAACCTGTGTACAAAGTTAAAAACGTTAATCTGAACACTTTGTGCGATCATTACGGTGCTCCGTGTAATCCATTGAAAGAACAATTGAAAAATATTTATCGTAAAGATCAACGTTATTGGTCTCGGCGACCCATGACTCGCGACATGCTAATTTACGCGAGCAGCGATGTTTTAAGCCTTGTACCTCAAGTTTATAATGCTATGTCTAGGTATAGTTTTATTCGCTACTTGTGAATAATAGATTTTTCTCATGATTAATGGGCTACAAACTAATAACGGTTTTCTGTATATTATTGACAGACTTATAAAGCCAGAAGTACAAGGTCTTTTTGCAGAGCTGTGCGAAGAACAGATTCAAATGCACATAAGACCGTCGGATGTAAAGGCACGTAAGAAGCAGCGAAAGGTCGAGACCGAAGTGGCGGATTTGAAAAAGAGAATGGAAGAAGCGACGAATAAAAATATCGTATTGAGTAATCGCGAAATTCGACTTCTTCGCTACTTGGACCTTACCGAAGACGAAAAGGAAAAGCTCAAAGGAAGTTACAAAGTTGCTAGAAAATTGGAAAAGCTGGAGAATATGGGCCAGGATAAGGCCGATAGCAGCGATGATGACGACGAGGATAAAACGGACGATCATGAGTATCAGAGCTTGGAGAGCTACACATCGGAAAATTCTCACTCTGGTAAAATATTAAAATGACAATTTCGTTTGCCATTTAATATACACAAGATAGAATGCAAAATTATTGAAAATTTAAAATGATATATATATATGTATATATATATTTTTTAAGTATTAAATAAAATTATTAAAATGTAAAAATATGGGTTTATCTCATTAATGAGTTTTAGCGGTTTTGTATGAATATAATTGTACGATCTAAAAATCAATTTTTTCAGGTGGCATCTTATCGCCACGGAACGCCGACACTCCAAGTTTAACTGAGTCAATGCAAATGATGGACGAAATACTCTCAGACGGTCGGATGGACAAACTGGAGAAAATTGAGAAACTGGAAGCCATACTATCAGCTGTTACTAGCTCCGCGACTGACCAGCTTTCCACCAACAATGCGGATGTGTCGCCTATCAAATGCGTCTGCACGTGTCAAGACGATAAGACCGATAATCCGCGGACGGATCGCCAGGCCGCTGGAATTAGTGTGGCTTGTCAAACGCTTAGCACAGGTGATATAGTATTTACTAGAGTTTTTGTCAGCGAGGAGGAAAAAGAGAGAGTAAGATTATTGAATTCGCCAAAAAAGTAGATATTACAGCTGCTGTGAAAGTAGTAGAAAAGTTGCCATTTATAGGTTTTTTTATAAAACGGAACGATTGCATAAAAGAATTTAAGTAGTTGAAATTTATCTATTTTATGTAATATATATAAAACAAGATTCATAGAGAGCAGAACTGGCGAAACTCGCAGAATGTTTTCTGACGTGTCTGCTCCCTTAAAAAAGTGTCTTAAATGGATAGGCCTTGTTATACATGCCTTTCCAGATCTGACGGTATAATGATCAGATTTTTGGAAAAAGGTTATTAATTTTTAATATGAGGATATCGTATGTTTATTATCTGCTTGAAGATTATCTTTCTTTTACGAAGCGTTTAAGAAAGACCGAATCGTTTCAGTGACAAAAATAGTAGTAACAAAATATAAGCGCGAACAAGATTTTAATAGCCGCAGATTTTGTGATTTTTAACATACTTTAACTTGCGGCTTTTTTATATTTTTCTCGGGATTAGACTGCTAAAAATTGTTTAAAAAATATTGTCTCAAAATATACATACATGTACAAATATCAACAGAAGAATTATACTGTTTATATAAGAGTAACGATTGCTGACGCTTTTAATAGCGTTTCGAAATTAACAAAATACATATCTCATGCTTGCGAAATATTTTTTATGTGAAGTACTGCATTAAAATCGCTAATTTTTAAGTCTTGTATGGCCTAGTTTGCGTCATTTAACTAAAGGGACGAATTGTCGGCAGTAATAGAGCATAACACAGCGACTGTCTAACAAATAAATGCTTTCTCCCCACAGGATTTAAGCCTATGCACGCGTAATGAACTTATGCAGACCTCTTCCTTACATCGATTACAGATATAACTTATTTTCGTATATAGCTATACAAGTGCCAACTTAATATAGAATATATACAATAATCGGATTAATACATTTTATATTTGTATTTAATTACGTGCTTGGTGAATAATTATGCTCGCACTTCCAGTGAACGATTAATAATCTCATAGTATTAAATAAGATAAACGCATTATTCGTGTTGCATAGATCTGCATTTATACTCTTGTAATAACATATCATTAATAAGTAAACTGCCAGCGAGGGAAATGACAATTTCAAGAGATCCAAATAAATCATTGTCATCGTAAATTATCAGTGTTTTTAGTGCAATACTTTACACATGGACATAGATAATATGTATATGTTTAATATCGATCGCGTAATCCTTTTTTAATATTAAAAGCATATTATGAAGATATATAGCCGAAAGACAAATTATATAAGCGAATCATTAACACATTCTCATTTATTATCAATCGAAAGGCTCAATTAGCATCAAATTGTTCGACTATCTCTATATACTGTATAAAGTACACTAGAAGTTACTGTAGTATACCTACGTTTCTTTGATCTAATCAAAACGCCGATTACTAGCAATATTTTTTATAAAATTCTCAAGAATGTGAGACAAGTACATCTCGGGTGTCCTCTAGTATTTTAATGTAGATGTTTGATTATTATATTTTGTTATATAATTGGAAAGGAAACTAATAAGATAATACTTTTGTGGGAGTATCTTGTTAAAGAATGCGTAACTGCGTTGTTACTAGAAAGTGCAATTCAGTTCATCGCAGAAATACATTTGGTACACGAGTTATTATTCCGGCAGCTATTTGAGTATGTTACTTTATATCAGGATAATTTTGCACGCGTGCGTTTGCTCCTCGATATACAGAAACTTTATTTGAGAGAAGATACTCGCGGCTCTATACATATATAAACTATATTTACGAAAATTCGACGAGAATATAAATGTCTAAGAATATAAAACAATCATACATCCTTAGGCTTGGGTTTAATTTTGTTCATGTTATGGTCTCTTTTAGATGCCTTCTTTTTAATTCTCTAATATATATTGTAATGCAAATTTTTATAAATATATAAAATCACTTATATATTTATAAATTTTACACGTATACAAATTTCTCTGTATACTTATATTAATAAGCATTCATATTTTTATCCCTTGCACTCATATATTGACTTTGGGATGATCGCCCATGGGATTAAGTTTTAACTAAATTAATTCTTGTTAACATAAATTATTAGTGACTTGTTAATTGTGAATTCAATAAACACGAAAGAAAAAGATTATAGATACTTTCGCTTTTGAAATCAATTACAAAATTCAATTCAGTTTATAAATGAGATGAGTGCTGAGGACTGATAAAAGAATTGTACAGCGTAACATTTGCTTGATGATAATATAGTTTGCAGATTAATTAATTGGCTCACTATGCGATTCACCCCGACTTTCAGAAAAGAAAACGTCTTAATGCCATTCTTTATTTATTAACATACATTTTCTTTTCTAATTATCTGGGTGATTCGATTTTTACCAGCAATATTTCAAGGTTGGGCTAAAAAGATATCTGAATTATTTTGTGACGCGTTTATATCAAGTCATAATAGTAATTATACTAAAAAAAAACAAGGAACATCACAAAAATATTTATACGAAAGAATGCTGATTCATATAATTAAGAATGACTAATTCGTTGCACACAGATGCGAAGTAAAGTCTAAAACGACTATACGTAATAAAGAATATTACAAAAAAGATTATTACGTGTATTTATTTGTTTTTATACCATTCTTTTCTAACTATTTAGCTAAATAGATACTTTTATACTTTGCTACATCTATATCTGATTATACATGAAGTTTTCGAAAAGAGAAAAGAAACAAAACATTATTATTTTTTTCTTATTGTTGAAAATCGATGCAGAAAACACTGTATATTATTTTAGAAACAATAGTCTGCAACTGAAAGTAATAAGTTGTTCATGATAATATTGCTTTATTTTAAATTTTACAACTATCTACATATATAGGTACAAATAAAAATATTATACGAATAAAAACATAATCTGCGTCAATTTTTATAGCCCCTATCTATACAAAACTTCATACAATTATCTAACCATTAGTTCTATTTTTTAACAGCTGCTTAAACATAAATTTTCTCCTAAAATCATAATACTGAAGTATATCAAGATGATTATACTTGTCATACATCAATATAAACACTGCCATACGTCGTAAAAGTTATCCAAGATACAGTATAATATTCTTCTCTATAGTAAGCTTTTTATATGGTTCAATATACGTTTCCTTAGAGTTGCCTTTTGAAAAAATCTCATTCGCATAATCTGTATACTTTTCTGAGCATAATTTATACCCCAGCATATTTGTATCTTCATGTGACAACAAATTTATAACGCCTGGAGGTATTCCACATGTTGAGAACATATCACAATATGGTGACAGGTTACAGAAATTTGCACCAAACATGACAATGACAGAGTTGCCAGCAATTAAAGTTTGCATTAATCGAAAAAACAAAACGCTTTCATTTTCCTCCCTAAGAATGATAATACCTAATGGCACACGAGCCATCGTTACTTCTACCACTGCATTTCGAGAAAGATATCCCTCTGTATGAAATAAATATGGGAATTTTAACCATCTTGTGACTATAGCTGCCAATACAAGTTTGCTAAAAAGAAAAAAACCAAAAGATAATTGTTGAGAAATCATCAAGCAAACATAAGTAGAATATTACAAAAACATATAAGAAGTTTTAAATAACTCAAAAGATACCCATTAAGTTTTAACATGGACGCTAGTTTTGATAATATTTGTATTCTAGTCTTAACGGACTTGATACTCCAAGTTTTGAATCCTTTCTCGGCTGACTCATAGCATCTTACAATATCGTCGCTATAATAACAATACATTAATTAATTAAAAATTCAATGTGTTTTGTGTTTGTGTCTTTGTTCAATTTTTCAAATACAAGAATTATTTTTGCAATTAATAAGATCAAGAAAACGTATACTTTCATACTTTGTTGCATTTGCCCACAGGTTGTCATTATGCTTCCAATACATGCCCTTTACAGGTTTCTGCCACGTACCGTCGTAAAACAGATCACAAATTGAAGTAAAGTTTATTTCCGCGATATGTGAGTGGTGTACTACATTTACACTGTGTTCTGTGTCTTCTGTATCAGTTGAATCCGATTTTTGTTTGCGAATCTCATTTATTAAGATTTGTTGCCTCATTGTATAATCACATATTTCTTGAAAAGGGAAAACCACGGCAGTACCAGAGAAATTCATATATGAATTTATCAATATTATGTGACTCTGAATGATTAAGAAATAGAAAAAATATTTTAATGAAGCCTAAGATAATTCTTCCCGATATATTATCTTGCATAATTTAAATAATGTACATTTAAAGACAGCGCTAAATTCTTCGCAGCTACTATATCTTCAGACCATATAGATACTATACGTATAGTACGCTCATGATACACATGGTGTTGAATATCTTTCAATGACTGAAATGTATCAGTAATGAGTAACATCTCTTCACAAGCTGTAATGTCTGAATAATGTCTTTTCATAAGCCATACAAATTTTTCTTTTACTTGTTCTTGCACCCATATGTTATTTAAAGGAAATTGGTCTGTTATTATTAAATAGTTAATAACCGCATACAAGTCTGAATCCTCTAGAATTATCATTTCTATCTCTGTAATAATGTGTTCTGCATAAGTTCTGGTACGAAAATTCTTAATTAAAAAGAAAAGCCATGTTTTTATGAACAGCACACATTACAATATAAACAAATACTTTTGTTACCTAAATCAACTAAATTTAGCCCTCCTAATATTACTGAAGAAATGTTTTGAGGCCATAAGGAATCTGTGCTAGAAGACAGAAAATATATAACTAATATTATAAAAAGTATTTAAAACATTAATTTTTAATGTAAGAACTTCTGAATTAATAAATATGAAAATAAGTATATTAATAAGTAAAATTTTTGTTTTACATATATATATATATATATATATATATATATATATATATATAGTTACAAGATGGGATGTAGCAAAAATGATTGTATTGTAAGTTCGCCACATATACGGAAGAGTGTAACAATTAATGGAAAGATCATCTCATGAATAGCCTCGGAATTATCATCTAGATTAACAAAACAAAATAAAAATATAACATAAGATTTTTATAAATAACAACTTAATGCGGCTATTGCTGTTACTTATAACAAAATGAAGACGCAAGTAATATATTATTGATATACACAACTACACTTGCAAGAATAATATTACTGTACCTTTGAAATACTTAATGTATGTTGCATAATGCTTTAAATACCCTACAATAGTATCAATCATATCTACGTGTGCACAAACAGATTTAAAAGACGATATATTCTTTTGTATTATATTTGCCAGAACTTCCAGCCTATAGATGCAAAAGAGAGGATATTAAAAATAACAAAAATCGACAAAGCAGTGTCCACGTCTCTTATTATTCCGTCTTAAAATTATCGTTATTTACCTGTCTGAAATAGTGACGGAATTATGGAACCTTACTGTCTTAGATAGATTATGTATTTTTTCCAGTGCTTCCTAAAAATACACACAAGAAACAGCGTTACAAAAAAAAAAAAAAAAAAAAAACAGACAAAAACTCTTTCTTATATTAGTATTAACTATTAAATTTCATAACTTATCCGCAGCAGTACATTGATATCTTCTGCGCATATCAATACTTACGTCTTTGTCGATATCGTAATCCAGATCAGTATAATATTTATTTAAAACTTCTAGTTGCTTCATGATTGCTAATCCGACTCAATGATATTGTAAGAAGAAATCGAACTTGCAGTTAGTAGTTATCCTTCACGAGACAGGAAAGGACAAAAAGGATCGGTACATCGCTGACAAATATCATATTAAGATCGAAGAAGTGGGGATGTCGTGAACAGATCGCACACTGTTTACATTCATATGTACGTTCGCAACAATTAAAACGTTGGCAGTCTCTAGACGAAGTTCCTTAAGGCTTAAGGAGTAATTCTTGTACAACGTCCTCACGCCGCTGCGCCTTGTTCCACAGATCTTAGTCATTCGTTAAAAAATAAACCTTTATTTCCATCGTTAAATTTGAAAATTATTGTCGGAATCTACGTGCCCATATGACGCGATTGGAAATACGGAAGTTGGGAATCGACTGTACGAGCGTGCAGGAGGGGTGTTATCGGTCGAACAAACGGGAAGAACTCTCCTGATGACTGTGCCTCATGTTACTACCTTTTTTCGAACGATTTAAAAGATATACTCGCGCACAGTATGTAAATTATATTTAGGACGGAAATTCAATAAGAATATAAACCTCTTGTAAGGTTATAAAACAATCATACATTTTTTTAGGCTGAGATTTAATTTTACTCATGTTATCTCTTTTATGTTGTCTCTTTTAAATGCCTTTTTTAAAATCCTCCATATACGTTGTAATAGAAATTTTTATAAATATATAATGTCAATTATATATTTATAAATTTATGCGTATACAAATTTTTCTGTATATTTATAATCATTCACATGTTCATCGCTTTCACTCATCTATTGACTTTGGGATATTCCACTTAAGAGGATATTGTGAGTTCTAACTAGACTAATACTTGTTAACATAAGCTATTAATGACTTGTTAATTATAAATTCAATAAACGCGAAGGAAAAAGATTATATTTCGCTTTTGGGAAATCGATTACAAAAACTCAATCTAGTTTATAAATGAGATGATTTCTTGAGGATTGATGAAAGAATTGTACAGCTTAATATTTACTTGATGATAATATAGTTTGCAGATTAATTAATTGGCTCGCTATTCGGTTCACCCTGACTTTCAGAAAAGAAAATGTCTTAATGTTCTTTATTTATTAATATACGTTTTTTTCTAATTATCTGGGTGATTCAATTTTTACCAGCGATATTTTAAGATAATAGACTAAAAAGATATAATCTGAATTACATTATAACGCATTTATATTAAGTTATAATAGTAATTACACTAAAAAAGCAAAGAACATCACAAAAAATATCTATACGAAAGAATGCTAATTCGTATAATTAACAATGATGATAATTCGTTACATACAGATGCGAAGTAAAGTCTGAAACGAATATACGAATATACGAATAATAAAGAATATTAGAAAGCAGATTAATATGTGCATTTATTTGTTTATACATTATTCACTTCTATCCTAATAAATAGATACTTTTATATTTTACTACATCTATATGTGATCATACATAAAGTTTTCGGAAAGAGGAAAAAAAAACAAAATATTTTTCTTTTTTTTATTGCTGAAAATCGATACCTACTGAAAACGCCGTATATAATTTTAGAAACAAAATAGTCTACGACTGAAAGTATTAAGTATTTTCATAATAATATTGCTATTAAATTTTACAATTTTCTACATATATACAAATGAAACTGTACGAATAAAAACAAAACCTGCGTGAATATTTATAGCCTCTATCTACAAAACATAATACAATTATCTAACCATCAGTTCTATTTTTAACAGTTGCTTAAACGACATAAATTTTCTTTTAAAATCATAATACTGAAGTATATCAAGATGATTATATTTGTGTACATACATATAAAACAAACTCTGCCTACATCATCAAAATTATTTAAGACGAAGTATAATGTTTTTGGTTGTAGTAAGGTTAATATATGGTCCAACATATGCATCTTTAGAGGTGCCTTTTAGAAAGTACCTATCTGCATAGTCTGTGTACTGTGCTGAGCATAATTTATATTCCAGCATATTTGCGTCCTCATGTGACAACAAATTTATAACGCCTGGAGGTATTCCACATGTTGAGAACATATCACAATATGATGTCAGATTACAGAAATTTGCACTAAATATGACAATGACAGAGTCGCCAGCAATTAAAGTTTGCATTAATCGAAATAATAAGACGCTTTCTTTTTCCTCCCTAAGAATGATAACACCTAATGGCTTACGAACATCTGTCATCTCTGCCTTTCCATTTTGATAAACATATCCGTCTACGGGATATAAATATGGGAATTTTAACCATCTTGTCACTATAGCTGCCAATGCAAGTTTACTAAAACAGAAAAACGAAAAGATAATGGTTGAATGGTTATCAAGAAAACACAAGTAAGATATGCAAAAACATATAAGAATTCTTGATAACTTTTGATAATATACTTATTAAATTTTAATATGGGCTCTAGTTTTGATAATATTTGTATTCTAGTCTTAATGGGCTTAATACTCCAAGTTTTGAATCCCTTCTCAGCTGACTCATAGCATCTTATAATATCATCGCTATAATAACAATACATTAATTGGTTAAATCAATGTACCTTTGTTCAATTTCTCGAATACAAGAATTATTGCAGTTAATAAGATCAAGAAAACGTATGCTTTCATACTTTGTTGCATTTGCCCACAAGTTGTCATTATGCTTCCAATACATGCCCTTTACAGGTTCTTGCCACGTACCATCGTAAAACAGATTACAAATTGAAGTAAAGTTTATGTCCGCGATATGTGAGAGATGTACTACATTTACACTTTGTTCTGTCTCAGATGAAACTGATTCCTTCTCGCGAATCTTATTCAAGGTTCGTTGACTCTTTACATAGTCAACTATTTCTTTGTAAGGGAGAAATGTGTGACAACCATCAGAGAAATCCATATGTGTATTTATGAATACTGCGTGACACTAAATGATTAAGAAACAGATTAATTCATTTTAATAAAGCTTAAGATAATTCTTCCCGATATATTGTGTTATCTAATTTAAATAATGTACATTTAAAGACAGCGCTAAATTCTTCGCTGCTACAATATCTTCGGACCATATAGATACTATATTTATATCAGTCGCACATTCATGGATTTGAATATCTTCGAATAATTGAAATGTATCAATAATGAGTAACATCTCTTCACAAGCTGTAATGTCTGAATAATGTCTTTTCATAAGCCATACAAATTTTTCTTTCACTTGTTCTTGCACCCATATCTTATGTAAAAAACATTTGTCTGTTATTATTAAATAGTTAATAACCGCATACATGTCTGAATCCTCTAGAACTATTATTTCTCTCTCTGTAAAAGTATGCTCTGCATGAGTACTTGTAAAGTTCTTAATTATAAAGTAAAAATACGTTTTTATGAACAGCACACGTTAAAGTATAAACACTATAAACAAATAGTTTTGTTACCTATCCCAACTAAACTTTGCCAATATCTTATTTTTTTACAGGCTTTATCAAAGTCTATTGAGGAATCTGTGCTAAAATACAGAAAATATGTAACTAATATTATAAAAAGTATTTAAAACATTAATTTTTTTAACGCAAGAACTTCTGAATTAATAAATATGAAAATAAGTATATTGATAAGTAAAAAAAAATATATATATATATATGTATGTGTGTATATATATGTAATAGTTACAAGATAGGATATAGCAAAAATGATTGTATTGCAGATTCGTCACATATATTGAAGAGTGTAACCAATAATGGAAAGATAATCGCAAGATTATACTTCAACATATCACCTATAGGATACAAAATGAAAATATAACATAAGATTTTCATATATAACAACTTTTCATATATAAATGCGTTTATTGCTACCTGTTATTGTTACTTATAAGAAAATAAAAATGCAAATAATAATATTGATATACACAATTACACTTATAAAAATAATATTACTGTACCTTTGAGATACTTAATGTCTTGTTCATAATATTTTAAATACCCTACAATAGTATCAATCACATCTACGTGTCTACAAACAGATTTAAAAGGCGATATGTTCTCTTGTATTAAATTTGCCAGTACGTCCAGCCTATAGATGCGAAAGAGAGGATATCAAAAATAACAAAAATAGACAAAGCAATGTCCACGTCTCTTATTATTCCATTTTAAAATTATCATCATTTACCTGGCTGAAATAGAGACGTCAGTATTAAATCTTTTCTCGGATAACTCATATATTTCTTTCAGTGCTGTCTAAAAATACACACAAGAAGCAGCATTGTACATAAAAAAAAAAAACAATTAGTCTAACAATAAGTTTTGCAACTTATCCACGTAATGCATTATATTATACTCTGTGTGCATCTCAATATACTCACTTCTTTGTCGTTTTTATCGTAATCTAAATTAGTATAATATTCATTTAAAACTTCTAGTTGCTCCATGATTGTTAATCCAAATCAATATTTGTAACAAGATATAGAAGTTGCTATCAGTCGTTATCGTTGCGGAAAATTCACGAGACAGGAAAGGATAAATAGGACCGGTATTTCACTGCTGGCAAATATCAGATTAAAACCTAAGAAGTGGGGATAATCGCACATTGTTTACATTTATATGTACGTTCGCAGTAATAAAAACGTTGGCATTCTCCAGACGAAGTTTCTCGAGGAGTAATTCTGGTACACGGTTCTCTCGCCGCTGCGTCTCGTTCCTCAGATCTTAGTCGTGAAATAAAACATTCATTACGAAACAAACCTTGATTTCCTTCGTCAGATCTGAAATTTATCGCCAAAAACTACGTGCCGGTACGACGCGGTTCTAAACACGAAAGTAAGGAATCGACTGTACGAGCGTGAAGGACGCCGTGTTATTGGTCGAGCAAACAGGAAGAACTGATTATACATCATTGGGCTCGGGTTTAATTTTATTCATGTTATGATCTCTTTTAAATGCATTCTTTTTAATCTTCTAATGACTTTAGGATAATCACACCTTTGGGATTATTGTGAGTCCCAACTAAATTAATTCTTGTTAACATAAATTATTAATGACTTGTTAATTATGAATTCGATAAACATGAAGAAGAAAGATTGATAATTGCTTTTGGGAAATCAGTTCCAAAACTCAATTTAATTTATAAATGATATAAGTGCTGAGGATTAACAAAAAAATTGTACACAATTTGCTAATTGGTTCACCCTAACTTTCAAAAAATAAATCATTTTAATGTCATTCTTTATTATTAACATTTTTTTCTCTATCTAATTATCTGGGTGATTCAACTTTTATCAGCGATATTTTAAGATAATAGAACTATAAAAAGATATCATCTGAATTACATTATAACGCATTTAAATCAAGTCATAATATTAATATTATACTAAAAAAGCAAAAAACATAATAAAAAATATTTGTACGAAAAAGAATGCTGATCCCATAATTAACAAAGATTAATTCGTTGCATACAGATGCGAAGTAAATTGTTTAAAACAAATTACGTAATAAAGAATATTAGAAAGAAGATTAATATGTATTATTTGTTTATACACCATTCACTTCTAACTATTTAGCTAAATACATACTTTTATACTTTGCTACATCTATATCTGATCGTACATAAAGTTTTCGAAAAGCGAAAAGAAACAAAACATATCTTTCTTTTTTTTTATTGCTGAAAATCGATAATTACAAAAAATGCTGCATATCATTTTAGAAACATTAGTAGTCTGCAACTGAAAATATTAAGTTTCATAAAAATATTGCTACTAAATTTTACAATTTTCTATATATATACAAATAGAAATATACGATTAAAAACATAATCTGCGTCAATTTTTATAGTCCCTACCTATACAAAACGTAATACAATTATCTAATCATCAGTTTTATCTTCAACAGTTGCTCGAACGACATAGATTTTCTCTTAAAATCATAATATTGAATTATATCAAGATGATTATATTTATGTACATACATAAAACAAATGTTGACGTACATCTTCAAAATTATTTAAAATGAACCATAATATACTGGCATGTAGTAAGGTTTTCATATGATGTAATATATGCTTCGTTTGAGTTGCCTTTCAAGAAAATCTTATCCGCATAATCAGTATACTTTGCTGAGCATAATTTATACCCCAGCATATTTATATCTTCATGTGACAACAAATTTATAACGCCTGGAGGTATTCCACATGATGAGAACATATCACAATATGATGTCAAATTACAGAAATTTGCATCAAACATCACAATGACAGAATTGCCAGCAATTAAAGTTTGCATTAATCGAAAGAACAAAACATTTTCATTTTCCTCCCTAAGTATAATAACACCTACTGGCTTACGAACATGCATTGCTTCTATCATTCCATTTCGACTAACTTTAGAAAATCCTTTCACAGTCTCAAATAAGTATGAGATTTTTAACCATTTTGCTACTATAGCTGCCAATACAAGTTTGCTAAAAAAAAAGATAATTATTAAAAAGTTATCAACAATAAGTAAATATAGATAAAATATTATACAAAAACATATAAGAATTTTTCGATGACTCAAAAAATACCCAGTAAGTTTCAATATGGGTTCTAGTTTTGATAATATTTGTTTTCTAGTCTTAATAGACTTAATACTCCAAGTTTTAAATCCTTTCTCAGCTGACTCATAGCATCTTATAATGTCGTCGCTATAATAACAATACATTAATTGATTAAAAGTTCAATGTGTTAAATTGTTCAATTTTTCAAATACAACAATTATTATTGCAGTTAATAAGATCAAGAAAACGTGTGCTTACTTTGTTGCATTTGCCCACAGGTTGTCATTATGCTTCCAATACATGCCCTTTACAGGTTCTTGCCACGTACCGTCGTAAAACAGATTACAAATTGAAGTAAAGTTCATTTCAGCAGTATGTGAGAAATGTACTACATTCACACTTTGTTCTGTGTTTTCTGTATCAGTTGAATCCGATTTCAGTCCGCGAATCTGATTCAAGGTTTGTTGACTTATTCTTTTCTCAATTATTTCCTTATGAGGAAAAGTTATGAGGCCACCAGAGAATTCCATATGTGTATTTATGAATATTACTTGACACTGAATGATTAAGAAACAGATAAATCATTTTAATAAAGCTTAAGATAATTCTTCCCGATATATTATGTTATCTAATTTAAATAATGTACATTTAAAGACAACGCTAAATTCTTTGCAGCTACAATATCTTCGGACCATATAGATACTATATTTATATCAATCGCAGATTCATGGAGTTGAATATCTTTGAATGATTGAAATGTATCAATAATGAGCAACATCTTTTCATAAGCCGTAATGTCTGAATAATGTCTCTTCATAAGCCATTCAAACTTTCCTTTCACTTGTTCTTGCACCCATATTTTATGTAAAGGGAATTTGTCTGTTATTATTAAATAACTAATAACTGCGTACAAATCTGAATCCTCTAGAATTATCATTTGTGTCACTGTATAAATATGTTCTGCATGAGTATTTGTACGAAAGTTCTTAATTATAAAGTAAAAACTCATTTTTGTGAACAGCACAGATTACAATATAAACAAATATTTTTGTTACCTATACAATCTAAAACTTTCCAATATGATATTTGTTTATAACTGTCTTTGTGAGGTAAGACATCTGCGCTAGAATACAGAAATAATATATGTCTAATATTACAAGTTTATAAAACATTATTTTTTAATAATGAAAATTTTCCGAATTAGTAAGTATGACAATAAGTATATTGATATTAATAATCAAACGGTCTTTTTTATATATATGTATAGTTACAGAAGAGGCTGTATGAAAAAGAATCGTATTGCAGGTGAGCCACATATATTGAGAACTGTAAATAACATTCTGTTAAAGATCATCATACTTTCAGTTTCGGACATTTCTAGAAAACAAAATAAAAGTATATAAGAATATATAAGACTTCCATATAAGTAACAACTTAATGCGTTCATTGCCATTTGTTATTGTTACTTATAACAAAACAAAGACGCAAATAACATAATATTGATATTTGTATAACTACAATTGCAAGAATAGTACTGTACCTTGAGAAATCATGTTTGTAGCATTAGTTAAATGCTCTAAAATGGTATCAATTATATCTACATGTCGACAAACGGATTTAAAAAACGATATATTATCTTGTATTATATTCGCCAGTGCCTCCAGTCTATAGATCCAAAAGAGAGAATATTAAAAATAACAAAGATATAAAAAGGAACTTCTATGTCTTTTATTATTCCATCTTAAAATTATATCATTATTTACCTCTCTACAAATTGAACGCTTTCATCAAACCTTACTGTCCTAGATAACTCATGTATTTTTTTCAGTGCTTTCTAAAAATACACGCAAGAAACAGCGTTACATAAAAAAAAAAAAAAAAAAAAAAACAGACTCAGGCTCTTTCTAATATTCGTATTAAATTTCATAACTTATCCACAACACCGACGTACTGTTATAATCTGTGCATATCAATATACTCACTTCTTTGTCGATATCGTAATTTAAATTAGTATAATATTCATTTAAAACTTCTAGTTGCTTCATGATTGCTAATTCGTCTCAATAATATTTGCATGTAACAAGAAATCAAAGTTGCAATCAGTCGTTATCGTTGCGGAAAATTCACGCGACAGGAAAGGACAAAAAGGACCGGTACTTCGCTGACAAATATTATATTAAGACCTAAGAGGTGGGGATACTGTGAACAAATCGCACATTGTTTACTTTCACATGTATGTTCGTAGCAATCACGACATTGGCACTCTCCAGAAGTTCCTCGAGGAATAATTCTGGTACACGGTCCTCTCACCGCTGCGTGTCTCGTTCCTCAGATCTTCGTCACTCGCGAAGTAAGACATTTGTTAAGAAATAAACCTCTATTTCCATCGTCAGATTTGAAAATTATCTCCGAGAGCTACGTGCCCGTATATGACGCATTCGAAATATACGAAAGTGAGGCATCGACTGCACGTGTGCGCGGGCGCGGTACAGGCCGGCGGAGCTATTGGTCGAGCAAACGTGAAAGACAAATCGAATTATCTACACCATGTTGCTACCATCTCTTCGAATGGTGCAGATACAAATTAATTGTTGCGAACAAAGGGATCGAAATACTTTTCTGATTGATCTTTTAGATGAGGTTGGAGTCCACTTGGCGCTATAAATGCTTCAAATAAATTTCTTTGTCTTAATTGATTAATCGTACACTTCTAAGCATTTGTAACGTTAATAAAAGTGTATCGACTCGAGTGTCGAACTATATAGATGAGATCTATTCAAGAAATTGGGGCAATGATATATGGCGCAAATATTTCAATGGATAAAGAATAACAGACAACTTTCCTCATAATTGTTGAAATTACGGAGAAATTCTTCGGTGAAATAGAAACGTTTTCGTATAACTTTCGTCTCTGCGACTGACCGTAACTTTGGCCAATGACTTGGCGCGCATGTTGGTCATCTACACTTCTACAGTGCGAGACACGTTCCTCGTGGCTGCGCTTAAACTGAGATAGATGTATAACGATATCGGGTAGATAGAAAGAGAAGATGCTTAACAGGTGCTCAGTTACAAGGAACAAACCTAAGGCTGTAGCTATATATAGATCTCTCGAGTATGTTCTTCACAACTGGCCTAATTTGCATTTAACACAATTAATTGCTAATTTGCATTACAAATATGGAATAGGCGTGTAATTAAAGGTCGAAAAAAGAGGAGGAAAGACGAAAAGAAGTTCAATTACAAACAACAGGCTATAGTTTAATTGTTTCTTAATTTTCTTCGTAATTAGTTAATTGTAGTCTGCAATTCTAAAATAGTGTCGTAAATACTGTCGAACGAAATAAAAAAAAGAATTCCATTCGATGATCTATTTTAAATTGCATTTGTTTTCTCGCGCTTTCTTTTGATATCGATCGTAATTGTATGTATGTCATTTTAGGATATTTGGACGGATTTTTTGCGAACGAAAAACTGATGAAAGTGTCATTTTGCCACGTTGCAATTCTGACAGGTCACTTTTGTGAGAGAATTGGAATTAACGAAATTAATTTTTCAACAAAAGAAAGTGTGTGCATTGGATTTGTTTGTCCAATACTGTCCAATACACATACAGTACACGTACATACACACGCACATACACACGCACTAGATGCATGTGCATCATGCGAATGTTTTTACACGTCGTTTCATATAGTTAATAAATCTTTTCTGTGAGAACAATATGCTGAATGTTGTTTTTCCAACACGTGTAACAAAAATACACCTGTTCTTATACGAGACATTCAAGAGAAGTGATAAATCACGCGAGATAACCTTTTCGTGCGGTGTGCATCACGTTCGAAAGAGACGATCGCACACATTTAAAGCCGGTAGTCCCTGGAGTGTATTGTTTTTCGGCAAGGATGAATGTTCCATGGAAAGCTTACGAGGCTTGTATAACGAGCAGTTAGTACTAGTTTTATCGATAAATCATTTGTAAATTTTGTTTGATATAGGTAATGAAATATAACCATAGAAGTGAAGAAATATGTAAATGTAAAATGTGCTTATGCAATTTTTGTCTACAGCAAAGCTGAGAGACTTTGTCGATTAGAAGTCGCAACGGTACCTACAAGAAAAAGGAATTTTGTCCGACAATTTGCGGAGGAGAAGGGACTCGTTATTAATGAATGGCCTCTTGCAACCAACCCGCAGGGTTTTCATATCGGGATAGTTGTTTGCTTCGGCCATCTGATACCATTAAATATTATCAATTCCTTCCCATTGTAAGTCATTTTATTTATCTTTATCATATCCAGCCTGTAAATATAGGACACGCAATTAATATATCCATCTTTTGTCACAGCGGTATGTTAAATATTCATTTTAGTCTATTGCCGCGATGGAGAGGAGCATCTCCAGATATTTATGCTTTAATGAACGGAGACACTCAGACGGGAATTACAATTATGAAAGTGGCAGAGAAGTAAAGCTCCTTTTTAAAATTGGTTCTCTAAAATATGTTTAGGAAATCAAGTATCAGAGAATATATGAGTTTACATAAAATTTCTCCCTAAGAGAAAAGATTTTCTAAATATACATATATTTTGTATATTTTTTTCAATTCTTACATTGATAAAGAGAAATGTCAGCCATTTACATTCAAGTTTTATTAGAAGAAAGATGAATATTATAATCTTAATATTATCTGGTAGACAGTTCTTCATTATCTCTATGTTACTTGCAGGTTTGATACTGGAGATATAGTAACACAGGAAAAAACAGATATTCATGCAGATGAAACTCGACCAGAATTGAATAAGAAGTTAGCAAAGCTGGGTGCAAATGTTTTGATCGACGTGATTAGAAAATTGCCGCAAGTACTATCTTCCTCGAGACCTCAGGGAAAAGTAGGCATAACGTATGGTAATTTGTCTTTGCTAAGTAACAAGATACATTGGTATTTAAATTATTCCACTAATATTTCTCGATGATTACACTTTGTAGCACCTAAAATTACATCAAAGATCTCTGTAGTGAAATGGGACGAGATGACGGCGAAGAATGTTTATGATCTGCATCGTGCTCTTCTAGGATCGTATTCGTTAAAAACCAAGTTTGATGGTACGGGTATAAAATTGTTGGATGTCCGGCAGACGTCGATATCGTCGACAGATGTAAAAAATGCGGATGTACCAGGTAATTAATCATTATTCCTGCATGATTCGCTGTGATACTAAGTTAGTATCAAGGATTGAAAACAGTTTATTCCTAGGAAGAAAATTAATTATCTGAAAATGTAATTATTGCATATTTGAAGATAAAATGTGCGTGATTAATGTGAAGCCTCTTCCAGGTTTTGCGAAATTTGATTGGAAAAGCAAACAGTTAATTGTGACATGTAAAGGACCAAGTTGGATCTCAGTAACGAAAGTAATTGTGGAAAAATGTTCAGTTATGAGTGCACAGGCCTTTGCAAATGGATTTATATTAGGCAGAAAGAAAGATGGCATATTATTTCAGAGTAATATTACATAATCTACAGCGCTGCTTCTGACTCCAACGCTGTTCTTTTGTAAACCTATGACAATTTCATTCAGAAGTAGATAATAAACATTAAATTTTTATTTACTACAATAGTAAATTTAATTTAGAATGTACAAAATGTAATATTGACGCAGTGACTGTTGCACGAATAAAAAATTACTACATATCAATACTTTTTTAAATATTTGATACGATGAATTTTTCATTTCTGATTTTCTAATTTCGCATTTAAAATAGTATTATTCTTGTCTCATGCGAAAATATTCTTTTGTATATTCCTTTTATTTCTTCTAGCTATATAATTTCAATATCTTTTTTTTCGTAGAATTGTTATATAAAACTACAAAGCATTACGAAAAAATCAGTAAAAGAAATAATGAGAAATAAGTAGCGCGAACTATGCTAAGATTCAAATAAACCAGTTTTAAGTGGAACTTGTAGATTTTCATAGAATTCGTTTTTCTTTAAATTACAGCAAAGTTTGTCTGTTCTATGTTTTCGTATCTTACAAAAAAACAGAATAACACTGAATGCCTTATTTATATAAACGTAGAATTGGAGCTGCAGATAGAAAATTGTTGATATTAAGTCTCAGTTTCAGAGGCCTGAAATAAAAGAAATATTTTTACTATAAAAATTTCTTTCTTTTATTACATTTAATGTGCCAATGATATATATCCACATTGACAATATTACGCGGAAGACACAAAATGGAGTTCAGAATGCTTCAAGACATTATTCTAGTTTGCTGTACATCACAAAATAAAAATAAATATAATAATTTAATTTGCATTAGACAAAAAAATTTTTCTGTTCCTATTCCCCTGTAATATTAATTTTTGCATTCTTATAAGACGATGTATCTATCCTTTCAGTTTGATTCACCTTATGAAATCAGCTCAATCAATTTACTCATGTACATTTCAGATTAAAGTACTTTATATTTTGTCAGATTTAGCTTATTGTCTTTATTAATTCGATATCGATGTATGTCTAAATTATCCCGATTTATGTTCGTTCTCTTATATGCTGGATAGAAAAAGATAAAGAAATTACTATCTAAGAAAAGTTTCTTTTACATTGTATCGCTATTTATTAAAAATTGTTATGTATACTTAGACAAAATAGAAAGTACATCAATCTAATATTAAAAAATATTGTTGTCTATGAACAGTAAAAATTTATGAACTTACACTAGGGTCGCAGTCGGCACAGTGCCACGAATAGCCTCTCCTTTTCGGAGACTTTTTCACAGGAGGATCTAAGCATGTAAAGTGATAGCATTTCTTACATTCGTCACACCTGAAACAGATATTAAATGCGTAACATAAAAGATTCATTACAACGAAATTTCTCAATTACAGTTTTGGAGTGTCTATTTAATCAATTTTAAGATTTCAGTTATCATTTGTTGTAATTGGTAATACTAACATAACGAGATTTTGGTTGGTGCCGGAAGTATCACAGACGTTACACTGTGTCATAAGGTCCGTATCTTTTCCTCTCTTCGTTCCCGTCGACAGTCGACCACTGCTATTCACGGATACATTTACTGGGGGCACGTTTACAGCCGGAGGTGGCACAGGTGGCGGTGGCAATGTAATTTCAGTGCTCGAAGTGGCCACAAACATTTGCGGACTCGATTCCGAATCTGTATGTCCCTCCGGTCGACGAATTGGTTTTATCTGTATTAATTGATGTTATTAACATTCAAATCAATATAGCGATAAAATAAAATAGAAAAATAATAGGTACTTTTATTGTAATCCTTCTATGAATCTCTGGTTGGCTTTGAACCTCTGGATTTTCTATATCTAAACTTTTTCTTTTATGTTTTCTTTTTCTCTGTTTGATTCCAGTTATCGGATCCGGAGAATATCTCTTATGCTTTTCTCTAAAAAATATTAAATAATTTACTACTGACTTTTACAAATATAATAAACATATCTAAATTATTTCTTCAGACTATTTCGTACATACCTTCTTCTTTTTTTCCCACTTCTTTGTGAGACCACATCAGTTCCATCTGCTGAAGCTACCATATATTCTGGTGAACCTTCTCTTATGGTGATATTATTAACAGATTGTTGATTGTACACCGACTCAGATATTTGCGTCGGTTCTACGAATGACGGTTGTGGCCCCATTGGTTTAATAGTTAGCTGTAAAAATATGTTTGCTTATACATACGTGCATATTAACGCTGTCAAGTTAAATCTTCGTTTATTTGTAAAATAAGTACCTTTGGTGTCGTATGTATATCAGGAGTAGTAACGTTTGTTACATTACTGGTAGAATTTTTTGATGTAGTAGGCGTACTTGGTATCATAGCTACTTGCACTTCCTGTGGCGGTGTAGGTGTTGAGTTAACCTCATCTTTACAATGTCTTAATTTACGTGGTGCCGATGTGTCCACACGTTCCACTTCTGATCCTGACGATTCCTTATCGCATTCGGAACATTGCCTGCAAAATTACATTGGAAAATTTAACAAAATAATTGAAATGTCAAGTATTCATGTGTTCATACATACCATCCCATTTGTCTTGTTTTCTTCGGCATTCGCGCCAAAGGCGGACTCAAACAAGATAGATGATAGTGCAAATGGCATGTGTCGCATTTAGCGAGAAGATGTTGATTAGTCGATCGTCTGCAGATGCCGCATTGATGCCGTAAGGTCGTCAGCTCGCTTTTGTGATTTTGTTCTTGCGCCTGGCTACTTAATACTCTACCCTCGCGTATACCTTCGGCGCCTTTGCCCATGGGGAGTGGAAATCCGACACCCATTTTTAACGCGGCTGCTGTAGGCACGCCTAATCCTGTACCTGTAGAAAACGCTTCATATATTCATTGTATTAAAAAAATCTAGGTATCACAACTTACCAAGTGTGGGTGCTATTCTTGGCTTCACTAGATCACCAATCGACGGCAAAGGCTTCACGAAACCAGCGCTTTTAAGTACTTGATGATACAACTCGATCTTTTCTTTCAACGTCACGTTTACTCTAATCTGCTCTTCATTATCCTTCATCACTTCGTCGTACTTTCTATCCAATCTCTGTTGTTCGTTCAATAACTGCGAGTTGATATCGAGAAGTTCTTGCAACCGCCTCTTCATTGACGTCACGCGTAAATTGCGATCCAAGTAATAGCCGATAAATTCTACACTAAAAGCGGGAGCGATATGCCATTTTTTTCTAACATCGACTAATGCCACCAGCTGAGATTCTTGTGCTTCTAGTGCAGCTGTATCTACGCCCATTAATTCAGCCTTTCTTGCCAATTGACGGCAGGCGGAAGCAGATGTAGTTAATAAACGTGGCATTTTTTGTGTCGGTACTACAATTAATATATACTTAGAAATATATTAAATGCCTAAGAATATATATTCGAATGAAAACATCAATTCACCCCATGGTGGCGGACGCGATGCCTTGTGAGCTAAATATTTGTGTCTGTGCTTGGCCAATTTCCTTTGAATCCTACGTTGCTCGTCTGTGTCTAAATGATTAGGTTGCTTCAACATCTGTTGCCGGTACTGCGCACGCATTTGTAAAGCTAGCCAATTACGTCTACGTCTACGAACGAGAGATTTATCGGAGTGCAATTTGCAATGTGCATAAAATGGATCAGCTTGATCGACTTCCTCACTGTGTGCTTCAGACAGTAAACCCTCTCTTTGCGCACTGTAAAAATCATGTCTCGTATTTTATACCTGTAGCACAAACTCTCTGATAGATAATAATATTGATATATTCTCAATAAAAGTATTACCAGGTTACGTGAAAATACGTATGGCACATCCCGGCATCACATTCAATACATACGCCTGTGCGGGCGTAACATGAATCCTCACATAAAGAACATGTTTTCGCGCCCCACTTACTATACGCCATTTCGAACAGTGTTACGCTCGATAAACGATCAACCTAAAATACATACATATTTAAATTATTAAGTATTTATAAATTATAAATGTATAAAATTATATGCAATTACACAGTATGAGATTTACTTACTTCACCGAAAGCAACACCGGGTACATAAAGAGCACATACTAGATGAACCCATTTTCCGACGTCTGTCTCTTTAAAAATTCCACCCTTGTTAGGACAGAGCTCGCACGATGGATCTTCAATTCCTGCACTGCAAGCTTCGCAGAACCATGGTGCCGATTGGCATAAGGAGTCAGTACTGGAGAAACTTTCTACGTCAGATACACCGTAACAACCTAAAATTTGATTTTTACTCGTAAACGTGTGTAGAAACTCTTGAAAAACAAGTGCACTAATATTTTAAATTAATATACACCTTCGTGAACACTGACTCCACATCCATCGCATTCGACAATCTCGTTTATATCGTCACTTCTGTCTCCTAAGCAACCACAGCAAATTAGTACTTTACTTAGTTTATCATCAAGAGGAGCACCCTTTAGAGCTTGCTGGCGAGCTTGTTCGATCACATCTCCCACTGTTAAGCCAGTGCCGTCTTTTCCTCTCAATAATGGATCTTCCAACGAATCATCAGATTCTTCAGATGCATCTTCTTCAATAAAAAAATATCTTAACTTACCATATCACTCTATATTGCAAAAAATTTCCTTCTTTCCTTATGTATTTTCTTCATCTTTTTACAACAAAATTTACTTTCACAATATCACTATTCAACAAAAAATTATTTATTTTCGAGCACAAGAACGAGAAAAATCATTTCTTATAGCTTTTTGGCCTCTGGATCCCATTTGCCAAATTGCTTTATCACGTCACAACTTGAAGAAATTTAGTCATCAGCAGTTAAAATCGCAAAAAGGGCTGTTTTAATATATTTTAGCCTCGATTTTAGCATATTATAACGATATGTGACGTGTTGAAAAATTTTATTGCGATCGAAATTAAATATATTATTAGGACTTTCCACCCAAAAGAAATTTATTGCGTCGATTATAGTTAAAAAGATATTGATGATTAACATAGAGTCTATTGCATCAAAGTTGCGACCATTGAGAATCTATGAAATATTCTTTGCTATTCAAACTTAAGAGTTTTTCAGGTCACTGAATATTAATTTGATTTTAGAATCGAGAAATTCAAAATGACGGAGCAATATGGCGAATATATCAAAATTAAAAATGGTCGAAGTTTTACTTTTATATTATTCGCCATATTGGCTCTGCCATTATGAATTTATCAATTTTGACATCAGATCAATATTCAGCGACCTGAAAAACCTTTAAGAGTTTGGATAACATAATTAAAAAATATTTCATAGATCTTTAATGGTCTATGTAAGTCGCAACTTCAACGCAATAAAGTAGACACTTTTTAATGCTTTTTTACATTACTTCTAATACTTCTATTCCGCATAAAAATAGACTTCATAATCGTAAGCAATGCCATGAATAGCACTAGCTTACCTTTCGCATCGTTAGAATCTACAGAATCGTCGTCCGACTCTTCACAATGGTCTTCAATCCTAAAATCACTATCATCCGAGCTCTCACCAAGATCAAAGTCGAGCAGGGACTGCTGCGCTGATTCCACCGGTTTCACCCTTCTCTTTTTGGGATCTCTTTCAACTGAAAAGAGCAATTTGATTGATTTTTCCCAAGTATAACATTTAAATATATTTTATCACAATTCGATACGTTAGAAATGTTTAATAACTAGTATTACACTGAAAGCTGTATTGATTTGATATTTCTATGAAAAAATAAATATAATACAAGCAAGTTTTAGGTTATGTTTGTCTAATATTTCCCGTACGTACATGTGCTGGTCATAGTGGCTTAAAATGTGGGGGAAACTTTTATCAAAATCGGAGTAGAGCTCTTCGCGCAACCTATCAGCACGTTTTCGTATAGTTCTCGTCAAATATTCTACCGTATTAACGTCACTACTATTTTTTGAAAGCTCTCCCGTCAAGCACGCCACTTACAAAGGACCATCACATACGCGTACGCGCGCGCGTATCACCGATAACGCGCTAGGTTAATTTTATACGTGTCAGCAAATGAGGTTGCCATAATAATAAAGTTGATTATGGTCATTATCATGCATTCACAAAGGACAAACCGGGTTGTTATTATCATAATGCTGAAATAGATTTAATAATGTATCCATTGCAATAATAACGGTAGTGATAGAAACTAACATACACGCGCGCGCGCGTATTACACACATGTGCACATATCACACATGTACACACATATCACAGAAATATAATGGACATTAATATATACTTGTAGAACATGTAATTTGCTGCAGTGCATTTAGCATTAATCAAATAATACAACTAATATTGTTTATGTTTGCTTAATAACTTGAGCATAATTTCACGATGGTGTACAGTAGTTGCAACATCCATTGAATCCCATGACATGGGAAAAAATATAGAGGAAAGAAGAAATAGATGTACAACTTTTAAATATGGCAAAAATATGAAATTGCTTAATATAATAAGTAAAGAGATCCTCGGTTAATTCACATTATTCGCAAATAATTGAATTTCACTTATATTAGCTCATAAGAAAAATTGTACGAGCACTGTACTCATCCCAGATAACACGCATGTCCCAAATCTGGACATATGACGTCTCAAAGACGTACGTCATTAAGACGTCTTTAAAAGTCTTATAATATGACGTCTTTAAAACATCTTAATGACGTTTTTAAGACGTCATAATGTCATGATTTATTGGGACATTACGTACACTGAGATGTTCAATCACGGCAATTTGTGTATTTACTTGACAGAAATGTCCAAATTTTCTGCATTACTTTCTAAATTTATCCCAGATTATGTCGCTTTCTACTTTGGCAGATCGACTGTTCAAAAAAACAAAGCAATTTTCGCTTCCCTCGGTTTCTTCGGAACCGAGAATGGGAAGAACACGCAGGAAGTTATTTTGCGCTCCATCGACTCCGATGTGTCTCGCGGTCTGGACACTGTCCTCTGCGAACCAGCACGACATATTTTATAACCGCATCTACGGGACACGAGCGCGGGAATTATTCGCGTACGGATATCAGCACAACTTACGCATCGTTTTGTACAGGAATCCAACGTCGTCGTCCTGCGACATTTCCTTGTTGCAGAGAATTTCGTACGCCGACGTGGAACGAAACGGCTTCCTCGGTTACCCCACGGACGAGTACATGTATCGAGGTGTCCCGTGTCCAGCCAATTCTCCCCCGGAGATTTACCGCCTCGGGAAAACAGGTCGAAGTTCGCAGGGATATCAAGCGGGGAGGAGAATTATCTTCGCCCGGCGTTGATCCTGTCCGCAACGGCGTCCGTGCATCGGACGACGCGGCGCCGACGCGCCATGATGCATTTTACGCGAGTCCTTCAGCGGGAAGTTCAATCTTTCACCTGCCGGCGCGCGGCAGGGGAACTCGCGCTAATAAAGTCCACGTACGGCTTTAAACTTTCATAACGCTCGTCTGTATAACGTACGTGATCGATATCTGTAGAAACACTTGCAAGTTCAGCCGTACCATGTACGTATTATTAACTCTATGTGTGAATTTTTTTTTTAATGTAATTACTCGCGTGAGATGTATTTTACACTCCAATCTTACATTTCAGTTTTCATTAATTATTCTCTTTTATGAGCTATAATTAAACAAAGGTTGATAATATTTTGTACGGCTTGTATAAAAATGTAAGCGCAATTGACTTGAGCCCATTTTGGATTTTATTCCGTAAAAATTTTCTATTGAGAGATAATTTTCTATTATTTACTATTGTTTATTCAACAAAACCTTCCAGTAAACATAATGCCTCAAATCGGGAGAAATCTTAAAGACGTCATTAAGACGTCACATCTCCTGATTTGAGACATGCGTGTTCGCTTTTTACATAATCTGCGGACTAGAATAATTAATATAATTTTGCGTATACTGCTAAATTCGTAGTGTCAAATTATTATACTCAATTTGAGTCATTTTTGACCATTTTTATAGGTCGTCACTGCTCCTGTACTTAATATGCCGTTAATTTAACAATGTTAATTTAACTAAACCAATGGAGTTAACTTTACAGACTTAATTTTATTATTCGTAGAATAAAAGGTATAAAATTTAAAGATGCAATTGAGACTAATCAAAAGATGCGCGTGCTTCTCGCTCAAATCCTGCAATAACGAAATGCTAATTAAGCATAGACGATTTTTAGCTGTCTTCTTCACAGCTACTTGAAAAAATGACTTACGAATTGTCGACGAGATACAGCGGCTAACGTGTTTGAATCGCGCGGGCGAGGTGTTCCTCTCATTCGCCGAAGGACACCGAAGGCAACCGAGCGGCGCGGTTGCTCGCGAAGAGTGCGAAGCGCGAAATTTTTCGGTCGCGTTTCGACAAAATCATCGAAAATGCATTAACTTCGTCGCTATAAAGAATAAAAAAGAAAAAAGAAAAACGGGGACTGTAAGATTGCGATCTGTGACCAGACTATTGATTTATACGCCTTACGTGGAAGATTATAAGTTCCTCGCGAGTAGGTAAGAATTGCATATACTTTCTATCTTTATACACATTTATTAATATACCTACTATATATATTAATTATTCTACATATATGTACGTTTAAATATCTAATGCGCTCGAAATTTATCTACATTAATTAAAATCATATTTCATTTGAAATGCATTCGTATTTCGAATACAAATTCAGAGATTAATTCTGAAATGAGTGGCCAAATATGTCAAATTATAGTAATATCTTTATACATATATTGGATGAATTTTCCATTAAATGGACATCATGGTGCATTCATGATCGTAGCAAAAGATTATATTCATTAGTATAATTTGTAATTACATACATTTTTGTATCGATATAATGACGGCACAGACGCGCCCGAAGTTAGCTGAGCGTCGAAATCTGAATAAAGACAGCATCAACGCCGCCATTCGGCCATTGAAGTTCGGCCGATCGCGAAGGAAAGGACGCGCGAGAAGTTTCGTCATTAAAATCGGGCAGAAATGCATACTCGTTACGCGTTGTATTTATCGTTAAATCAGAAACGAGCGGCAATAGAATCCACGTCAAGATATCGAGTTGGGTAATGAGTATAACGATTCATGTGGATTCGCGAAGAATTCAGTTTCTCGAGCAGGTAAGCGTGCGTGCATAATATTTTTTCCATTGATATATATATACGCACACACTCCAGTGTCTAATACGAACGAAATATACGTTGAGAACAGCGTACTCATTATTCAAGAGCAATCGAGATCATATTTCGCTCGAAATCTATTTGCGTCTAATTTGTTACGACAAACTGAAAGTTTAACAATTAATCCTAAAATAAATATATACGTGGCCAGAAATATATCAAACACAATATATATTTAAACGTCTCAAGAAATTTTCTCGTTAAGGGTGTATTTATGTAAACCTATTAAAGGAGCGCTTTCATTACTACAATCTTTATCGATGTATTTATGCCGGCACTGATACATTGGCGGCACTGACACGCTCGAAGCCAGTGCTGAGCGTCGAAATTTGAATCGTTGAAAAGTAATCGTACGACGTCAGAGCCGCCATATTGCGATGTTCGGCCGATCGCGAAGGAAGGAACACGCGAGAAGTTTCGTGGTTAAAATCGGGCAGAAATTATGTATATGTGTGCGTGTGTTTCCCGTTACGTATGTCATATGTATGTCCCATTCGTTAAATTAGAGACGCGCGACAAATTTTGGCTCATGAGTGTCCCGGTTTATATCCGTTCGCAAGAATAAATATCCAGCTCCTCGAGCAGGTAATAAACGATGTTTTTTTACCTCCGATGACAATTCAATCGAAAGATACATTACATAATAAAGAGCACGTACATATTATATTTAGTATTCGAGAACGATAAAATTATATATTTTACTCCAAGTGTATATTCGCGCGCGCGGACGCTCGAATTAAAGCCCAAAAATTAATTATGAAGCGTATGATCAGAAATATATTTGATAATATACATATTTTAACGCATCGAATAAGTGTCTCCATTAAACGTGATAAACGGACAGTTCCATTACTTCAATCTTTATCGATCGATGTATTAATACCGACACGTTGGCAGCACTGAACTACGCCGAACATAGCCGCGCGTCCAAATTTGAATCAGGTTCGCAGCAAATCGAAAGTAACCAATAGCCACTCAAGACGTCACTAGAGTTCCAACGATTGCCACGGGCTGTACACTCTGGGCTAGACGCGCAAGAAGTTTCGTGATTAAAATCATGCGCGTAATGCACGCTCGCGTTCCTCGCGTTTAACTCGTCGTTAAACTGGAGACGTCGAGCGGAAATGTCACCGCGGGATATCGCGATCCGGCTCGTGAGTGCTGATTTACGTCGCGGTCGCGTCCCTTTGCCAAGCGGGCGGGTATGTATCTCCTACATTAAAAGCGACATATTCGTACTTTATCTCGAACTCGAAAGAAATATTCCTTGCCTTCCCTCTGGACATCTCTTTGAGAGCGACAAAATATCTCGTTATAATAATGACGATTAATTGTTTCTAATTTTCAGCAGGCAGTTGCGTTATTCGGGACGAGCCGGAAACGAACGACTCGATGCCGTCGAGGCGCCATTTTGACGTGTGCGCGTTTACGGGAGCGGGAACGCGGGTGAGTGCTTTCTGGCTGAGAATTGTGCGAAAGGACAACTGCGGACGACCGTCGAGCGATCTCCGGAGGGCCGCCGGAATGGAGACGACTTGGCCTCGAGATGTCCATTCACGTCGAGCTACAACGGATTCTCTCAGGTAAGTGAGCTTGCGATGCATGACTCTTTGCGTTCGCACACTTGTATGCACGATGCGAGAATCGAATCGGAGGAATGATATGGAGAACTGTTTTCGCACGAGAGAGATTGGCTATTCATTTGAGAAAAATATCGGGGCGCGAAATAACTTTTGTTATGTTTTATCATTCGTTAATTGTCATACGCAACGTATGTCGCAGCACGGGAATGTAGCCCTTTATATTATGAATTTAATCGGCCATGTATTGTATCTTGTATTTGTAATATCATGCATTTTTCAGATCATATATATGGATTATTAAATAATGATAAAACGTATCAACGGGATATGAGTATTGGAAATTTTTTTGTACCCTGCTTCTTTCCCTCGGGCGGCGTTATCTTTCTAGCTTGATTCCGTTTCGATGATGCAATCACGAGGATTTTGATCATGTAATTAATTTTAATCTTTTGCATTGAAGTGCCAATTATGCGGCAACATTAGCAGAATATTCTATTTTTCGTGTGCATTGGCGAATGATACATTAAAATAATATATTTTAATTAAACACAAATCACATTTAATTCTCCTTTCATGTTATAATAAATTATATCTTTGCCATTATAAAAGCTAATATCGTTCTCGTACGAGAGCTAATATCGTATTTAAAAACAATGAAAATGCTTCGTATAAAGTTAAGCCATTTTATATTATGTTTTATATAATTGCAAAAATAGAGGAAAACATATCTGAAATGTTACACCATAAATAACTACCTGTATATTTCATATACATATATCATATATCTGCTGTATATTTCATTATTTCTAACTTTTATGTTCTGCATCAGAAATATCTTATTACATAATTGAGAATTTTAATCAACTAGAGAGAAGAACGCTCTTTACGATCCGGACTGGGTTTTGATAGCTTAATATAATAGTATTGTGTGAATTTTTTATACTTTTTTCAAACTTAATAAATTGTGCGCCGGTTTTTCGGTCTTTAAAACACAGCTCTTTGTTGGACCGGTAAATCCACATACTTAAATTGATAATTGAATTTTAATGATAAAATTGGCGCGCAGTTTACTGAATTTAGAAAAAGTATACAAAATTTACACAATATTATTAGGCTAGATCCAATCTGGATCGTAAATGACGTTTTTCTCTTTAATTGATTGTATACCATATCAGTCTTGTTTCACTTATTATTAGAATGTTTATGTATATATTTCCTACATAAAGCAAGGTATCTCTTCTTTCATTGCATTAAGATTAATATTATTTCACGTGCAAAGAGTTAAATACAAGACAATTTTAATATGAGATGAATAATTAAGAGAATAAATAAAAATCGTAATATCTTTATCAACTTATCCTCCGTTTCACATATTGGACATATTATTGAACCCTTGAGCACTTGAATATTTAATTTGGATTTTCTGCCTTCACATTATTGAATATATAAGGTGGTCCATTAAAATAAAACAAAATTCTTTTAAATGGGACGATTGTCGAGCAAGCAAACTGTTCCAACACACCTCTTCCATTTATTAAATAAAATCATATATTTTATTTATCTTTCATAAATCTGTTCTATCGTGTACGTTATGTTGTGTATAACCATTTTTAGTAAAGCATTCACACTTTTTGACGATAATAATATTTTATAAAAGAATTATTTTATATTTAAAAAAATATATTATGTTATTTGAAAAAATAAAGGTAGCTGCCTTTCTCTTTAGAGCAGCCAATTTTTTTTCACAAAGAACAAAACACGAGTTTTATCTCTAATAATTTTCTATTGTAAGAAAAACAGTGGTATTTTGCGTGGGCCAACTTATATACTTTCGTATTTTTGAATAATTAAAAACTCGCTTAATTAATTTAATTGAATCTTTGAAGCTTTCGACATTTTAAATTCTTCAATATTTAATATATCGTATATTCTCTCCTTTCATCTTTGTGCCTTAAGATCCTCAAATCTCTCAAGCTTCGCGCTCGCGTACTCGATCGTCAGGGCGTGTCCCGTAATTTCCGCAGTCGGTTAAAACATTCATGCGCGGCTGAATGCGCGGAACACAGATACGTATGTATGCACGTGGGCGCACGTTAACTCGACATGAACCATTCATAAGCAAACCGGGGAATCCTGGGCCAGCGTAGATCGGGGGCCACGCTTGCCGTCGTGGCGACGACAAAGCGTCTAATCCGCATGCCGATTTCCGGGCCGGTAGTTCGGGTCCCTGAGACGCTGGTTTCGCCGAATACATCCGTCTTAACGATCGTGGATTATTGGATGCAAATTGATTATCGAATTTCTCGGACTCCCCGGTATTTCGGGGTTTGCGGAATATCCCGTCGATATTCACTGCCGCCGACGACGGATCGTTTGGAAGTAATCGCTCCTTCGTCGAGTTTCCCGAGCGCTCGCGAGAAGGCGAAATGTAATTTCATTATCGCGAAACGTACGAAGGGAAGTGTATTCGGGTTTAGGGTCAGCCTTGAAGTAATCGCTTCCCTCATCAGATTTCCAAGAAGGTGAAATGTAATTTTATCGCTATACCATCTGTCAAGGGTATGCGCGTTAGGGGCAGCGAAATCGTTTGGAAATAATCGACCGTTCATTAAGTTACCGAGAAAAGGGAGGTCTAGCTTGGGGTTTTGAGCGAAATGTACGAGTGTAGCAAGAATCAATGGTTAAAATTGTGGTAGAGAACAATTGTTTAAGAGCGATAAATCGTAGGAATAATTGTATACAGATTGGAAATTCAACTTCTCAGTTAATTACTTGATTTATTCAAAAGAGATTTATACATCTTTTTTGCACATAAACCTATTGACCTTTGAATCGCGAGATATTTTGATCTTTGCACTTTGTCCAGATTTTTCAAGATTATTTAATTTTTTACGATGGATATTGCTTTTAAATTTTTCATATCTTCGAATTTTTCATACCTTCAAACATTAAGTTTTTATCATCGTATCTTCGAGTCTATTATAGTACTTTGCGATTATATACGTTCAAGTACCTATCTTATGTACGTGACAAAATATATACGCGTGTGAAGTATATAACGATACATTACGAAACATCGACGTGCCTTTGAGCATAAACCAAGTGCCCCACGACCCCGGTATGCCCAAACGATCTCGTAAAACCGGTACATTCGATTTCATTGCGAGGGATCTCGGAGTGAAGCGACCCTAGATTGAAATCGATGTTAGCCCTGGACCGGTGACAGCCTCCGGTACAACGACGACTCACCGACACGATCGTACATATCACTCACACGCGTGTTCGCGTATACGAGTTGCCTGCGGAGTGGTAACCGCAACCAGTGCCGGAAGTTATGAATGTTTCATGGAGCACCTTCCGCCGGCCGCAGTTTTGCCGATTGGTTTTCACGTGCGATTTCGATGCTCGATTAGAGGCGACGAACGCTGCGGTAGCAATCGGCGCGTCACGTTTGTGTACCGATGACGCAATTTCCGCGAGAGCAAGCAACGATCGACGTACGACACGAACTAAATGGCTACTAATGGAGTAGTCCTTTGCAAGATCAATGCTTCCTCGCAGTATATAGTCAAATGTACATATAAGAATCCGTTGACATCCGTTTGAGAAATGACTTAGTAGAGACACCGGTCTCTCTCTGTCTCAGGCGAAATCCTATCACTTAAAGGCCATTGCACGTAACAAAGTTTTAATCATAATTGTAAGGCCGTAAGAAAATAGACCAATCGCACTCGATTATTCTTCGAGCTCAAGGAGAATAATCGACTGTGATTGGTCTATTTTCTTACGGGCTTACGATTATGACTAAAACTTTGTTACGTGCAATGGCCTTAACTCTAAGACGCAAAGAATTCGGCTAGTACCTAGGTACATGTAATTAATATATAGAGGTTATGGCATGATATAAATTTTCAGAATTTCTGTCACTGTAAAATTAACGATCTAGATAAGAATGTTAAAACAGAGCTTCGATCTTTTATTATAATAAAAAGCTTCAAAGATTTAAAAATAACATTCTAAAATTCCAGAACTTTAGATTATAGAAGATCCAGAATTTTTAAAAGATTAAGATCTTAGAAATTAAATAATTCTAAATTTTAGAAAGAGAAAGATTTCATAAATTCATAAGGATCCAAAAATACTCAAGCATATATAAACATGTTTCACTGATATAATTATACCATCTGTTTACCGTCACGAAATTTAAACCTCTCAGATATCTTTATATTATAACGCATTTCTACAGAACCTTTTTAATTGAAATAGACGCTTATATATCGACAAAATTTGCATCACGTAAAACGAGTCGTCATATAACGTGAATAATATCCATGATAAACGTCACTACCTGCAAAACGTTTGCGGCGTTCTCTCGCGCGGCGACAGGTGTGGCAATCGTATGCTTCTTGTTGGAATAATTACGCCTAATGGGGCATATTTCCTTGACTTGTTTGCTCCTGCGCCTTTGAGTCGATACACACCGTCGTTTTGTAATAATTATTGGTTGTTCGTAAGAGCAAGATGGCCTAGAAATGCCGTTCTTCATTCGACGTCGTCGACTCAAACGCGCGTCCGGCAGTTTCGAGTCGCTCGCTCGCGCAACAAAAGACGATATAATAAGATGCGCAGCCGTGCAGCGTTGCCCGTTGCAACTGCTGGATGCTAATTGCTCGAGCCCTCCGGAAATTATAATTAGACTGCGCAATCAGCGACGACTGCGCCGAGATTCCTGCCGGCCGTCTTAACGAACGCGCCGACTTCGCCGTCGTCGACAAAATGAGAAAGAACGGCGCCAAGCTGCGCCTTCGTTTGCTCGAGATCGAAATGCATGCCGCCGCTGCAACAAATGGACCTACCGCTAGCTGAACTTCGGCAACAAAATTATTTCGTAATTTGTTTCGACGGTGCGGCGGAGCATTCGTTTCGAGTTTCGAGGGCGTGAGGTTCGTCGAGGAAAAGTTTGGAAGGATATTTAGATTCTTTTGTTAGACGATGAAAAAATTCGATAATCTAAAGATAGAATTCGTGGATTCATTAATTAAAAATCAAGTAAAATATGACATAATACAATATTGGATTCTGATTGATTTTAAAATATCTAAAAGAAGCAATATTTTTATTGATTTGTGTTCGTACGTTCTTCAAAATCTGAAATGTTACATTGTTGTATTTTCATATATATTAATTGATGGATAATTAATTTATCCTCTACAAGTGTTATTAAAAATCATTTTACACGACGTATCAATTTTGAAATATGTAGATACAAGTGACTATTTCAATCTCGATTTCAATATCTCTAATCGATGTTACGAGTACAACTCATAAAATGAAAAAAAATTTTTGAAAGCAATTTTCAACATACAGTGTTACGATAACGGTTACGATTCGTTACTGTAGCAGTCGTGCACAAAATACCGGGAAAAACATGACGGTAATAGAATTTTATACCTCATACAATTTTTTGATATTTCCCATATAACATTATATTTGCTTAACCCATATTTAATCCGACTATGTATCTTTTACATTTAAAAATTTTTAGTCCCAGATCTTTAATATATATAATTATTTTTAATTAAATAATCATTTTTTAATATAAAATTACGCTCTTTACAATGCTACATTATGTCAAACTTCTTTGTCGAATTACATGCAATAATCATGCCGTGTAATTATCACAAAGAACAAACATTCTTTAATATTTGGGTTACGATTTAATTAGGAAACATCTATAAAAGAAAACAAACCATAAATATTTCGACAATTTTTAGCTAATTCGTATTTTTCTAAAAATACTTTCCATTATCCGATTTACCGTAATCTGCACTCGCGTTGCTATATACCGGTCTTTCTGAAGATGAGAAGCAAAGCATGTATTAGGGTTTAACTGCCCTTGAAACAGAGCCCTGTGTTATGGTTTCGTATGGCTTGATGCACTTTGTTTAGAGTACCTCTTACGGCTTACGCTATATATATTTTATTATTTTACTATGACGAGTATTATAAAAAAAAGGATATAAGTACGTGATGGATCTATCCATTATACTTTTTTATTACTGAAAATACTGTCAGTATTATTTCATCTAAAGTTTTAGATAATATACTCATTTAGATAATATCTTCATTAACACGAGTTAAAATAAACTGAATCACGCTTTTAATATGATTATTCCAATCCATATTTTAAATAAATATAGTAGATTATATTTTAAACGAATAATTACTATATTCTATTTATTCCGGAATATAATTTGTATCATTCTTACATTGATATTTTATTGTACGAAACGACGCCGATAAAATGTTGGTCATTCGATAAATATGGGCTGCATCGCTTTCCAATTGGCACGTTTATATTTTAATAAAAGCATACGATACGCTTGACAAACGAAAATACGTTTATCGATCCATCGTCCTGCCGTTAACGCCGTGGTGCGGGAACCGGAAGCTTGACCGAGTACATATTGTATAAGCGTGCACGCAACAATTATTATCTGACACTGGCGACGAAGTAACACGCTAACACGCGTTTGTCGCTGACAGGAAGGGCCGTAATCCGAACTGAGGAAAGTTGTCAGCGCGTGGCGTGCGCTAATTATAAGTTCGTTAATTGCGAAGTGGACTCGCCGGGAGGTCATACGTGTCAGATCGTGGCCGCAGGAAGCGAAAGTCAGACTTTGGGGACTATCGATCAGTGTGGGTATCGCGATTGCACTCTTTGTTTAAATTAAAAATATTGCGCGCGCGGTAATATATACTTTTGAGAATTTATTTGTAGAGAATTTATCTGCATGCTTGCATTCAATGTATTATTAATTCATTCGCGACATTGCGTCGCAACATCCGTCACATGAAAATGTCCAACGAAATTATACAGTTGTTTTCAGGTTTCAACATTAACGTTAGCAGGTAATTGTTATTACATGCTCTCACTTTCGTGGAATAATTTATATTACATGGTTATTACATTCTTGTTGGAAACAATGTTGATAACTTTCCAGTTTATGGGCAGCGGCGCCTTTGATCTCTCAATGGAGAACATTCAATAGCTTTATATGAAAAGTACAAGAGTTTATTATGTGCTACGTCGAGTATTCCGTCAGATTCCTTTCATCTCACTTTCCAACTATTTCATATTTATCAAAATAATCAAAGATCAATAATTATCAGAATTCTTTTTAAAACGTACAGAAGCTTCAGAATTTTTCGCGAAAAGTTTCTCAATTATATTGAACACTGAAAATAAGATATTAACTTCACAGAAAGGCTGGTACTATGGTGCTACAATATTTCCAATGTAATAAATCATTTTCTGTTTTATCTGATTTATTTATAAATGCGTTAATTTTTATTCCTACTGTTTTTAAAAGTTACAACCTTTTTTGCCAAAGCATTTGTTATTCGTTTTATCGAATAAATAATAGTTTGATATATTCATAAAAAATATATGTGACTATAAAAATTAAGAATTGCGATTCAAAAATTAGAAGAAACTTGAAAATTTAATAGTTCTATTCAGTGTTCATAAATTCTTAAGTATTAGTAATCTTTTATGATACCACGTTAATATCTGCAAGATGTTCTGAACAAAGTAACGATTTCACGCCCTATAAGATGCAACAGGTTTTTAATTTTAAATGTCAAAACGCTTTGGTTAATGAAAAATGCTATTAAAGAATTTGAAAGTTTTTCCCTCAAATTTGTTCGCGAATCAACAGTTCTAGGTAGCTCACAAAAGTTGATACGATGTTGCGAAAAAGCGGTGGTCGATATTTTTCGCAACACCGATTTAATACTCGCTTTGAGATAGAAGAATCGAAAAATGATTTTTCGACGTGTAGACCCTTTGTCTTCGCCACCGTCCGATTAAAATATTTCAAATAGACAGAGGCAATGTGTTTTTTGGCTGGCTAGAACTGACGTTGCGCATGCAAACACAGCGCTACGGGCGACATCGCTCGAATGCGCTACAGTTTCAATGGCCGACCATTGAAACAGAATTTATAGTTTTTAGTGCATAGTGATGGATAACTTTTCAAACCACAAAATACAGGCTTTTGAGCAATTTTCGCAACGTGTCCAATACAAGAGTAGCTGTTTCAGCGGAAATCATGTTGCATAGCCCCAACACCTTTTATATATTCAATAAAGCCAATCTCTCATTTTTATGTTTATGGAAATGAGTTTTGTAAAAATACAAAGCGCAATAGATAGAAAAATTTGTATACTTTTATAAGCTTTTTTACCGCAGTTAAAGGAAAGCTATGTAATAAGAGAGAATAAGAAATAACATTTATAAATCAAATAAAACAGAAACTTATTCGTTGCATTAAAGATACTTTAACAATACCGACCTCTGTAAAGTCAATATCTTATTTTTCAATATAGATATAATTTAGAGACTTTTCGCAAAAAATTCTAAAGTTTGTGACATTCTAAAAAGCGTTTTGACAATTAACACTCAAGAGAAAAACAAAAAGTTCTGGCGATTTTTCAATACTTATAGGTATAGGAATTTTCTATTAATCATACAAACTCCTTTCACATATTTGATATTCTCTTTCGAGAGTTTTGAATAATGGCTGAGGAGTTTTATTAAAACATTTATGGCACAACTTAATGTTGACTGAAATAAAAAAATTATTATCAATGTTGGAAATACAAAGCTAGTATTTGTGAACTTTAATTTTTTGTATTTAGCAGCTAAAACTTCTTTTGAAGCATATCAGAAATTTCAGAACTTTGCAGAAGTATTAGAATTCTATTTCGATTATTGTACATCGAAATTCTAAAAATTGAAACTTCACGAAGGTATAATATTGTGAATGAAATTATAATCTCTCTCTCTCTCTCTCTCTCTCTCTCTCTCTCTTTCGCGAAAATCGTTTATAATATTTGTCGCAAGGATATATATTCTATCGATGACGCTGACAAAAATTATCGTCGATACTTCGTTGAAACGTTATGTCGATGAGAAACTTTTTAGCTCGAGTGGATTCAAAGCGCCGCTATTCGATATTCCGCACAAAGGCCTATGTCCGATACGAAACAACGCCATTAAAGTGATGGCGGCGAGAACGAAATGAGAATAATCGAGCAGCTCTTTCCGCGCTTTCGTGTCCACTCGATCGGAATGTCGATGAAGAACTTTTGATTTAAAGGGCCGACGCTTTCGACTGGCCGCATCGTCGGCTCCGCGTCGCGAGTCGTATAGAGAAAGGGAGAGAATTCTACCTGTTATAAATTATTAAAATAATTCGCAAAGACTTTTTATAAAATAATTTATATAAAGATATTTTCTTAAACGTTATTAGCGAAGATGATATATCTTGTGACAGGTAAAAGTATTTTAAGAAACCTTCACCTTCGACAAACGCGTTTTAAAAAGCTCGATTTAAATCAGTCGTACAAAATCACGGTGATTTTTGCATTGCTACTTATCATGAAACGGATATTTTACATATTAATATTAAAATTATGATGTAAAGAGATTTTTTATACTAATAGTACTTATTAGAAAGCGCAATGTGCCATGTAAAACATAGTCAATTAATTAATAGTAATTGTTTCATCAAAGGAATAATTTTATCAAAAAGTACGTAATGTTATCTCATTGTTTTACTGATCATCTATTATACTTACTTTTTGATTCTACAACCTTATACCAGTAGATGTAGTGAACTATTTTTCTATCTGTCCATTCATTCTTCAGTCTGTTCGTTCGTTACTTCTTCCTTCTTGCAGAAGGTCGAGCGGCTAGAAAAGAAATCGTAAGTCCTCGAGGGATATTCCCCTGTGCAGAGTTTCCTGCAATTTTTAAGATCTAAACCGAGATCAAAAAGTCCGAAGTTTCCAGCTCGGTCTTTGTCAAAGTTCCTGTTGAGATTTTCCTTGCGCTCCCGGGATTCATCTCTGTCGATATATTGACGCTAATTACTAGTAGCGTAGTTAATCGACGTTAAATTCTTTGACTGATGAAAGAAGCTTCCAGGGAAGGGGGAAACAAAAGTTTTCCGAGAAATTCCTGATTGAAATTTATAACTTGATTTATTAAGGGGGTTTAATATTGGTTAAGGAATTGCCGGCGGAAAGTTAGCGCGTTGTTGCAAGCGCGCTACGAGCATGAATTTCTTCTTCAATTTTATATGAACGATTAGTCTCGTGAAAGTCGTCTTGATGTCTTAAAATTTCGCAAACGCGAAATAATTCAAATATTGAATCGTGACGTCTCGTTAATCATGTCTGACTTTCTTAGCAGTCCTATTTACTAATTTAGTTCTTTTTCATCTTCCGACAGCCACGATCTCTTCCACTCGATTCAAAATTTTGTAAATATACACAGTGATCGTAAGTTTCCTCCCGGTTGAAAAACTTTTCGCCAGGAGCTCTCAGTATTGCTGTTTATTTCTATTTTTCTACACGACGATAAACTTCTTTACGAGACTTGAAAGGATGCAGTTTCTCTTACCGAGACATACTCGAGAAAAAAGTGCACCGATCGTAAAACGTGAGGTTTGCATTGTGAAGAATATCAAGTTTAAATAATTTAATGCAACAATTCGATAAGACCACTTATTTGAAGCTTCAAAGATTTTAAAGCTCGCAAGAATTAAGTATTTCAGAACAAAAGTAACTTAGAAATCTTAAATGCGGGATTTATTGATGCAAATTGCGTGTCACGAATCCCGGAAGAGCGTCAGTTTTCACAGTTGCTTCTCGGCTTCCTCGAACGCGAATCTCATCACTTCTACAGTTTCCCATTCTTTGAAGGACTTACGATCTCCAGTTTCCCTCTCAGCGTACCTTGCGCACGGTGAAAAGTTGTCAAAGGAGCGAACGGCGGAGAACTTTTGTGCCGGCGCACGCGCGTCTAGATAGATGTACGGGCGATCACGAAATTCTGAGGGATTTCGGGAAGCGTAAATTTTCGGTCCGCCGCCGGTATGCGAGGTCGGAACTATGCGAACGGCGAAAACTATCGCTCGCCCGCAGTTGCAGTCATTTGTTTAGGGCGTCAGTTAAGCGCGAAAGCTGTTAAGCGTATATTGGCGCCGATCGCTCGTCGGTACTCGATTAAAGACTCCACACAATAGGAAGATTACGTGTATTATGTATTCGTTGTAATATGGAATATCTCGTGATTGTATGAGGATTTATTTAGAAAGTTTCGCGATCACTTATAAATTTACTTATAAAAGGCGGAAGAAACCGAGAGCTCCAAGAGATAAAAGATATAAGAGGCAGGATAAAAAAAACAAAGGAAGCCTCGTCTCTCACACTATCTCTTAACTTCCGGGCGATCACCTTTAAAATCTACAAAGCCGAAGCCTCTATGTCTCGCTAGGAGAATGGGGTACAAATTGGATGTAACGTCATCACTTTAGGGGATTCGGTGCTTATTATTAGCTGCGCTATTGATTTTGCTTCCCACTCGCCCTTGTAACCTTCGGGCTCACTATACTAAACGCGAGTCAAAGGTTATCGCCCGACGGAGACCCCGGCATCCCATCTCTCTTTTATCGCCGGGCATTTTTATCTTAATGATAATGTTCGGTAAAGTATAGCCCACATCGATGGTAAGCTATCCGGTGAGACGATACCCCCATTATCGCAAACTCTCTTCGAGATGAGATCGAATCGAGACGGCGCGCTCGACTATAACTGATTTTTTTTTCTTTTTTTTACGAAATATTTATTTGACGTAAAAGAAGAGACGAAATGCGAAAAACTCACTGGATATACACAATAGAGAGAACACAGGCTTAGAAGAGAACGGTGAAAGTAAAGAAAACAATGCGGTACTACGGGTGCAACTTTATGTTGCATTATGTCCTCGAGGATACTGCAGATTTATCCACTATATCCCAAGTGTTTGTTTCCTAGCTTTGCCGTCAGTATAAGCATTTGATATAATTTCTGGTAAGAGGAAAGCGCAATGCCGACGATGTCGCAGTCACTTTCCTACCATCTTATTCGCATCATTTATTTTATAACGATTATACAATATACGTCAATTAATACGCGCTTTTCCGTATCTTTACACAGTACTACGAAAATAGTATTTTGTAAAGATAACAATATGTCTCGCGGATGTAGAAGTGCAGATTTTCCAAAAGTTTCTGAACTTTCTATCCTAGAAAGTGTCGATAGTCAAATTTAATGAAATTAACGAAAACGGATAATCAGGCGAGAGACGAGAGGAGGAAACTCGGACACTCGCGACTGTGTGAGCATCCAAAAAACCAATTGTAAAAAACTTGCGAATTCAATTAACAGCTTTCGCCTCGAGAAAATTAAAGCTGATGGTCGCGATGTTAAGAAGTCGGCACGAGTAGCGTACTGCCACCGTGAGTGCTAACTTAGCGCCGACATAATCGGGTTAGCATCATTAACTTGAATCGCTTTTACTTTAATTGCCTCGGGTATCGCGCGGATAACGAATTTGCATCGCTGGATCTTCCTCCTTTCGAAGGAAGAAAAATTATTCCGGGAATCCCGCGTGCTAACGAGGTAGATAAGCTTGTCGGAGGTTAGTACTGGATTTTCCGATAGCATGCCGGATTATGGCGGTACTACCGTCGTTCTCGTCATTCACTACCGCACTCGAAACCACATTAAAGATATTCTCGATATCTTTATCCACCGCTCTGAAGGAATCGACTCAACAAGTATTAAGTTATTTCGTGAAAGGAGGAATTTGCCGGAAGAAGAAAAAACAATAAACGTAAGGATTACTAGTTTTCGAAAATGTCAAGAACATTGCGGATTCGCGAGTTCCAGAAATTGAAGCGCGTGAAATTGACAGCCGTATTTTACGCGAACACACAAGGACGAAATTCTAGTAGGTGGATCCGCAACGTATCCTTCGTGTTACCGTATATCCCTTCGTTAAACATCGCGGTGTTATATTTGCTCAATTAAGAGCGAGCGTATACACGAATTCGGAATTACTTCGTGCGCCCCGACATCGTGTAGTTTCTAGCAGTGCAGTATAATCATAACTATGCGGAGGGTTAGTACAAACACGTGTTAACAGCATGCGCGCGCGCGTGCACGCGAATGCAACGCTCATCGTGCCGTTTCCCCTCGTTATCGTAATGTCCCTTCAGGCAGGAAAAGAGCGATTTTTCATCCCCTGGCGAGTCCTGGAATGCGCTATATTGCGATGTCCGCGCGGGATCGTCCTGTTTCCCGGTGAGTTCTTGCGGGCATTAAAAGAGATCGGTCGTTGACAAACGTACGCGACGCGGCGCTTTCACGCAATTACGACAAAGCCACTTACTAATTTCGCCGTCTGATAATCCATTATCTCCCGACCATGTGGGCTTCGCCCGTGTACGTACTAATCCCCGGCTTTGACTTTCGGTGGCGGTGGCACGTCGACCCTCGTTCCGCCGCTTCTACATTGAAATCCTCTCTCCGTGCTCCGTTCTCGAATAGACGACGGCCACGTCTGACCAGTACCGTACTAGCTCTACTGCGCGCCAGCAATGCGTATCTTATATTTATGTAATTCTCGTTCGGCTCGTGAATTGATTGTAACTCGTATCTCGAGATCTTCCTCGACGTCGTACGATTCTCTAATGGTCTGGTAAATTTTTTAATCTACTTCTTCCAGAGATTGATTTTATTCAGTATTTTTCTCGATATTCGCGAAACTTTAGCTCTTGTTATCCTTATATCATCGAAATTCTTTCTTGTTTGCATTCGATCACGTTTTAATAATTAGTTACTTATTTTTCTAAATATTTAAGCATTAAATTGAAGGATTTGAGATATATTAATATGATATGTAATGTACGCTTTTTTGCAACTCTCTCTCTCTCTCTCTCTCTCTCTCTCTCTATTAAACTTTTCTTTTAATACAGTTTTCCGAAGGAAAATACACGAATATTATTGCAAGCATAATCAAATAGGGGAAAAGTATAAGAATGTTACGCGAACATTCGTCGTGTAATTTAGCATATTATTGCTGTAAGTTTCCAAAGTTTCGGAATCTTTGAATTCCACAAGACCTCCGGTTGCTAGATCAGAATGTCGCGAAAGTCATTTTAAATGAATAAATCAATATGTAAATATATGTTTGTTAAGGTGCATTTTGAAACTTCTTTTTATCTCCTGCTACGATGTTCTGTTACTCTCCTCCTTCGTTCTCGACGATATCATGAAAGATTCATAGTCGCAGCTTCCACCAAATAATACATGACGCGGTTTATTGTTCGCCGCTGTAATATCGTACAGTAACAGAATGCCGAAGTTTTCTTTCTGTACCGTTTACTGTCGCAGACAAGTATAATCGATCGGAATCGATAATCGCCAATATGACGTTATAATACCAATGTTTGTTCTGTCATCGCATTCGATATCAAGATAATGGATCTATGAAATGTTATACATTCTAATATTCACAGATCCATTACCTTAGATTGAAGTAAAAGACGATGTGACGATTTGAAAAGATTTATTCGAACATAAGAATTAAGTTGATATCTATAATCGTCGCGAGATACGGAATAATAATTTATAATTCGCATCTTCTATCTCAATTCTTACTTTTAATAAGTAAATCACGCGAAAGTTAGCTTCGATACATTCAAAGCCGTTGTCTCAATTCGTTTACGAATTATTAATCGTGAAAATAAGCACAGAGTGATCACGAATTCTAAGAGTCTTAAAAAATAATTGCGTTTGGCTTCCTTTTAACATTACTTATTTATATATATTGTCTTGAAAAGTTGTGACTTATATGAAAAGATATTGCTTTAGCATTTGTTTGCCCGAGTTGCCGAGTGAGTAGCTTTTCATACCATATAATGTTGAATAATGTTTCATACAAAATAATGAACTGAACAATAACAAATCAAAACTACGCGTCAACCGACTATTGTTCCAAAAATTTAATGTTTTATAATATTCACGCAGTATATTTACGCTGATTTAAATGCAATTTTATTAATATTTTCGAATTGACAAAATGATAATATATGAATTGTAATAAATGTAACAAATGTAATAATAAATTGTAATTAACGTAACATATTTAGTTACATTTATAACGTAACATATTTAGAGTCTTGTATAGATATTTGTATATAATATTCTATATATGTATATGTTTTGTATATAGAGGAATACAAAAATTCAGAAAAAAATTGGAATAATGTATGTACATGTCTGTCGAGTTAATTGAGCTATAGCTCAACATGTTTAAAAGTTCTCATACATTAATGTCATACATTAATGTATTTGGCATCTTAAAAATTTAAATGAACGGTTTAGATCAAGTATTTTTATCGACGCTATATCTAATTTAATTAACACGTAGGAATGTTTATAGCCACTTGCTATTGCGAGACTAATTTTGCATTTGGCTGTTTTGCGACTGTATTTTACTTTGACTGTTATTCAGACCGTTTTGTTTTCAAATGGAATTTAATCTCAGTACGTAATAGACTGTATTTATGTACTTATACACGTCTGATATTCGCAGAAAAGAACGCATGCAACGCGAAAAGTCGCGGTAGAAGCCAAGAATACGAGGGAAATATAAGAAATAAAATTATTTCATACGCGTGTCTATCGTGTTTCGAGAAATATTAAACAAATCTGTTGCAGCAAGCTAAAGCTTAAGTTAAATGATATTATTTATTAAAATTTCATTCTGTTCAAATGAAGAACATACATTATGCGCTATTAATGCAATGAGACTGCAAAAGAATCGATTTCCTTCAATAGTAATTAATATAGTAACTTATTTGTTTAAATCAGGGCATGTGTGTATTTTAATTATATATATTGATGCTACCTAATGTTGATAAATTGAAAAAATGAAAGTATTGGAAAATAATCTTGTATATGTAAATGATATAACTAACTTGGCGAACTTATGAAAAAAAGTTTGCGACACTTTGGATATCCGCAAACTTCACTTTCGATTTTCGATACTACATGTAGCATAGAACTTTGCAGCAACGCTGATGCAACTGCACCGGCATACACTATCCATTTTGTACGCTCGTGAAACATTAAATGCACCGTGAAAGCCCGCCAGATTATATTTGCATCTATTATCCCGTTGAGAGGTCCAAGCGCATTTCCTGATGTGCCCGTTGCATCTCTTGACCTTTGACCAATAAAGCTCCAATTTACGAGCGTATTCAAATTTCAATTTCGAATGCAATTAAGACATCGATACCTATTATCATTCGAAACTCATGTCGAACAACTTGTTAGATTGCGCACGGCATACCAGAAAAATGTCTCCGTAGAAATTGTTCTTTAAGAAATGTCCACCGATAAATAATTTAACTTCGATTTTAAAGCGCATTTGAATTCCGAAGTTTGTTAAACTTTAATTCTCGTGATACTTGAGAGTTTCGGTTGGATTATTGGATATTTGGATTTTTACCGTTGAAAAATACGGATTTTGAATGAATAAAGCCTGAAAAAAGCGAATCATCAGCAGAGACATGTAGAAATTGAATTGCAAATTGACTGAAATTTCCACGAATAAAAATTTCTGATTTACAGGATTCTATTTCACCTCGGGCGGGCCGACGCCCGAAACGCGGGGCGCGTTTATTCTATTTTTCCTATGATGAACTTTCCGCGAGAGAGCATGTCTTCGTTCCTTCTGTTTTATTTTTAATTCGTCGGAGCGATCCCGCGCCGGGAGTTGCGTTTTTTGTACTGTTCTAGCCGCTGGCATTCAAGCACTGGGCGTTTTTTTTCGAGGGTTACCTTAATTAGCGCTGTCTGATCGATGTTCGTGAGATGAAAGGTTTGCTCGTATTTTTCCTTTTACAATGTTCCACGGCAATCGCGGTCTTTGAATTTTCGTGACCGAATTCACAGAGATCAAAGCGCGGTGATTCGTTCGTAAATTAGTGTAAACAAGTTTAAATTACGTCGACATAATAAAAGAATTATTATGTAGATTGCAGTTTCTTATTAGAATTAATTCTTTAAAAGTAAAACACTTTGTTAATGAAAAATTCATTATCAAAACCTAATCTGATTAATCTTGCACTTCGAAATGAGTTTCTTTTTCTAAACTTTATGTAATTGTCGATACTAAACTTTGTCGTCCACGGCTCAAACTGTATTTGATAAAATTATATGTCATCTAAAAATTGTCGTTTCCTTTTATCGTTCGCTGTTGGAGAACAAGGTTCTGTTTTTGGATTTATGACACATTCGGAACAAAATATCGATATAGAGTGATGAAAATATGAAAGTACTGCCAAGTCGCTGTCGAATAGAACGCGGGGCCAATATTTTTATCGCCTCTCAAATTTGTTTGATTGGTCATAAATTCAAATTTTAGTCTTTATACGTTGAGAAAATAGGCGCGTATATTTGTATCGCACGACGCCGCGACGTGGTGAATATTTTGTCAAGAGTACGCTAACATTTAAATGGCGTGGGAGTCATTAACGTACTTTTTAATTGATAATAATATTGTATTTACTTACGAGAATTATGATTATTATCTCTCAATATCGATACACCAACGGTAAATATCAATGGCTTGAAAATCGCTTAAAAATATTTGAAGGTAAAATGCGATGGATGGGAATAGTAATCGACGCGAACGGCTATGTTCGCCGTTATCGTAAAGGATAAGTGCTCTTTACGGGTCGCAGAAACGTAAGTGAAGGCCGAGAAATACGTTACGTCGTTTCTTTGCAGGAACATGTCGTAAGCTTGTACTTACGAATATAATGCTGCTAATTTCTTTAGCGTGGCAAGCCAATTTTCGAATTGTATTTGTACCTTAAATCACATTAAGGGATACTCGCAGCCGCGAGTCAATTCAAATCTTAATTTTAAATCTGTAATTATGTACTACCTATGTATACGTTTAAATATTGACGCCTGTGTGATGCTCAGTGCACTTAATCATCGGCGTTTCCTATCACATAATATACGCGTCCAGTTATTTACATCGTTAACTACCTACATGTGCACATTGGCTATCTACATGTCTATTTACTCTCTCAATTATCTATCTCCATGTCAAACTAGATGTCTGTATAGTGCCTGTATTCACGTACATTCCGCATGCATCTCGAAATAACTACGCATCCGATCACAGGATTCGGTTATTAAGTCAAACACAAAAAATAGCTGGCTAGACAATTCTAAAATAGTTCGACATCAATTTTATTGCAGACTTATATAGATACCTGAAATTTCTATCCGTTGACATTTTACCGGGATTTCTCGCGTGACAGGGACGAGTTTAAACTTTGTCTGTTGGCGAACACGAACGCCTATAACCCGTTATAATAGTTCGGATGATTTAGCCTGGAACATAAATAAGCATAAGTGTGCATTAGAGTATCTGCATGCATATAGCGGCAATGCTTAATGCGTTAACTTTTCACCACAGAAGTTCGTACAAATAGTCGAGAATGTTAGATAATTCGCAACCCGAAGAAATGATTTCTTGTCAAGATACGCGAATTATCCGTAAGAATTATCTGTTTTCTACAAATTTTATTCTCGGATATATCGTAAGTCGCTAATGTAATTTCTTTGCAATTTTTTGCAAGAAATTTCGCAATCGACAGTACAACTGTTGACAGAACCGTTTAAGCGCGAAAAGGTTCGACGGGACACTCTATTCTTTTATTTGTCTCTCAAGATTAATGAGGTGTCAAAAATGGTAGCGCGAGTGAAGCGCAATAAATTCTTTTCGCGTAGTAATATAGACTTATCATGCCTCGTAAAATCGAGGACGAGGGAGGGAAATTCCGCTGTTGCGCGTGCGATCGTGCGAATTGAGTCAATTTATAAAACGTAATTTAACACGTCTTTGATAATTCACTCGTGACATATGCGCCACGCTTGAAGGGAAGTTCGATCTTTACTCATCTGTGATATTTCAATACGCTTGTTCCTTCTTTCTTCGCTTGTTTTAATCTCATTTGCTAAGCTTGCGAATTTAATATATTTAATTTGACGTACCTACAAGTACCTACAGTAAAGAGACCTAAATAAATAAATTCGTAATATTCATAAATCCATAGAAATATAATTTATTTTTAAGTAAAAGATGCGCATTTAGAGTTTCAGGAAAATATTACATCTGCCGCAAGTGTCCAACTTTTATTTACGACAATATCAAACGATACTTTATATCAAGAAATCTCGTAAAAGTGACTTAAAAAAAAACCGGAAAGTTTTCATTTTCGGCGGTGTTATTCTGGAATGTCAATACTCACTCGCGCGCATCGGAAACCGTCGCGTGCCGCGTCAAAAATCACGAAGAGCCGCGCGCACGAATCGTTCGTCACTGTGTTTGACATAGTACCCGCTATAACGCCCGCCACATTGTATCCCGGAATAATCCTGCATACAGCAGGATATACCCGGGTGCTTTTATCGTCGCGGCACTTCTACCCGCGGTTTAACGCCCGTCTGCCTTGAGTTACGTTTACGGAGTCAGCGTGGCTTTATCGCCGACCTTTCCAGCGGCTTTGCTAAACGATGACACTCTTTATTACCTCCGTCCTGGCGCTACGGTATAAGGCAGGAAGCTTGTCCGAGGGCTCTCTGTCCGGCTCGAGCCTTGGTCACACTACTGGCGGCGGCGTAGAGCCAGCGCCGACCAAAAGTCAGACCCGGATAAATCTGTACCATTCACCCGCACCGTCACGAGGGTGAATGGCCGGGTGAAATAATTCACAGTCGGAATATACGAACGTACGTACGTACGTAACGTTACCTAACGCGTGACTACGAATTACGGGCTAACTCACTACTGCGTTAGTACATACAGCAGGATTCGTATTACACCGCCATGCCGTAATAATTATTTATCTTGCTGGAGAAGTATATGCGTACATGTACATATATATATAGAATCGGTGTGTTTTGCAATTCTAAGCGCGCCCGTTCTGCTCTTAGATTAGCGTAATAAGAGGAGATGTAATTAGGGATTTAGCGAGGTATTGTAGATGGAGATTTATGTTATCATTCGTATGGGAAGACGTTAAATTATGAGTTATTTCGATTCTCGCGAAAAGACTTGTTTCAGATTTTTCGAGATACCCCGAAGTTTTCGCTTTGCATATGCTCCATTCACCCCCTTTCCTCGCAATTTCATTTGCGGCGTTCTATAGCAATTGTCGTGTGAGCACTTCGCATCCTATTTGATCCTATGCTTCCTTTCACCATCGTGCCATCTATCCTATTGTCTTTCCTCGGCCTTGCTCTCAGGCCCGATCGCGCCACCAGAGCGTCTCCACGTGGAATAATCTCGGCCACGGTAACCTCGTTAGCAAACAGAGACGAGAATTATTATTTCAGGACCTCTGCTAACAGTCGGTCTGCCTACTCTCGCGGTTCCGTTGTGGACGAATTAATTCAACGTCGGCGCCAGCACCTTTCCCCGCTATTTCATTATTATGCTAAGTCAGTCGCGGTGGAGTGTTTCACTCATTCATGTATTTGCCAATCGATCGTTATCCCGCAATGCACTGCGGAAGAGAGCGTTGATCCATCAGGTCGTTGCCTTCGTCAATTTTTAAGCGCTTCGAGATCGAATTAGTTTTCGAAAGCATTAGTACTCTAATTTAATTAATGGTGAACTAATTTGTTAATCGAAATTCGGTCGACAGTATCCGAGCCTTGTCACACTCGCAAAAGCGCGAAAATTCAGAAATACATCCCGTTACGACGTGTAGGTACATTTGTAAAGTGAAATTTTATAGCGTAATGCCATTCTGATTAGACTTGCTCGTGTTAACGTGCCGTCGAGGTAGACGTAAACGTACATGAACATTCCGGGTTAATTCGTTTTTAAATGAGTTTACGGGGAAAAGTTCGCGCGTAATGTTACTTAGTACGATCTACGAGCAATTAAAACTGTTGCGTTCATCTCGCTCGTTATCGTTATCTCTCTTTGATTAATGCTTGCTTTACGAAACAATGTTTTAGTCGTATTATGACTTATGACACATAATGAATCTGCTGGCGGCGCTCTGCTATTCAATACTGTTAAAAGTAACCGGCTTAAGGATTTGTCGCAGTCTCGTTATAGCATCGATATTTTATGCTGATTTTGCATGCTCAAATTGGATCGGATCGTTACGCGTGCTCTTCCTCCCTCTCTCTTTCCCATCCCTTTTGTGAAGCGTCCGATAAATCTCTAATCTCTAGAATGTAAATGGAATCAATTATCGCAACAGTGAACGCCATCATTGTAATACACACCGTTTGATACAGTACCTCTCGCATTTGCTTAATACTAATGCTTGAAGCACGAATGCGAAGTCAATTATCCGGAATATTTTAATCATTCGCGATATCGCGTCCCGCTGCGGGAAAAGTTTTGTGGCATCTGTGAAAATATACGACGCAAGGACGGACGGGCTACCGTCTGATTTTTATCGAATAAAAGCATCGAATTATGCGCTGAAAATGACTCTTGAAAGCTTCCGTGTGTCCCGCTTTTAAACTTTAAAGTAGTCGCCGTTCAAGCTTCTCGTTTTATTATGCGCCGCTTTTGTCTTCTCCCCGAACACTTATTATTTAGAGATAACGTTGTACGATCTACTTGCCTATAACCACTCGCATCGATAAACATAGCCGCGACTTCCGCTACTTATTTTCGTTCTTTCCAATTCCTAATAATATTTATTATCAATATTTCAGTTAAATAAAGGAGAAGGAATTGCGAACACAGCTTTTGAAAAATAACAAAGATACAAATTATAAATTAATATTTAGAAAATCACAAATTTTAGTTATTAATTAATTTAATTTCATCACGATTCAAAGAATTTTTATGATATTTCTGGAGAAATAATATAGCGCCTCAGTAATTCAATTAATTTGAATTAATATTTTTTACAATATACGGAACAGTATCTCATGCGATTAATAAATTTTATCCTGTAAGACCAGACACATCTCCAACGTAAATTGTTAATTCGCACTCGCGTCAGTAATTTGTTTTGCTCGCGTACGCCATACTTGCACATGCAAAAGAGACAGTATATGAATACCCGAGTAGATGTGAGCGGAGAATTCTGGGTCACGCCAAATGGATTGGATTTACCCCGTCGTGCTGGATCCTACGTGCGTTACTGCTATTGGAAGGCGGCCAATATGATACGACCCCGAAATGGGATTCAATCTGATTTCGGTTTTATTTATAGCCTCGTCTCGTACGAATCGATCGCTTCCAATCGCAATCGCAAAAGTCGCGGTAAGGTCCAATGGTAATCGGCTCACTTTCGCCGCGCTTTTCCTTTCGGATGTTACAAACTCGCTCCGCAAAAGGAAGCAGAGCCGTTTAGCGTCAGACGTATAAAGATTTGCTTTGTCATCACGTGCATCTGCGTCGTTAGATTCGCCGTCCTTAGATACTTGATATTTTCGACCAAGGTTCCTGATCCAATAAGCGAAATGTCAAGGATACAGTTATGTCAAATAGTATAGTTTACTCGAAAGCCCCTTTTCTGTTTCGTTGGACAAAGACCTGACTTTCGTTTAACAGAGAAAGAACCGGACAATTTGAACAAGTTTCCCGTTTGATTCTCAAGATAAATTTCACGAGATGAAAATTGTGAGATGAAAGGTATTATTGTAAAGTATGAATATAATCTATCGAGTCGGTCTTAAAATTATGTTAGTCTTCGCGACACTTGAGCGTTCGTTTTAAACTGTGCAGATTTATTGACTCTCGCGCCATATAGCGCGAATCCGAGTACATCGAGCTTCGTGTACCTTTGGGGATGCTCAAAACGAATTAGGTAATTTTCCTAACGATCCCTGACACTCTCCTTCATCGTAACTTCCGCCGGCCGTAATTAGAGGGACGTTGATCAACGCAGTAACTTAAATGTCACGTGAAAACTTTGCTGCTGCAAAGTTTGTCTTTTCGTCGTTGACTAATATTTTCCGCGTATATGCTTGAAAATAAAAGCTAGGCTTAGATATTTTTGTGTTAACTCGCATTTTGAGTTGTTACAAATTTTCAAGTAAAAGCTAAATCTACTTCGCGAAGCTACGAAATTTTCCGTCTTCTCTTAAATTTTGAAAGCATTGCACATTAAAGTAACTTCAGATTTTTGCACGCGTATATCTTGAGCGTTCAGTTTCACAACCGTTTATATTCCTTATAGCTATCTTGAGCATATGCTCGTGATACTTATCCCTTACTTGCCATAAGCAAAAATATCGACGTGCCCTGCGGGAAAATGTCGATATTTTTGCTTATGGCAAGTAAGGATGGGCTCTTCCCTCCTTTGATCGTCGGTACGAGAAATCGCGAGGTCTTATTGAGAGGGCGGATGAGATTATTAATAGTCGTTTTATCGGTTCCTCCTGGTCGGAGTTAGTCGCGTAATAGCGCGGTATCGCTTACCGCGATGTAACGGAATGCCGGTGGTAAGGCGGATAAATTTTTGATTGAAATTCTCGGCTACTTGCAATTTTAATCTCGCGCTCGGTGCCCGCACGTGTTTCGCATTCCGCGGAATTGTTCGTTCACTTTATCTATAAAGTTGCAAATCTATGCTTTTGGAAATGTTTTATCGCAAACGCATGTATTTCTTCTCTCTCTCTCTCTCTCCTCTCTCCTCCTCTCTCTCTCTCCCTCTCTCTCTCTCTCTCTCTCCTCTCCTCTCTCTCTCTTCTCTCTCTCTCTCTT